>KV454408.1:963415-1332532 GCA_001661315.1 Nadsonia fulvescens var. elongata DSM 6958 | reverse complement strand
GCAGCACCACCGGCGGGGACGGAGGCGAGCTTGGTGTTACCTTCGGCGACTAATTCGTCAATGGATTTACCTTCGAGTTCCTTGAGGAGAAGAGTGAGCTTTTCTTCTTCGACTTCAATACCAACGGCAGAAAGGACGGAGGTAATGTCGGCAGCAGAAGGAGCGGCGTTACCGGCAGCGTTCAATAAAAGGTAGGCAGCTAAGTACTTCATTTTAAATTAATCAACTGATATAAAATAAGTCGGAGGGGATAATCAAATTAAGCTAAACGGCAGACTAAATCCTTGAAGAAAAAAAAAGGGAAATGGAAAAGAAAAAGAAAAATTGAGGAGAAAAAAAAATGAAAACTGAAAAACAAAAAAAAAATAACCCCAAACAACAGAAAAATCCTTGTAGTAGCTACTGATAGTGATATTGCTTAGTCGTACGACTATACTATAAACTCGACTACCATAATTACAAGTGTGTATGGCACTAGTTGAGATATATAGTGGATGACTAAGACTATATTTTCCTTTGGCCAGAACTCATGCCGGACATTTCGCCCAAACGGTTTCTGGAATATAAAAATGGCCGTTTGGCCAAACAATTGGGAATACGGCCGTCACACTATCTCAGTATAAATTATACGCTTCAGGTGCTTTTCCGTAAATACCAGTACGCATTGTTGTGGTGAAAATAAAGTCGTCTAGATCTTAGTCATCAGGCCCTAACCTCTTTCTGGGTTGCCATAGAAACATGTCAAAATAGCTTAACTACTTGTTGAGGTATAGTTGGTGATGATAGTGTGATGTAATATAGTGTGAATTTTACTATTTCATTCCGTCTCGGTCGGTGTCCCAAGCCCTCTCTTACAATACATGTTGGTTGGGAGGTGAAAGTGAAGAAAAAAAAAAATCGCTGGATCTCGGGTCCCGTCAATGATAACCTTTTAGCCTCCTTTTGTTTCTCCCTTTTGGCTCATATTATCCATATACATATTTATATATATCAATATCCAACATGGCTGACGACGCTGCTGCTATTGGTAAGTGACGATTCTTCTAATTAGTATATTCTCTTCATGGGATTTATTTATTTATTTTTCATTGTGCATTTGACCCGTGTGCCTGGTGGGTAACTGCTTTTAAGGTCCGTGAGTATCATGGTAGTGGGTGTTGCTGACGGCAATGGTTGAAGCGCCCTGTTCAAAGGTGGCCGACCGGTCTAAGCTTTGCACCGGGTCGTCTCGATCCCACCTGCTCTCCGGGAAACTGTGCCCTGTCTAGTGTCATTACTCAATCATTGTTTTCTAATTGTTCTAGAAAGTATACTAACCATTCCGTTCTCACAGAATCCAGAAAGAGAAGATCTTTCAAGAAGTTTTCCTACAGAGGTGTTGACCTTAAGGATTTGCTCGAAATCTCCAATGAAGACTTCATCAAGCTCGCCCATGCCAGAGCTAGACGTAGATTCACCAGAGGTTTAAAGTCCAAGCCTATGGGTCTTATCAAGAAGCTCCGTGCCGCCAAGTCCGCTGCTGGTCCTAATGAAAAGCCCACCCTTGTCAAGACTCACCTCAGAAACATGATCATCGTCCCTGAAATGATCGGTTCCGTCGTCGGTGTCTACAACGGTAAGGTCTTTAACACTGTTGAAGTCAGACCTGAAATGATTGGTCACTACCTTGGTGAATTCTCCTGTACCTACACCCCTACTAACCATGGTAGACCCGGTGTTGGTGGTGCCGCCCGTTTCATCCCCCTTAGATAAGCTTGTCGCGTCTATAACCCTGTTGAAATATATAATTCTATCTTAAAAATATTAATCCTTAAACTATTCCTTGTTCATCTTGTAAAGTGGTGTCGCACATCAAGATTCACAACAATCACCTTTAGAACCTACACTAGATCTGTTCAACTTGGCTACATCTGGCAGGGTTATTCCTGTTAAACCGGAGGAGGCCCGATTTGTGTATAACCTTTCAGATATAATGTTTACTCACCAAAAAAAAAATAGAAAAAAAAGATATTCTGGAGAGTATAGCGTAGCTGAAATATCTTGAAATTAAAGATGATAGAATATTCAGGTCAAATCGACGTCAAACTATCGTTCATTTGTTCTGTTGCATATCACAATTAACCTTGGCGAATTAGCTAAAAGACTGTTATGTATATACACTGTCATGTTGGATAGCCGATATAGCCCAGCAATAAAAATATATCAGTCTAGCAAAATATTACATAGATTAGCGTTGCGAAAAATAGACCAGTCTAATTAGGTTTCAGAACTGCATTCGACCAAAATAAAATCATATTTTCAGAAAGAAAAACAATCACACCCATGATGGGAGTCGAACCCACAATCTTCAGATTAGAAGTCTAACGCCTTAACCATTGGGCTACACGGGCTGATGATTGAAGAAACTTCCTTGCCAGGGGTCGAACCTGGAATCTTTCGGTAGTGACTATTAACACACGTTAAACGTACGCTTCTGTGACAGAAATCGTAGCCGAACGCCTTGCCATTGGGCCACAAGGAATGAGCTTTTATACTGAATAAGTTTATGGAATACTTGAAGTAAAACCAATTTTGAAAACTGTAAATCTAAGAGGTTTTGCCTGGTTCAAGCATTGAAATAAATCACAAATTCAGTATAATGATTTCCTTTTTCTTTTCCCGTTGAATGTATTATTTTTGTTTTTGTGTGGCCTATTTTCCATCTAGATTAACCTTAATGCTTGACGAAGAGATATAAGCGTATATCCAGTATGCAAAATATTTCAAAAAACAGTCTTTTTTCTCTAGTTTTATTAATTTATTAACAGCTTCTTGCCTAGATATTGCCCATGCTCTGCTTTTTTTCTAAAGGTAACACAAATAATATTACACTTGTCAAGGCTAAAGTTTCGTTTTGACGAGTTACCCTACACATTGTCTATTTGCATCATATTAAAAAGAATGGTGACATGCATTATCTTGAATATAAAGATTGGTATATAATGAAAAGAAAGATTGATGAAGAGGCCTCAGTATAATACCATTGATTGATAAACACAAATCGGTTGATAATAAATCAATGCTGGACACAAATCACCAAAACCCTACATAATATCCAAAAAGATGGTCCAGCCCCATTTTAGTAATAATGTAGCACTATTTCTTTAAGCCAGAACCCTTACGCTCCACTAACTCCAAGAAGCGTTTCTTTTTGGGTAATAAAGTCTACAAGATTATCAAACTATTAATGTTAGTTCTTCAGTCTAAGATATGGTTGGTCTTTAGCGGGATATTGTGGCGTTAGACTATCCTTTGGTGTCATTTTGTTAGGGATAAAGGGAATGGAGTGTGGCTTGACGCTTCATGGGTGGCTTGTGGCTTGTGGCTTGTGGCTGGAGGAAATCAATACACTAAAAGTTTATTCTTATTTGAACAGCGCCATTACGATAGCTGAGTTTTACAAGGCTTTGGTAAGTGTTTTGTTTGATAAAATAGTCGTATATCTATCTCAACTACCATGTAGGTTAGCCGTTAGACTGTGACTTCGTCTCAATGAAAAATGTCAAACGGGTGCAGACTAGTGCAGAATCAAAATACCTAGATCACCAAATGCCTAACGATGAGTAGATTAATTCTAAATTTATGACAAATAAGTTTATGCCATACGGTTGATCATTCAATATATTCAACGCTTATTTTGAATTACGCCTTGTAGATCAATAGCTTTTTGTTTTGTCATGCTCTATCTCATTGCATCTCTTGTCTCAGCCGTGGAATCGCTTGTTTACAAATAACGTAGTGTACAAAGAGCAGGTATCGTATATATAACTTGAGATTGTAGATTATCGTATAAACATATAGGGCGAATCATGTTAAGAATAGTGCTGGTTAATTACAGTAAATTAATTACGAACCCACAGTATTAACTTGCTTTGTGTAACAAACCAGAAGAGCAAAAACCATTTACACTGTTTTCCCAAAACCCACGGAAGTTCAGCTTGTGTCTGGTCTTGTCAGCGGCGGCGGGTCTTTTATTCAAAGGTGCTAGAGGCATCCAGGGTAAATTGGCCAACTTAGAGTCAGAGCTCTTATGCGACGATCAGCACTAGTTCTCAGATATGCATGGTGGTGGGAATGATAATAATAACAAATTATGTAATTAAAGACACCGGGTGACAAACAAAAATTTAAGCAGAAAGACGCCACAGTTTGATAAGTCAATTACAAGACGTGGCAGTTGCGATTAGAAGACGGCCAATGGCGCAATAATTTTTGGTGCTGCTGGAGATTCTGTAGAAGCCACGCCTGTCTTCAGACTTCGGGTAAAATAGTGTGTATTAAGACGTATAGTGAATGGGGTTCTCCGACCAGGCCAAATATTTTTTTAGAAGGACGGTTTTATCCGTTTGTTGGGGATAGACTTTAAAATCATTTGATTGGAAATTTCCGATTTTAAGTGTGGAGCTTTAGGTTCCAGCCTAGCAAGAACCACTCTACAGACGCTTTTGGTTTAGAAATTCTAATCACATTCACGTTCTCAAAATTAACTACAGTTAGGTTTGACAATATAAATTCCAACGCGGCAGGACATAAAAGTAGGTATTTAGGGCCACCATCTCATTGGCCACTAGGAATTACGGAACAGCTCTTCGTTAACTCAAATAGAAAAGAAAAACGTAATACAACAATTCAGGACCAAGCTAAAAAAGACCTGGTTGCGAGCTTGTTTAGACACATTGTTGGTGGGGTCCAATATTGGCATACCCCCTAGAAAACCATCGCCAGAGCGTAAACTAGTTATACAACGGTTCCCAACGCGCTAAACTTTGAATCGGCTTAATAATTATATATCATCCCGAGTCATGCGAGATCGTGACCATATCATGTAATATTACGTAAAGTCAGGTGATATACCATCATAGGCCGTGAAACCAATGACCACACGTTATTTCTCAGGCATCTGTTGATACTGGGATGGGCAAGGCTGTTGACTAGGGCACCATTACGCCATTGAAGCCATAAGCCATAAACGGTTTGGTATCTACCCCTGCAGCCCATAATGAGTCTGGACTCAAAAAGTTCCAGATTAGAATTACCTGCATAAGCCCGACATGCATCATGCGCAAAATCCACATATTAGCAAGATGTGGATTTAATGATGGTTTTGCTTTTTCCATGCGGTCAGAGACAGCCTAAGCTTTTTGGCGGGCTCTTTTCTCATCTTTTCTTTTTTTTATTAGTTAGTTTAACATTCAGCCGCTTTTTCGTCCTGCACTTTTGACTTACTCATATTTGAAAGACTTTGTATTGACATAGTTAATAGTCGAAAATGGGTCCGCCATACCCTACCCGTTACCATAGGTGAGTCTATTTAAGTCCGCCGGCTGCCAGCTAGTTTCCCCTGGTTTCTTTTACATTTCAAGCCTTATTCAATTGTGTCACCACTTATCATATACACCATGGGCGTCCTACAGGATACCTGGTGGTTCCCTACTCTAAGAAACCCTATCGATCCCAATCTTCCCGCCGATAACGACTCTCTTACCGATGAAAAGACTTCTCAGTCCGCTGCCGGTATTACCGAAACCGAAGAAGAAGAACCCCTCTGCGAGATTATCGAATACCGCGACGAAGCCAATCGTCCCTGGTGGAAGCACTTTGACGAGTATGAATACCGTGTCACCACAAAAGACAAGGCTGATCACCGTTGGTACCATTGGTTCGACCCTAACGATACTCCTGCTGAGAGAAAGCTCATTATCAAGTTGGATTTATGTTTGACTTTTTTCGCCTTTGTTGTCTACTGGGTCAAGTACTTGGATCAAACCAATATTATAAACGCTTATAGTGCCGGTATGGGAAAATCGCTTAACTTTGTGGGCAATGATTTTGTCAAAATTCAAGCCATGTACACTGTTGGCTCGATCCTCTTCCAAATCCCCTTCATGTATGTCATCTACAAGTTCCCCGCTCATATTTTCCTTCCCCTTATGGATATTGGCTGGGGTTTATTCACTCTAGCCCTTTACCGTGCCAACAGTGTCGCCGAAGTTAAGGGCTACCGTTTCTTAGTTGGTGTCTTTGAAGCTGTATCTTACCCTGCTTTCCATTACATGTTCGGTGCCTGGTACAAATCTAATGAAATCGGCCGCCGTGGTGGTATCTATTATTTTGGTCAAATGCTCGGTGTAATAACTGCTGGCTTACTGCAATCCGCAACTTACACTAACCTTGGTGGGGTCCATGGTTTAGAAGGTTGGAGATGGATGTTTATTATTGATGCTATTATCACTTTCCCTATTGCCTTAATTGGATTTTTTGTACTCCCAGGTACTCCTGAGAAATGTTATTCTATTTTCCTTACTGACGAAGAAATTTTGCTCGCCCGTAAACGTGTTAACCAATCCAAGATTGGTGCTATTGACCCCACTCGTTCTTTCTTTGATAAGTCAGTTTGGAAGAAGATTTTGAGTTCTTGGCAAATCTATGTCCTTACCCTCTGGAATATCTTTTGCTGGAATAACAATAACGGTACTTCTGGTGCTTTCCTCTTCTGGCTTAGAACTAAATATGATACGGCTCTAGCTAACCAACTATCATCTATAACACCAGCTCTTGGTATCTTGTGGATTTTCCTTATCTGTACTTATGCTGATGTATTCCGTTCCCGTTGGCAAGCAATCACCATTTCCCAAATCTTCAACTTTATTGGTAATGTGATTCTAGCTGTTTGGTGGGTACCCGAAAGTGCAAAATGGTTTGCATTTATGTTGCAATATTTTGGTTGGTCCATGGCCTCGGTCCTTTATGGTTGGCAAAATGACATCTGTCGTCACGATGCCCAAGCTCGTGCTGTAGTTTTAATTTTCATGAACATGATGGCACAATCATCTACCGCTTGGATTTCTATTCTTGTTTGGAAGACTGTTGAAAAGCCTAGATATCTCAAAGGTTACACTTGGACCGCTGTCTCTGCTTTCATGCTTACTGTCACTACATTTGTGGTTCTTTGGTTCTATAAGCGTGATGAAAAGAGATATGCTCGCGCCAATGGTATCCATATTTATAACTCTAAAACTGGTGAAAATTTGCCCGAAAATTTCAAAGAGTTGAGCATTGAGACTGCTGCTTCAGAAAGCTCTTCTATTGAGAAGCGGTAACTGTTGAGACATCACGCACACAAACAACAGTAATGCTATTCATTTTATTCTTTATTGGCTAATGACCTTGGAATACTTTCAACAAGATTCCTTAATGTTTTCTATTATTATAGATTTATCTTTTTCTTGGTTTTTCTTTTATTACGATTTTTCTCTTTTTTTGTTCGGTGTTTTTTCTTTTTTGATTCTATACTATTTCTTTATCTGGCTTACTTTTGTCTTGTGTAATTTTTATATCGCTCCGCCGCTTTTACGGTCTTGCGGTAGTCATTGCAAATGAATTCAACTTTGGTTTCCTTTAAAAATAACCGTCTCTACATATATTCTGCATGTTCCTTCCTATATATTCTTGTTTATTTCTATACTTCGGTTTAGAAAATTTGCTGATGTCAGCAACGTTATCAAAGTTAAAAATATGCCTTTCAGCCCCACCACAAACAGCTGCATCACATTAGCTAGGGTATTAATTAACTCCCTCGAACAAGGTACTAAACACGTATTTTTCCTAGACAGACATTCTTATGAACATTAAAAAAGAGTATGAATGTTTCGAACCCCCTTAATCAAGTAGAATTTGATGATCATAGTATAAGCGAGTCAATTTTACCCTCAATGATATCTATGACCCAGACTTCACGGCGATGGGCAATGGGCATACTTGAACCGACCGATTACTCCGGTGAGGTCACTGGTATGTAGATACAGCAAACAAGTCATATAAATTATAACAAATAATAAGACTTAAAAACACTAACTCTTTGGTTTAGGTACAATCCCCATGATGCAAAAGAAAGCTAAGCCAACAAATCCCTTGAAGCACCAGAATACAACTGGTAAGGGTGACAAAACTGATCCCACTACTCATACCAACCCCCAGGACGATTACATCGATATTGATTATGATAATTTAAAAAAGACTAATAGTGGCATAATTTTGCATCCTCAACCCCAAGACGACCCCAATGACCCACTCAACTGGCCCATTTGGCGTAGAGACTTGGCCCTTTTTGTGATTGGATTCCATTGTTTTATCTCAGGTGGTCAAACCCCTCTGCTCGCCTCAGCATTCACTAAATTATCTAAAGAATTCGATTTGGATCTTCATACTATTTCATATCTCGTTGGTGCATTTATGCTAGCAATGGGCATTGGATCCCTTTTTTTGGCCCCCACAGCCATTATTTATGGGAAACGACCCATATATCTACTTGCCCTGGTGATTTTTCTCGTAGGCACCTTAATAGCCAGCTCAACATCTTCATTTGGAGCTCTTTTGGCGGCGCGGATAATCACAGGTTTTGGCGCCTCACCTACTGAATCGTTGCCCTCGGCTACCATTGCTGAGATTTTTTTCGCACATGAGCGTGCGTATCGTTTAGGTCTCTATACTATGCTACTGCTGGGTGGGAAAAACTTGATCCCACTAATTGCTGCCTTTATAATAGATGGCCTAGATTGGAATTGGCTCTATAGAATTTTGGCTATAATCATTCTTATGAATCTAATTCTTACTTTCTTTTTCGTACCAGAAACCTGGTTTGATCGTACACCTACCCCAAACAAGAGAAGTATCAAAGAGACCGAGCTAGCTAGAGAGGCTCGAACTAATAGATTAAATTTAGAATATCTCAGCTCTCATCCCAAATATAACTCTAATGCCAGTTCCGAACAAAATGCTACCACTAATGCTAGAACGCTTGTGGAATCTAGTGAAGTAGCCCGGAATCTGAGAACATCCAGCTTGCCGGAAAATATCGACAGCAATGAATATTATTTCGAAAAGGAAAAAAACAATAGAACTGATAGTGCCACCTACCAGAGCTTTACTCAATTATCTTTACCGGAGCACCTCACCAACGCTACCATTGGTCATAATAAGGATCCTGAGCTGCATCAGCTTCAGCATCATGTACCTAGACCCCCTCTCAATAATTTCGCTAGTATTACAGGCAAAATAGAAGTAAAAGTGTCCCAGCCCCCTAAAAAAAAGACTTATACACAGCTATTATCTCTATACGATGGCCGACAATCACAAGATAAATGGTGGATGATCGCACTGCGCCCTATTGTACTATGTCTATATCCATCTATCCTATTTTCCACCATAGTTTACTCATTTGCCGTCGTGTGGTTAATGGTAATGGGTGAAACCATCAGTAAAGTTTTCGCTAATGATCCCTATAACTTCAGTCCAACCACAGTGGGCCTACTCTATGTTTCTGCATTCACTGGGTCTTGTTTTGGCTCAGCAGCAGCTGGTTATTGTTCAGATATTGTGGTCCGTTACATGAGCCGTCGAAATAATGGAGTTTACGAGCCTGAATTTCGTTTGGTCATGATGCTTCCCATTTTCATCACCATTACGATGGGGCTGATGGGTTACGGATGGGCCTCACAGAACGAAGACGCCTGGATAGTACCAACAATCTTCTTAGGTATTATAGGATTTGGCTGCTCTCTCGCGTCGACTACCTCCATAACTTATGCTGTGGATAGCTATCGTATCTATGCTGGTGAGGCTCTGGTTACCCTAAATTTAGTCAAAAATGTCCTCGGTTTTATTTTCAGCTTGTTTACATCCCAGTTTGTAGACTGCTCAGGTACTAAAATCACTTTTGTGGCATATGGTTCAATTCAAATTGCTATATGTTTGATTACCATCCCCATGTATATTTACGGTAAACGCTTTAGATATTGGTCTGATAATGCCAACTTGATGAAGTATTTGTATGTTAGAGATGGTGAAGAAGCTGAGTCTGAACCCAAACAACATTAATTTAAGATATTACAACATTTATTATAATAAATCTACCTACAGTTTTTCATTATAATAAAAACTCTGTTTTCATGTATATGAACTTCCTTTTATGTATTGAAATCAAGTGACTTTTCTCCTCTAACAGAATTACCTGATTGATACATATGAAATATTATATATGAAGTGATATTCACAGTAAAATATAATACGATTAGTAATAATAATAACTAAAAACATTTACATAAGTGCTGATATCTAGTAACCGCAAGTTTAAGTATAAACGTACGATAAATAAAATTAAACCGCCGCCCAAGACGGTAAAAATGAAGTTATACATGATGAAAGAAAGGGTATAGAGCTAGTAGAGAAAAAACCAAAGTGATAGGCAAAAAATAGAAAGGCTTGAGCAAAGAAAGGAAAGAGGAATATTAGTATAGGTATGAACGTAAATGCGTGTGGGATAGGAATGAATAAGTAGGATGTGATTGGGATTGAGATGATGGGAATGGGTGATATATGAAAGGTGTGTACAGGTAATCGATAATACGAAAATGTTGTGTAGGATAACACTCGAGCGAAAGTTGAAGAAATAAAGGTTTGTTTATTCACTTCTTAAGTTTTCTTCGCTGCTAAATTATCACACATACCGAGGTATCCTTATTGCTTCCAAATCCTCGTCAATTTCATCTTGATTGGCAGACTTCATTTCTGGAGCTGCGGGAAACCCCACATATTTACTAATACCTGCCAATAAAGAAACCTCGTAATTAGAAATTATTCGTTGTTTGATTTGAGTGCTTAACTTTTCTGGCACCCGGAACCCAAACTCTGGTACAAGTGAGTCCATAGACCTCCTTTCACGATTGACACGGTACCATTCTTTGGTTGTATTCAATAATAAACCAGACCTTAAATCAGCACGATCTTTCATAAATTGCTGATGTATTTGAACCCGCATTGCATGTGTCTGATTATCAATACATTGACGTTTATATTTACGACGAGTCATAGCTAGTTTGATCTTTTCATCCCGGATCATAGCAATTTCCTTGTATACACGCAATAGCTCTGGATGCTTATCATTAACACACATTTTGAGTTCCTCATTATATCGTGATAGCTTTTCTTGGTGTAATTGATCCCTTAGTAAGGCAAATTCAACTTCAATTTCAGTTAATTCAGCAATAGCATCTTTTCGTTGCTGTTGAAGTCTTTCGGCCTCTTCGGAATTTAATAATCCTTCTTTAGCAATTTCCTTCACATGCTCACTTGGCTTCTCCAATTCATCGTCTTCATCTTCTTCATCATCTTCCTCACGAGATTGTACTTTGACTCCTTCATGCTCTTCTTCTTTATGAATAACTTCAGTAATTTCTTCGCCATTTTCAACCTTATTAGTATTTTCTGTATTCGCATTAGCCACCTCTTCTTCTTCTTCAAAAGTGGCCTCTACCTTAAGCTTCTTTACATCAGGTTCAACATCGGATAATCGACGTTTCAAAGTGTTGGCTGTATCGGTCACGGAAGCTTTATTTTCATTCAAATCAATAACAACCTCTTCAGACTTTGACTCTCCTAGACCATGCGCTTCACCAATTGTTTCAGGATTATTTTCAATAGATCCAGGCTTATTCGAAGACGCTGAAGTTTCTTCGATGATATTAATTACTTCACCATTTCTGAAATTAAGGTTGAAATTAGTATCCTTATTATCATCATCATTCGTTGCTTCAGGTTTCAGTTCGGGTTGCGCTACAACAAGAGGATCACAGTCTACTTCTGGCTCACAAAGAGGCGTAAGATCACCACCATGTTTAGCAGCATTATCTCTTTCCTCCTGTTGTATCGTCATACTTTCCTCCAGCTTATTGAAATCCTCCACTACCTGCTCATCAATATCACTTAACGTTGGCGGCACACTAATACTTTCAGCGTTCGGGCGTTGAATATTACCATCGTTTTCTAGAGTTAGTTTTAAGGATCTACCTTCAGTTAATTCACCTAGATCCAATCGTTCTGTTTCGGCCTCAGAGTCATCCAATTCACTAAGCTCTGATGAATCGTCAGATAATGGCACATTATTTAAGTTTGCTTCATCAAAATCGCCATACAATGAACTAGGAGGAAGTCTAGAATCAGTTGAATTAATAAACGGCATAACCTGAATGTTTTTCTTATAATAGTCTCCTGTCAGAATAGGGGCAGTTGTAGTTTCACCAATCTTGGAATTGACGCTAACTTCGGAATCTTTTGTTACTAGTTCCACGACGGTTGGATTATTAGGTAAAAGTTCAGCACTGATTGCTTCGATAGACATTTTCGGTGATACAATGCTTGTCTGAGATTTACTAGTATTAGAATCCTTTATTGTTTCCATAACAGTTTCAACCATCTCAGGTTTGGTAACTACGACTTCCATTATACTCTGTGATACCGGTGATAGGGTCGTGTGGTTCCCAGGGTTTAATTGCGAGTCTAAAGAATATTCAGCAGGCTTTTCAATAACCGGCTCAGCAATGAAGGCCTGTGACTTGTTTTCAGACAAAGGTATATTAGTTGTATTTGAGCTAACCATACCTATTTTCTCATCTGGAATAATATTAGTACTTGAAGGCACAGACTCAGCTGGAATAGTTCCGGCTCTGACGGGGATGGCTTTAGAATCCCGGGAAGATTCAGTCAGAAGATTTGCTGACTGAGACAACATCGAATACGGTTTTTAGCAGGCAAGAGGATAAAGAACTGCCGATTCTCTGATATCACTTTGTAAATATAGTTATTTATCGATACAATGATCTAAATCTGGAAAATTCAAAAGATGTTAGCTTGTCACTCACAAGTACAGAGACTATCGGTGCGTTCTCGAAGAATAACTCTCTTTGGCGTTGGCCTATCCCTTGAGAAACCCAAAGCTGGGCCCATCAATTACCGGATAAAATACATAAAAGCCATGATATCAGTAAAAAAAGCCTGACTAAAAGCACAGTACTATTTTCATAACAGATAAGTATCCGGAAGGGATTGATCAGTAAGGCGACCGAAAGCTACATTTGAGAGAGGTGTATAGCTCACCTACACCCCGAATTCGAGCCACCGTGAACACCCAGATAGGAATAAAACACCCAGGTCAACGAATGTGAAGATAAATATTTACTCACCCAAACAAAATTACTAAAACCTCACGATTAGTGCTCGAGAAACTGCGTTGATGCAAAGTACTTGGGTCGGCGTAAAATGTTGGTCGCTAAGTAATAACGCACTCCAGGAAGATACCAGAGTACTAGGGTGCTAAGTTATTATAGATAAAAATTTGACTAGACGTTTCAAAGTATCAAGACAAGTCTCCCGTTCAAAAAACTAAACGTTTAGAGAATGTGAAATGGGATAATCGTGCGACTAAAAAGGTTGAAGATAGCAGGCTATTGCAACAGTAAATTCCCCATGGCTCAGGGCGAGAGAGCGTCGGCATATCAATGATTAAAACCGGGTAATAACTGATAATGTTTTGACTAAGCTGGGATCTAAATGTCCCAAATTTTTTCGTTTTTTTTTCTTTTTTTTTCCTCAAATAATAGGAAACCTTTGGAGTTTACTGATCGTACTTATTACTTCTAGTGAAATCAATTATAATAATGTCGTTGTTCGGTAATATCGCGTCTGTCGACTCATCTTTAGACAATCTGTTTAAGAACAGTGTATGTGTTGTATTAATATGGAAACATTTTTATCCTGGTGGGGAACTTTTCACTAACTGAATTTTTTCTGCATGATTAATAGTCAGGTCCTGTTCAAAGACCCCAAAGGAAGAGAAGAAACGATGATGGTAGTGCTGAGTTAGAGTTAGATGAGCTCGCCACTTTAGAGGGTGCTAGCGATTATGAGAATAACAGTGATGACGAAGAAGAAGTCGAGATAGAAGTAGAAGAAGCCACAGAAGTTAAGCAACAGCTAAAGAAGAAGAAAAAGCAACAAGAGGATGAAGGCTTAGAAGGAAGATACCTAAACAGACTTCTTGAAGAACAAACTAAGGAAGCTGAAAAAGAAGAGAAAAAGAAAGATAGTGAAGAACCCACAGCCGATGCTGAAAATACGACCGAGCCAACTGAGGAGACTGTCAAGGAAGACTTAACGCATGAATCCATTAGTAACCCTGATAAGGAGGTTGATAAAGCCGAACGAACTATCTTTGTAGGTAATATTTCATCCTCCACCATTACCAAGAAGGCTGATTACGCTTCTTTAAAAGCACTCTTTGCAGTCTTTGGTAAAATTGAGTCAGTCAGATTCAGATCCATTTCCTTCTCTGAAATTCTTCCTAGAAAAGTTGCATTCGTCAAGCATAAATTTCATTCTGAAAGGGATACAGTTAATGCATACATTGTCTATTCCTCCAAGGATTCTATCAGAAAGGCTCTCAAGTTAAATTCCACAGTGTTCTTAAAGAATCATATCAGAGTTGATAGCGTCGCTCATCCTGCCAAGCACGATAACAAAAGGTCTGTTTTCATTGGTAATCTAAGTTTTGAAGCCAAGGAAGAACCTCTTTGGGAATACTTTGGTAAGTGCGGTGATATTGAGTTTGTTCGTATCATCCGTGACTCCAAGACCAATGTTGGCAAAGGTTTTGCCTACGTTCAATTCCAAGATACAAATGGTGTTGCCAAGGCTTTACTATTGAATAAGAAGAAAATGCCAAGTGGTAGAGAATTGCGTGTTACAAGATGTAAAAACATCAAGAAACCCTCTTCTTCCTTACCAGGGAGCAATAAGCCATTCAAGGTCGAAAACAAAAAATTGACTGATGAGGAGAAGACTCGTTTAGGAAGAGCTCACAAAATGGTCGGCAAGGCCGCTAAATCCCAAATTTCCAATGCAGTTGAAGGTGTTCGTGCCACTAAGGGTGACTCTGTGCCTGGTTTAAAGATTGGCTCTAGTGGTAAGAAGAAGAATAAGCCCCGTATCAGAGCTCGTTCTACTGAATTTAAAAAGAATGCCAAGAACAAGAAAGATTGATTTCATTCGAATCAACCCTCCACTTCTAAGCGCATTTGTACTTTATATACCCCGTCAATATTTTTATTCTCTAACATTCATTTTTTGTGTACTATTAATTAAATACTATTAGTTTGATATCTCTAAATCATTTACAATTTGCAGTTTTCTCCAAGAAATATTCATATTTATTTATAGGTGCAACAGCAGTTTGATTTGTTTGGGCCATCTCAGTGACCCTTCAAGTTTATCAATATTAACCATACTTCCGGACCAAGGTTCATTAACTGAAAATAAATAAATCGGTATTCAGAAAGGAAAGAAAGTGCCAATGTCTTAATATTTCATTTTTCAGGTCTGGTTTCTCGTGCCTTCCCAAATGTGTGAATTAATGAACATATATACTAAACTTAAAAGTCGGAAACGGCATACTGTTATGGCCGTATTGTTAGGTCACTAAAAAAATATAGTCAATATTTACTATGAATATCACCCCTTCTATAATAGTTTTTTCAATACATCGCAAAGTCAAACAGACGCCCATACTCTAAAAATGATATTTGATGATTAACTAGCGCAGTTCATTTAATAGAAAACAATTTATACATCGTGTTTTTTTGTAGTTATTAAGTTGGCCCGATGGTTTAGTGGTATAATTCTCGCTTAGGGTTTTCAAATCTTAGATGCGAGAGGTCCCGGGTTCAATTCCCGGTTGGGCCCTTACATACTGGATCTCTTGGCCCAGTTGGTTAAGGCATTGTGCTAATAACGCAAGGATCAGCGGTTCGACTCCGCTAGAGATCACTTTTTGCTTAATAACCCAGTTAATGATATCTCGGGAGTGACGCATTTGTTTTAATGCCCTAAATGTATTTATTCCACTTTATTCATTTTTTCTAAAAGCAACTCATTTCAGCCCATTAGAATGATTACGTATTAGAATTGAACAAAGTCCATTGCTATCTAAGTCTTTTTCCTTTAACGGGACATAAAGTTTTTTTTACTCCAACTCTCCTCTATCTTAACTAGCGTGTTATGGTTGATATCTTTGAGACACTTCCATCCATAGGTAACCAGAAACCTGATACGGAATCGCTAAAAGATGGATTTAAAGACATTATATTTGGCTCTATTGCCGGAATGACCGGGAAGTTAGTTGAATACCCGGTAGATACAGTAAAAGTTCGCTTACAGTCACAGCCTCTTTCTGGGCCCCTACATTTTGAAGGCCCGTTTGATTGTTTCGTGAAAACGTTTCGAGAGGAAGGCCTAAGAGGGTTTTATCGGGGTCTCACGTCCCCATTGGTTGCTGCTGCTTTAGAAAATGCTTCCTTGTTTGTCACCTACAATTATGCGCAAGACTTCTTAATTAGGAATGTATATAGAAGAACGGACACCGTGCTACCTGTGAGTGTCCTAGTGGGCTGTGGCGCCTTTAGTGGGGCGGTTACCTCGTTTGTCCTCACACCGGTAGAGCTTATAAAGTGTAAACTACAAGTCCAAGCGTTTTATGGCACTAGTTCTGCGGCTAAAAACCGTAGTCTTGTGTATCATATAAAACAAATATTTTTGGAGCATGGACTTCGTGGGTTCTGGAAGGGCCATTTAGGTACTTTCATACGAGAATGCGGTGGTACTGCCAGTTGGTTTGGCTCTTACGAGTATGTCAGTAGTCTCTTCCGCTCAGCAAATAACTGTAGTACAAATACTACACCGGAAGCTATAATTTCGGGAGCTTGCGCAGGAATTGGTTATAACATTTCGCTGTATCCAGCTGATACCATTAAAAGTCGTATGCAAACCATGTCAATAACTAGTGGTTCAGATAAAGGCGGCAAGGGCTTTTTGGAAGTCAGCAGAGATATCTATAAGTCAGGTGGGATATCTGCTTTTTATAGAGGCTGCGGGATTACGGCCTGTAGAGCAGCTCCTAGTAGTGCTCTGATTTTTGTTACTTATGAGACTCTTAAGGAATGGGGGAGGGATCTATAGTTATCTTTCAGTCATTCTCTGGGGTTTCTGACTTGATTAAGTACACTCATTTTCAAATCTTGGGAGATCGACATTATCTATTGTTATGTACCAAATACCCTCCTAATACAAGAAAAAATACAAAAATATAAACTACTAAAAGACTATCTAATTCCTGTATTCTTGAAATGAGAAATATACATCTAGATGGGGATTCTGCTTTTTGTTTTTAGGAGTATCAGATGGCGTATTGGGACCTGAGCGGCCGGGTAAAAATAAAATATGATCTTAGATGCTGATAGCTTTTTGGAAAAGTGCAGTAAGGATTGGTGTATACGACAAAATAGATTAATTGAAGAAACATAATGGTAAGAACAAAATTACCGAGAGACAAAATATTAATACTTGTTTGCTAACTTAAAATTAATAAATAGTCACACTATGAAGTATACTCTCCCGAAGGTCTTAGGGCTGGTACGTTGCTCTTGAAAAATCTGGAGTTTGGTAATAAACTACTGTGCTAACTTTTTCATAGATGGTAGAAGATGGAATGAACTTAGACAGTTCAAGTGCCAGATCAACACACATGCCAACTCATCTGATGGGTCCTCATATGTCGAACAAGGCTATTCTAAGGTAGTTTGTATCGTTAATGGGCCCAAAGAGCCTGATGGAAGGAGCCATACTTTTCTTGATAAGGCCTGCATTTCTGTCGAGGTTAATATTGCTTCTTTCAGTACTGTCGATAGAAAGAAAGTTGTTAGAAACAACAAGTAAGTGAAATTAGATTGGAAAGACTTTTGTATTGGTAACCTGTACCTTTCACCCTCTACTAACACTTAGAATTGGATAATTTACAGACGTGTACAAGAGCTGAACACCACAATCCAAAGAACTTTAGAGGAGGCCGTATTAAGCCACTTATACCCCAGAACCCAAATCGATATTTCTATACAAGTTTTACAGCAAGACGGTGGCTTATTACCAACATGCGTTAATGCGGCCACGCTAGCTCTTATTGATGCCGGTATCCCTATGGTGGATTATGTTTCGGCCTGCTCGGCTGGTATCTACGACACAACCCCTTTATTAGATTTAAACACAATGGAAGAAAATGATCTTGCATTTTTGACCGTTGGTGTTATTGGCAAGTCCGATAGTCTTGCCCTTTTAATGGTATGTGTTATTTATGACAGTCTCGCCAGTTTTCGTAATGATATTCAATCATATACTAACAGAATTCAATTTTTATTCTAAATAGATGGAAACTCGTATGTCTATGGATAATTTAGAACCTGTTATGGCTATTGCTATTGCTGGCTCCCATTCCATTAGAGATATTATGGATAGAGAAGTCCGAAGACATGGTAAGCAAAGACTAGCCAAAAAGGGTAATATGTAATACTCGCCAAAATCATATTGGCTTGGGATTGGTTCCTTTTTAATTGTTTATCCGGTTCTTTTGAATCATAACTAAAATCTTATGTTTTTACATATATTTTTTATATATATTTTGTAATTTATAATTCTGTATATTATTCAGTTCGTTTTTTTACAATTTCAAGATGTTCGCATAATAAGGCTGCCGTATAATGTTGTGTGCGTTTCTGAAACAAACCCACCCCTCCACACATGTTAAGTTCATAGCCACTTCACACAAGTTTTTTCGTTAAATTACTACCCGACAAAACCAAGAATTATGAGCACATCAAATAAGTACGTATAGAATGTACAGTATATTTTATTATTGTGATTTTTTACCAGTTTAATTATCGGTGTCTAATTATTTCTGTGTTATCTTATTCCGTACAGCCTCAAATCATTCACCCCCGTGGTGGGTCGTGCCAAGTCCAAGAGATGGGTCCAGGCCTCCAACCCGTCTTATGACGGGTACGACTGGTAAGTAACAAATCGACGATTTAAAAAACAGCTTATGCTTAGACAGTATAACACTTTCCTCTTTGGCATGGTTTACCCGTTGTGGTACACGCAGCCAATCTTCTATCCCGGGTTGAGCTAGTATCTGACCAAAATAATAATTTAGGACTGATGGATACGAAGATGATGAGTACATTTCAGAAGAAGAAGTTCCCGAAATACCTCAAATTGAAGATATATACCCTGAATCAATCAGTCAAGAAAAACTCATAACTTCTGAACAAATACCGAACCCAGAAATCAGCCACCTATATTCTGAAGTGCCCCGTTCTGACAACTTGATATCTCAACACGTACAATCGCAACATGAAAACATACAAGGTGATTATAGTTTTACTAATGAGACTGAACGTGATTTACAATACGTAATTCAAAACATTAATATCAATCACGATGATAGTAATGACTTTATGCCTCCAAAAATAGACTTGCAAGGTACAGACCTTATTGAACCCCTCGGAACTGACATGAGCCAATCAGATAAACCTTTTAAGCCAGAAGTTATTGATGAAACCATAAGACAGGGCTTCGGACAAAAGATATCACCTGAAACAACTTCATCCGGTGCTATCGCTGAGGTGTATGAAGAGTTTGTAGATGATTATTATAACTATGATACTGATACTGAAGAACAATCGGGTGAGAATGGATTGAGAAAAGATGGGTTAGTAAAGGGTAGCAAAAATAGTCTTCCAAACCATGGCAGAAATATTTCAAGTGTTGAACTTGAAGAGGAAATATATAAGACTCTTGAAACTGAGCCAATATATTCTTCTCTGTCCCCCATTACTAAACCTGAAAATCAAGCTACTATTTCTGATGACGAGACTGAATCCGGTCAGGCTAACCAAATTGATAATTCGATTGATATTGATGGTCAATCAAGTTTATCCACCACCCGTAACAGTTCTGTGACTGGTTTCTATGACGATCACGATTCTGAAAAGGATGTATACTCAGAAGCCCAGAGCTCGTACGATACCTCCACTGATCTATATCCATTTGAGAAATCCGAAAGCGAGATATTAAACAAATTACCGAAAGTATCTATTTCGTCCAATCCTCATATCTCAGAATCTCAACCTAGATCCGTTTGTAATAATTACGGACTAGGCCCTTATGTTGCGCTCTCCGCCTCTATGGATTCAGTTCATTCATATTCTATAGCTTCTGATTCTTCCGCATCTTTATCAACCGGTAGATGTTCAACAGAAAGCTCTACATTTTCTCATCGTGGATCTTTTGACCAACAGTCATTTACGAACTCAAGAATTGACCCTGTTTTGTCAACGAGTACTGATACGGAAGCCTCCCCAATTACACCTACTCCCAAATATTATACTGGCGATGGTTACAGAGACCTTGATGATGATGAAGAACAAGAAAACAAAATTGCTCAAACTATGGCTTCAGTTAAGAATGCCATTCCATTCGATTCTATAACCAAAATCAATGCCCCTCCAAGAGCTGGTAGATGGAAGCCTTTACCCGAAAGTGTGATTTCTAATCTGAAGAGAGATGAACTTGCTCATAACCCTTCAACTTCAGAATCTGTATTGAATTTAACGCCCATAGCTGAGAATTCTGAAAGGTTATCAGAAGAGATCCTTGACTCCATTGGTGGAAAGGGATTGGTTCCTGACACTGATGGTTGGCCTGAAGAAAATGAAATTCAACAATCAGATAAAGATATTCACATTGATAAAGAAGACGCATCCAGTCAAAAGCTGCTAGATACACCTGAAAAGATACATGAGGGTGTTCATGACTCGGGCCTTAATGAACTGTATGTAAATTCAAGAAAATTCCTTGATAGACCCATCAGTCAATATGATTATCAGGCGGCCGGATTTTCTCAGATCCGGCCCCTCTCGCCAAGAAAGTCCAACGATTTTTCTGATACGATTCTGAACAAAGAATTGAAAGAACACAACACAGAATCTCCTGTTACCTTAGTGTCAGATAGCTGTACTATTACATCGCTTGAATCAAATTCTCGCTTTGGTGAGAACAATGAAGAGAATAAGAATAAGCCCGATGATGAACACTTCGAATCTCAGTTCAACTACAATGTAAAGCCAACCTTTTCTGTTGTTTCTTCCATTGCCTCTACTACAAGTTTCGCGGAATCCATGAAACCCGTTGATAGACAAATTTCCACTGCGTCTATCGATGAAAACGTCACTTCTAAATCAGCATCACTTGTTTCGAGTATGTTAAGGCCTACTCTGCCTCCAATGTTTGACTTCAATGGTACATTGGCCAAGCCCAAACCTGTTCAGAAGACTTTATTTGATGACGCTCGCCGACGAGAAACCGAATTTGTATCTGGCCTAGATAGTTGGCTAGCTATCACTTATGACGGGTTTATTAACCACAAAGATAGCAATGGCCGCGTTATCCGTAGCGTTAGTACAATTGGAGATATTGCTGTTGACAAATCTGTTGCAGTTTCTTCAGGTTCAATATCGTCAGCTGGTTCAATGGTTTCCGCTGGCACAACAAATTTAGCCAACGGTGTTAGACAGGGTTTGTCTTCCCTTAAGCATACAAAGAGTGTTTTGAATTCTGATGTCGTTGGTAAGGTTGGTGAAAGATCCACTCACATGATTGGCTTGGTTGGTGAAAAATCAACTAAGCGAGCCAAAGGACTTTTTGCGAAGAGTAAAAAACTAATTCGTTCTTCTGGTAAAGAATAGAACAAGCATTGATCTGTACATATTTTATAGCACTTTTATATTACCGCGATTGGCTTTGTCTTATTAGTTGTAAGGGACCGCCCATTTACTATTTAACATAGCGTGGTGGGGGCGACTCACTGTAGTGCATCATTTGCTAAGTATATAAGTTTCAATTTTGATAATTCTAAATATATTCTATTACTTCAAATTTGTAATTTCTTGTCTAGTCGGCTGCATACACACCGAAAAACCAATTAAAATAACCGTTATATTTAAGGAGATAAATGAATAAAAATTAATTACTTACATGAAAATAAATGAATTTCAAGTTTTGCTTCAGTATACGAAAAATCGAAAGGGGACAAGAAGGAGCGTCGTGGCGCAGCGGAAGCGCATTGGGCTCATAACCCAAGGGACCTCGGATCGAAACCGAGCGACGCTAATTATTTTTACACCTTTTTGATGAATATCTTTTCTTTTTCTCTCTTTTTTCTTTTGATTATGATTCTAGAAACATAAGCTTAATTTTGGCTTGGATTTTTCTAAATTAATGGCTTGAGAATGGTCAGGTAGTTAATGATCCAGTGTAAGATAATGTTGATATAATCCATGTACATTGGAAATGGCTGACTTTTTTATCAGTTGAATAAAGTTTTTTGCTTCAATTGATTCACAATACTGATTTTGCCAAGATTTAATTCACTGGGAACCGTGTTTACGCAATTATTAGTGATATTCTTTGACTATATTTTACTGTAGAGGTAACGTCATATATGGGCCGTTGGCGCGCTTGAAATTTCTTTTCTATTTGAAAGCACTTGCACAATTATTTTTCTGATTCATTAGATAATTATATCATGGTTTTCCAAGATAAATGATCTAATTTTTACAGTCGTGTGTAGATTTATTTGCAAACATAGTGCTAATTTGATATTCAGAATATTAATACTATAGAATCGTTCTCCAGAGACAAAGATCTCTTGGCCCAGTTGGTTAAGGCATTGTGCTAATAACGCAAGGATCAGCGGTTCGACTCCGCTAGAGATCATTAAGGCCTAGCTAGCTCAATCGGTAGAGCGTGTGACTCTTAAAATCCCCACATTAGGAATTAAAGTCATCACAAGGTTGGGGGTTCGACCCCCCCGTTGGGCTCTTTTTTCTAATATTCTTTTGCTTATTGAAATTATACTTATATACAATTTCTTCTTAAATTTTTTCCTAGTTGCTGTTACAAGAGTTTTAAATGGAATTAAAGAACCCGTAATACTGATTCTTTCATATCTGTGCAGGATAATGCATAGCAGCATCCTCTAATATACTGTGATATGTTATTTTGTAGTGTATATAACAGAATGAACTAGCTGCCACCAAACCCCCTTTGATTGAATGTGTTCTTTCTCCACGTCGTCAATTTCTTCCAACCCTCCGATTGTTCAACTTCGATCTTTAGGTTTCTACATACCAAATACCTTTACTACAACCATCAAAAATGTCTACTAATCTCGATAAATCCCTCGATGACATTATTTCATCTAACCCCACTCGCCGTGTTCCTCGTGCTCGTAAGGCCGTTGGCGTAAAGAAGGCCGCCCCTAAAGCTAAGGTTGAAAACAAGCGTGGCGCCAAATCTGCCGTCATTGCCAAGGCTGTTGCTGCCGAAACTTCTATCCCTACTGACAAGATTATTGTCTCTAACTTGGTAAGTAACCAAAAACGATTTTTTCTATTTATTAATGGAATTATTCTAACCGTTTCTTTTTTATTAGCCTACCGATATTCCTGTCAATGCCATTAAGGTACGTTAGTTGACGCTAGACGAAAGTCAACCGTGAAATTGCAATCATCTTTAATTGTTTTATTCGACTTCATTTGGGTTTTTTGGGCGTATATTCAAGCGGGGAACTATTCTGGTGGTGCTCATTGTCGACTTGTAGTGGCTACCCTGTCCTCTATTTCTAGCGGACCGCTAATTAGAAAAAGTATAGAGTTGCGATATCCAATACCCTTCAAAGTTACCCACTGAGAAATCTTTCAATGTTTGAATTCGAATGTTTAATCCTTTTTTGGAACAGCCTTGCTATCTGTTTACTCCTTCAGACATTTATAATTCTTTCCTGTTTTCGCCCTTGAAGCTTGAAAGTTGATTTCTTATGGTATTTGTTGCCTTGTTAAATGGATGGCGATTCATTTAATAATAGGATGCTGCGATGGTAATTGTCTCTATTCCTAAGCAGAAGTTTTTGATTGAACCAAAGTGATACAAGTATCTGATTGTATCAGCTACAGCAAACCCCATATTGTTTGCCAAGTTAACGGGTAAATCATTCAGAATATATTGTGGCAAATTAACTGAGCGGAATGGATAACCGAGTAAATCTAAGCCAAAGTTTTAAACAGGGAACTTATTGACATGCCTTTGGAGGAGATTGTTTAAAATCACCATTTGATTTTGGGGAAAGCTCTTACACACCCATGTTGCAAAATTATCTATTCGAAGGTGGGCGATTAGATTAATTTTTGGTTCTTCAAAATAATTTACTTTGATAACCGATGTCTTGTTTTTGTAAGTTTCCCAAAAGACTATTGGCTTATTCCGGTTCAATTTTCTTTGCTTTAGTTGTGTTGCTATTTTCAATCACTACAGTTTAAGAATGGATAGTAAATGGACTTTACTTTTGAATGCTCAAATATTGACAATTACCATGCTTACATGTATGGCAATTACTGGTACGCCTTCTTCGAGAGACTTTCACTAATATTTGCTGACTGTTCGTAGTAAGGTATCAAGGGGTTCCTTTCTTTTACTCTCACTGTTTTTGCAATGCAATACTTGAGTAAGATTAGATTCTTTATTTATCGAAAAGCAAGCCCTTTACAAATTTCGAGCTATTTTTATTTTTTGTTACTCTCTTCGTTCCCCTAATGATTCATACGCCCTTGCCTAGAATTTGTCACCTGCACCTTCTATTCTTTTTTTCAAAATTAATTTTTATTATTCAGAAATACCAACACAGCTAATCATATATAGGAATACTTTAAGAAAGAAATCGGACCCATTATTAACTGCACCATGAGTTACGATCAAAAGGGTAAGTCCCTGGGTACTGTCAGCATTGTCTTCAAGAGAGAAGGTGATGCTGGTAAGGCAGCCCATAGATTCAATAACACAAAGGTTGATGGTAAGATGACCATGAAGGTCGAATTAGTTATGGACATTTCCAAGAAGCCCCTCGCTGCTAGATTCAACCCCAAGTATGTTTTATATTGATATTTATCAGCTACAATAGTACGTTTTTTCTCGTATTTTTTTACTAACGACTAAAAATTCTGCCTTCTCATTGATAGACCCGTCGCTGTCGCCAAACCTGCACCCAAGTCTAAGGCCAACAAGGCCAAGCCCGCTGTTAAGGCTACACCTGCTGCTGCTAGTAAACCCAAGGGTAAGGAAGCCCGTAAGAGACGTCCTAAGAAGACTATGGAACAACTAGATGCTGAAATGGCTGATTACTTTGAAGCTGCCCCTGCTTCTGCTGCTGCCCCTGCTGCCCCTACTGGTGATATCCCCATGTAAAATGACCACAATTTCAATGATGCATGTGATTGACCGGGTATTGTAGAATCATTATTCAGATTTTACGAAGGTTATTCTTTTGTGTATCTATGACCATTCTCTATTGCTTCCTTTACTCAACTTTAAACAAATTCTTTATTTATTACCCTTTATTTTGATTTTTTTCTTCCTTTTGTTTTTATACCTTACTTTGTATGAATATGTTATTTTAATATTAATGTTTATTTGTAAAGACCGAGTCACAGAACCAATTAAATATAAGATTACATGACACTAGAATATAGTACAACTCTGCATATTGATACACTTTTTATGGGCTGATGACGGGGATGTGAAGCCCATGCTCTTCAAGGATGCTGTAAGTTGTCCTGTGATTTGAATTGATTGGTAACCAGGACTGTGCCACCACAGCAAACGTTGCCCCTCATGATCAAGTTCCCAGTGCCCCGACGAACTATATACCGCTGTCATGCCTTTTGGAAAATGTAGTAAAGGTAAATAAATGACCGTGGGTAAGGTGGGATTTAGCAAGCTTTGACCGGAAGAAGAGTTTTGATCAGCTTTTGGAGTTTCGACGTGATCATGAAACGAAATAGTGGATTGAATAGTAGAGGGAGAAGGTAAAATATTGTCTTTGCCGAACACGGCAGGATTGGACTGAGATCCGGCAATAGGTACCTTGAAATTCTTGCCTTTAATTGAAAGCCTGAAGCAAGTACGTTTTAGGTTGAATGAGTAAGATAACACTTCACCACAGACAGCTAAGGGTGCTGGACGAATAAAAGCTTCAGGTGCTCTAGTACCAGCAATATAGGCTGGTGGGGGCGGTGGACATAAGCCGCAGAAACTAGAATCAGTGTCAACGCGGTCTAATCGTCCTCGAAAAGAAGAACCATGGCCACAACTGGAACTGGTACTAACAGTATTTCGGGAAGATGTTACTGGTAGTAATCGCTGCTGTGCCGCAGAATTAGGTGTAAGAACACTGGCCATAGGTGATGTAGAATTTGATTCAGAGTTTGAAATACTCAAGCTTAATGTATTACTTTTGGCTCCCATTAGTGTATCATTCTCATTAAAGCTTTCATTACCACTTTCGCTATTGTAAGAGTCGCTGATGTTACTGTAATTATCACATGTATCCTTGAGATGGGCATCATCATTACTGTTGCCAGAGAGCTCTTTTGCTTCATGCATACTGTCCAGACTCCAAACGCTCAAGTCTTCCCCATTCCAGCCATCACCATAAGCATGTGTATTTCGTGCAGTATAATTCCACAATGTATAGTGAACATGAGCCTTTTCGAGAGCAAACAAATTAGCGTCATATGCCCTTATTTGCGAGGAATAGTTACGCGATTTATAGGCAGATTTGTTGTCCATATCGTAGGGAATTCCAATCTCACTGATTAGACAGGGAACATCATGGCCTATATATTTCCTACCCTCATTGCGAAAGGTTATTAGTTGAGACTTCAAACAGTTTCGAATGGCTTTTTCACCGACTCTTAGTGCTAATGCCGGGGTCACATACTTTTCACGAATTATTCCCACCGCATCCACATTCCAGTACCGGTTCCAATGTTTATTCATAAGCGTAAGTCCATCATAATAATGAGGACAGTATATTAGTCTAGTATCATCTTTAATACCTACATGGTTTTTTATTACTGGCGGCAAAGCCATAACTGGGGGTTGTAACAGCAATAGCGTTGTTTTACTAACTTCCCTAATGACGGCCGCATATTTGATGAAGAATTCCATGAATTGGTTATTGACAAAATAATTCTCATTCATAAATTCCCCAGTTGACGTGTCGAATGCAAAATAATTAGGTTTAAGAACTGTTCGAGTTTCTATATCCCATACGCCATGCTGGGCCCATATGCATTGACCTAATTTCCATTCTGGGTCCCTCGACCAGCTATAGCGCGAATCATCATAGTCAACCGGTAACCACGCGGACTCACCTTTTGGGTCTACAATCTTAACACCCGACTTGGAAGGCCCCATAGTACCGAAATAATAATTATCTACTTCAACAGGAAACCCCATACCTAATAACATGGACTGATAGGCTGTCGGGGTTGTACCAATTCTGACCAATTGCTGCTTAGGAAGTGACATGATATCCTGGTAACCCACGAGCCCAAAAGAAGGTTCATTCAAGGTTTCGTAGCCAATAATAGTTGTCTCATCGGCTAGCTCGGGACATCTGGCAATTGCTCTAGCCAGGTACTGCACAGCATTACAAAAATGATTTTGCAAATAATCTTGAATGTTTTGACCGTCCAACAGACATTTAGGTGCTAGTTGTCTCCCCGCAAAAAAAAGTGTAAACATAACTTGACAAGCCAGTCGATTAACGTTAGTGGACCATATCATTTTAGGAAAATTTGACCTGTCATCCATAGCTGATTGTACGATGGCAGCCTCGGTAGCCTTGAAGCTTTTCGGATTCAATCCGGCTGCATAGAAAGTCCACATTGGTGAACCGGAACCACCGGAAAAGCGAGACCAAACATCCTGATGAGGATCCATAAATGCCATAATTCCATGCTTTTTCAACTTTTTGAGAACGGCTACTGTGTATTCCACAAAATCATCATCGTACTGGCCTGGCCCGGAATGTTCAAGTGCCTCCCAAGTAAAAATATAGCGGATTACATTAAAGCCCCAATCCTTTATTCGCTTAAAGTGAATGTCAGCATCTTCCAGTTCAAACGGTGAGTTTACGAACGAAACATTGTCGCCATTAAAAAATGTATCATCCGCTGAAGCATGAGTAGGCATGTATGGGTTCATTGGAAGCTTAGCGTCTGCCGCAAGGTTTATCCCTCGTAAAATAACTGCTCGGCCGTGATTATCCGTGAACTGGCCCGAAGAATCAATCAACAAAGCGCATTTCATCTTTATTTCCTTTAAACAATCTATTTATATTTTTGGTGTTGGTAAAGTCTATCTTGGTTGCAAGTTGTGGATTTTGAGTGCTTCAAGAAGTGTTCAACCTTGCTTTGATCATATACGATAAGCTGCACCATTTCAGCCGTAGAGTCCATCCTTCTAAAGTATTAGTCGGTAATGACGACCGGGTAATTACACATATTGCAGATTTGGAACTTCCATCTTTAGAAATATCTAAATGTTTACAGCTTAATTCAAACTGTGAAGCTCGACGAAAGCACCCATTCTTGGTTGTTTAATTATAAGATACTCTAAAATGGCAGGAAGGAGATTGGACTCTAATCGAAACAACAATGATACAACGGTATATGTCGGTAACCTAGATGACCGAGTTGACGAGCGGTTACTGTACGAGTTAATGCTTCAGGCTGGTCCGTTGGTAAACGTTTATCTGCCCAAGGATCGGGTAAATCAGCAACATCAGGGTTATGGGTTTGCCGAATTTGTGTCAGAGAAGGATGCAATTTACGCAGCTAATATAATGAATCAAATCAAGTTATTTGGTAAACCCTTGAAGGTTAACAAGGCTTCGGCGGATAAGCAAAAGCTTATTGATGTTGGTGCCGACTTGTTTGTCGGTAATTTGGATCAGATGGTTGATGAAGAATTTTTATATAATACGTTTTCTTCTTTTGGCCAACTGTTTGAGAAGCCTCGGATTGCTCGTGACAGAGCTACCAATGCACCCAAAGGGTATGCGTTCATTAAATACTGTGATTTCGAAAGTTCGGACAAGGCCATTGAATCTCTTAATGGCCAGTTTTTAATGAACAAGGAAGTCACAGTAGATTATGCATTAAAGTCAGGCGAAAATGGTAAACGAGAACGCCACGGTGATACCACTGAACGTTTATTGGCACAGGAGGCCAAGAAGAATAATTATCAAATCCAGGCTCCCCAGATTACCATCATTGGCCAGGACGATAATATCTATGGTAACAATAAAGCTAACAATGCTAGTTTTAATTTGACCAATAACACGAACCAGAGTACTTTATCTGGATTTGCTCCAAATAGTGGTAATAATTATAGCAATAGCTTTAGAGGAAATAATCAGCATCGATCGTCTGCGCCTTCAGGCTTTTCTCGATAGATTTCATTGCACTGAATTCCAATGGAATCATCAATTCTGTAGTATAGTTTAATAATAATATACGTGTATATATACCTATATACTATTATCGTCACTATGTGGATCATAGAGCGGCAAGTTGAAAAACAATTTCATACAGGGAAATATCGAAAAGTATACAAAATCAATAAGCGGATTTGTTAATAAGTAAGGAAATGGTTACAAAATATAGGTAAGCATGTGATTAAGGTACTGGTTTAGCAAAAGGAGATCAAGCGGATAAAAGACTCAAAAAAGATTTTTTTCCTTTCTTTAATTGTGCTTCAAGCAAACAAAAACCCACTAATTTACTAAATTCATAGTGAAGTACTAAGCCAACTTTTTCGTTGGCTCAGTTCAATATTTGGCTCATTATATTTTGCTGTATATACCTTTCCTTATTTTCAACAGCTTCGAAAGCGTTTTTTATTATCTCGAAAAAAAATTTTAAATTCAATTAGTAGATGGAACAGGAATTTTCTTGATTCTTAGAGATTCTCCTGCCCATTTAGCAAAACTAGTGCTGAGTTCATTCGCTTCATGAAGTGCTCGTATCTCATCACCACCACCTCTGCTTGTACCAACAATATGAACATTAGGAACCGTTCTACGGCCGGTGACCTTACCTATATAAGCCTGTAAATCAGCACCATGGGGATGAAGATCCAATTCAACAACCCTTGCAGTAGGAGTAATTGAGTAAGCTTTGAGAAGTAGGTCTTTGACGAATTTGGAATGAGGACATTTTGACTTTGAGAAAATCACCACTGGTGCCACTTCTAAAATAGCCATATATTCCTTCTCGGGGTCGAAAGCACCGTCATCACCGACGGTCAAATCTTTAGCTGCTGCGGGTGCTGTTAGAAGCAGGAAAAGTAAGTATATAGGTCAAATTGTATACATAATTCTAAGCGTTTCCTTCATGCTACAATTTAGCGCCATTTCTGGCGCCAGAAAAAAAGAACATAAATGGCAATTGCTATTTATCAGATTATATACGTACCTTGTTGTGACAATTTGGAATCAACGTTCTCAGAGTCTCCGCTTAAACGGACCTTCTCTTCGACCTTATCCAGGATTTTTGCGGTATCTTGATGGCCGGGATATGCAAATAGAAGCAGGCCGATGGTAAAGGCCAGCGCGGTTAGTATCAGAATGCGGGTTCGACGGGTAGCTACCATTGTTGGATGCGTTGGATAAAAAAAAAAGTTTCTGGTTGAGACTAGTACGGAGATAGGGTGGTAAAAGGCCGTATCGATTAGGCGGCGGTAAAACAGTATATATACCGAAAGGTTTTCAAGCGACCGGATGAAATATGAAATATCGCAGTTTGTAAAGATGAGGGCGTTTAACGGCCCCATCCACAGCTTGTGAGGGTTTGGGACTTGGTGATGGCCCATCCTGGTGGGAACCCAATTCCAATAATTTTACCCTAACCTATACAGAGCCGCTTGATTTATGTGAGATTAGGTTTTTGAGCGGCGTGAATTTTTTGATTTTCGATCGAAATGAAAGGCAGATTAGTATAACTTTCGGAAACTGGTTTTCCAGCTCTTTTATTTAGAAGTTCTGTCTTGCTCGAGCAAAATATCTAGCATGTGTGGGATACTTCTTTGTCTGTCTGATACAGCTGTGCTTGCCGAAAAGCAGCGTTACTTGAGTCGGTATATTGTACCCAGTATTAGACTGAGGGGGCCGACGGCTCAGAATGAGTTAACGGTAAATGTTAAAGAGATTGGTAGTCAGCTATGGCTCTATTCGTCAGTTTTATCATTGCGGGATCCCTTTACCCCGCAGCCCGTTAACCATGGCGCCGGGATACTACAATTCAATGGCGAACTCTACAATCCAGAGTTGGCTGGAAACGATACCCAATGGGTCATTGACCAGTTTGAAGCGCAAGGTGTCCTAAAGTCTATCGAAAGTTTTAGAGGTGAATTCGCTTTCACATACTACGATAAATTGGCTCATAAGATTTGGTTTGGCCGAGACTGCGTGGGCCGGAGAAGTCTGATGTATCAATATGACCCCGCAACCAGGGATGGCTTGATAGTGTCCAGCCTGGGACCTCAGGGTGATCCCAGTTTCAACCTTAATGAGCAGGGTATCTGGAAAGAAGTTATCGGCGGACAGATAATGTGTCTGAATTTGAATACAATGCTCATGGACTCTATGCCTTTTTCTTACCAGGGGTCTATTGAAAAATCGCTGGTTTATCCTTACCCATCAATAGTCGATAGTAACTCCACCGATAAGGCCCTGATACCCGAATTAACCAAGTCTTTATACAAAAAACTTTTTCTCGCCGTTGAGAAGCGCGTCCTCACTGTTCCCCATGTCCCCATATCAATATTGTTTTCTGGTGGTATCGACTGCACATTATTAGCTCATTTCGTGGACTGTATTATCCCTGAAGGCGAAACTATAGATTTATTTAATGTGGCTTTTGAAAATCTAAGGACTGGTGCTGGATACGATACCCCGGATCGGAAATTAGGCAGGCGATCCTGGGCCGAATTAGAACAACTATATCAAAATCGCTCTCGCGATTGTCCTAGCAATAATATTAGTAATTCGAATACCTTCTCGGCCAAACCTCAGCCTAGGTTTCGTTTCGTAGAGGTGAATGTACCATACGATGATATGTCAGCTGCGAAATCTACTGTACAAACTCTTATGTACCCCAAAGACAGTGTCATGGATCTTTCAATCGCCATTGCCTTTTACTTTGCTTCCCGTGGCCTAGGTGACTCATATATTAACCGTACATCTGATTCACTTTCGATACCCCCATCTTTGGAACTTGAATCTGAGAACTATAATTCACCATCTCCAGTTCTGATATCCGGGCTGGGTGCCGATGAACTCTTTGGTGGGTATACCCGGCACACTACTACACTATCCAGGAATGGCTATAAGAGCCTCTGTGAAGAGCTACAAATGGATTTCAATCGTTTGCATGAGCGTAATTTAGGTCGTGATGACCGTGTTTGTGCATGCTGGGGCAAGGAAGTTCGATACCCATTTTTGGATGAAGATGTAATTGCTTGGGCTCTAGGTCAGTGCCCACTGGATTTAAAAGTGCGTGATATGACGGAAGAAATGCAAACTGCTGAAAGAACCATTCAAGATAGGATTACTCTAGAAGCTGAGGCCATTTCTGAATTACTGACGCCCGAAAAATTCGAAATTCCTGGTTTGAAATCATCTTCAACAGACAGTAACTCACTTGAGGATGTCCAAGCCGAAAAATATAACATCAAACCCAAATACCAAAAAGAGAAAAAGAAAAAGGCTGTTAAAAAGTTGAATAGGGAAGATTATTTGCATACTAAGTTTATTCTCCGGCAAGTTGCTGAATTTATTGGTTTGTACCAAGTTTCAAAGGAGAAAAAGCGTGCTATTCAATTCGGTGCTAAATCGGCCAAAATGGAAATTGGTACGGGCAAAATAAAAGGCACCGACAGACTATAAATATCAAATGGGATTTTTCACTAATAATAACAATAATAAATTTGTATGTATATGTCTTTTAAATAACAGAAAATTCTACTTTTTCATCAACATCTTAGCCACTAATGATGCATTAGCTTCTTCAGCTTTAGCTTCATCGCCCTCACCTGATATATTTCTATCAAGTGCTAACTTCGTATTAGCCAGCGCTAGAATGTTTTCTTCAATCGTATCTTTAGTAATCATGCGGATAACTTCAACTTCACGCGTTTGGCCAACTCTATGCGCTCTATCTTCAGCTTGCTTATCATCATGGGGATTGAATGACAAATCATAAATGATGACTTTATTGGCACAGGCCAAATTAATACCAAACCCGCCAGCCTTTGTGGAAAGCAAAAACACGGTGATTTCGGGATTCTCATAATACTTGTCAATCATATCCTGCCGGACTTCAACCGGGGTTGAACCATCTAAACGAAGGAAACTGATATCTAGTGTACTCATTACCCGCTCTAAAATATCAAGTACTAAAGTAAACTGTGAAAAGATCAAAATACGATCGCCATCTTTTTTCATGCCTGGCAATATTTGGCATAGCTTATCCACTTTACCAGATTTCATTAATTCCGATTCATCCAACTGGTATTCACCAATCGAATCTTCAAATTGTTCACATAATCTATGCAGCTCAAAATCGTTCATAACTTCCATATCTTCAAAAATATAGTTTTCATTAGCATTCTGGTAAACCTCTTCCTGCATAATTTTGCGCGCCATTTTCTTCAACTTGGCTTCATTGTACCCTGTTCGAAATAATAAATGATGTAATGCGGCCTTACGCAAGGTCATAAGAACATTTGATGATGAATTTTTTTCCTTTGCTGATATTTTAATGCCTTGTTCACGGGCCTCGATGGTTCGTCTACTGGCTTCTAGCTCCTTCTCATATATAACTTTTTGTTCAGGCGAAAGTTCACAATAAACTACCTTATGGGATTTGGCAGGTAAATGTTTCAATACTTGCTCCTTTTTTCTTCTTAAAATGAAAGGTGTCATCATAGTCTTAGCCTTGGTAATTCTTTGCTCAGACAATAGCGGATTATGCGAGTTTTCATCTGTAGTTTTAGCCTTATGCTTAAAAATCGCTCCTAAATCATCTTTACATTCTAAAAAGATATTAGGCAGAATGAAAGCCAAAAGAGAAATAAGTTCCTTAAGGTTGTTTTGTAATGGGGTACCCGTTAATAACAAACGGAAATTGGCCTTGAGCTTCATTAGCTTGGCGTAACGTTCTGATTCACTGTTTTTTAACATATGGCCCTCATCATAAACGCAACAGTTAAACTTCATACTCTTAAGAAAACCAGTATCATTTTTGGAGCCACAAGCTAAATTATATGTAGTGACAATAACATCAAACTCGGCATCAGGTTGCGATAAAGCATCACGAATCTCAGCACGTTCATTCATTGATCCGTAATAAGGCTCTACCACAAAGGACGGGCAAAACTTTTTGAATTCTCTCAGCCAGTTTTCCAAAGTCGAAGAAGGTACAACCACTAAATGGGGGCCCTTTTTCCCCATTTGTTTCAAGTGGGCTAAAAAGGAAATTACTTGACAGGTTTTACCCAAACCCATCTCATCCGCCAAAATACACGAAAGACCCTTATTATACAATAAATTTAACCAGTTAATACCCACTTGCTGGTAACTTTTTAACTCCAAACTAGGGGCCAAAAGGGAAGGCTTTTCTTCAAAATAAGTATTTTTACGACGCACACCCTGGATCTGTAGGGATTCATCGTTATCATCCTCACTGTCATCATCACCGATTTCGATTACTTTTTCGGCTTTAAGACCAGATTTTTCAATTTTATCATGGTCGACGTCTGCAATCTCTAACTCACCACTGGCGCCTAAGACACTAACACCCCATTCGCCGATAGATTTTGAGACATCAGTACCAAGGTTTTCACATCTTTGAATTAGAGAATCGACGGCTTCGTAGCCACGCAGCATGGTAGAACAAGCATCCACGACCTTCTCACCGGCCAGCTTACGAGTGGCACGTCTTCGTTTACTTTTATTTGCCGCGTCCTGTTCAAGTTCTTCAGGTGTTCGGTAATCAACATTACGTACGGCCTCTAATGATGTGAACCTTCGCTTCTTGATTATTTCATCAGCTACTTCTAATGTACAAGAGGCGATATCGGCAATGTCCTTATTAGATGCCGTGTTGAAGAAATCCAGCAATCTTCGGTCAAACTCCATTTCTTCATCCGAGTTATAGTCGTTTTCATTCTCCGAATCACTCGTCAACAAATCAATTTGCGGGAACGTAGCTGTGATGGATGAGGTTGAGGATGAGGCACTTACGTTACTACCCTTGACTAAACGGCCTCGCGAAGGCGCACCGGCTCCCGACCCTGTGTTACTGGGGGTAGAATCTCTCGAACTACCATCAGTTAAGGATTTACCAATTGATGTGATAATGCGACCCTCATTTTCATCGTCCTCGTCATCATCCAAGATTAACTGTCGCCTTTCCAGTTGCTGCTGTTGTAATTGTTTTTGTGCACGGTTAGCAGAAAATTTATCACGAATACTCTGGGTTTTTGTGATTTCTACTTTACGCGACTGTGACAAAAATCCAGTGATCTTGGCATTCCCGTGAGGTTTGAGTGGAGATGCGGGTACCTGAATTTCACCATTGGATAAGGTAGTTTGCGCCATAGCGGGGCCACGCTGAACTGATTTTGTATTTGTGAGTCGATCATACAGGGACTGTGCGGGAACTTTGGGTCGTGAAATTGATGCTGGTCTCTCGCCGCTATTAAATTCATTGCCGCCTTGATAAGAGTACTTATCAGAAAACCCTTCAAGACCTATAGAATTTGATGACAATGGAGCATCAGATCCGGATGCAGTACTCTGTCTTAAACGTTTCAGGACTGAGCTGAACTGACTTCCACCTAATGAAGGGGATGTTGATACTGGGGGTGATGAGGACGAGGCTAAAGAGGCTGAAAATGGCGCTGAAAATGCAGGGGGCGCTGATGTGACAAGTTCAGCTTTGGAATCATGAGAGGCATAGTTAGGGCGCTTGACAGGCAATTTACGACCACCGGATGCAAAAAAACTTGAATTATGATTAGCAGTTAGATTGTTCAAGGTAGTAGAACCATAGGGCGAGCGCAACGAGGAGGAAGAGGAAACGGAAGTCGGAGAAGTTGTGGGCCCAATATTTGGTGAAGCTCCAACATTACTTCTAAATCGATTGGTACCTGGTCGTTTTTGTACGGATTGGGGAGAAGCAGGGACTTGTACAAAAGACGGAGTCAGTGCAGCCGATTTGGGGTTATCAGGCGAAGAGGTAGGCATTATTTTGAGTCACGCGAACCAACGAGGAAAAGGTTGATCCTTTTAAAAACCACCAGATCGCAATCTAGGGAATAATAACGGTAGCGGGTTTTAACAGAACCAAGATGAGATAATCTAGCCAAGCGAAATTGCTGAAGATTAAGCGGGTCCCAAAAAGTTGGGTTGGGAAAAGGTAAAAGTGAAAAAGAAAACAAACAAACAAACAGGCAAATTGGGACTTCTCAACCTCGATAAGCTTAATCTAATAATTACAATGGACTAGAATAACTACTAACACGTAATTTTTGTATTTTTTCTCTAATATGCTTTGTATTTTACATTGATTGGCTAGTTCTTCAGAGAGCATTATATTTAAATTTAGTGTATATAGTGAGTGTACAGATTAGATAGGTTTGATCTAGATAAGTTAGTACAAGTCATTGCAAGAAAAAAAGAAGAGACAAGAACTTACCTTAAAATGTAAAGAGATCAATGAAAATACCAGAGCTTTGAGATCCTGGATCAGGTAATAGAACACTCTCAGGCCCTCGGGATCGTTGCTATTTTGTACATCATTCAGCGAGCCAAGTTTGGAGGTCTAACAAAAATGTGCGGAACAAAGAAATATAGTTAGCACGCGTTATTAGCCGAAAACCGGTTAACTTTAATATAAAAGTAATTCTATACTTACTTCAAATGATATATGGTACTTTCCAGCCCTGATTTCTAGTTCTTGCTTACCATCTTTGTTCTTTTCGGGCCAACGAGAGTCATCTTCTCTCAGGATTTCACTTTCAGCAATCATTTGCTTTAGTTGTCGGACAACAAGGGCACCCACGGCGACTTATAAAAAAGTAAATAAGAAAATAATTCGTTAAGCCATTGGTTAGTTTATCTATTTCCTTCTCAAATTATAATCCCGGGTGTGTGTTCATTTACTTACCTTCCTTTCGGATTAAGTCATCATTTCTGTAGTTTGAATTATTAGCATATCGTAAAGCGGCACTACTACCATCATCTAAAACTTTGATATCAAATTCTAGATAATATTGTGAGCCAGTTAGTGTCTATAGTAAAAGATCCTTATTTTAACGATCATCGATAATTTCAAAAAATTTAGGCCCAAGTTTTCAGATGCAAGAATTAAATAGACTAACTTACCAAGAAATTCATGGCCAAATCGACCCTTATAACCTGAATAATATCGCAGATAGAATGGTTCAGATGTAGACCTCAAATCAATCTTGATATCCTGTGGTACCGAAGTATCCATCTCATTTGATAGTGGTTCTAGCTTTTGTACGTTTTCTTCGCCAATCATAGGATTGATTTCGCCATTATGGGTAATAGTTTCAATAGAAGTTTCGTCCTGATTAGTAGCTTCTACTCCCGGGCTATCAATAATGGCTTGGCTATTATGGGCCTCTAGAATGGTGTGGGTTTGATCAAGGCCGGCAGCTGAAACTTCAGTGCCTACTACACCAGTAGCAGGAACATCGATTTCCATATGCTCAGCTGACATGTTATACGTCTTTTGCTTGTGTAATTAGCACGTTAGGTCGATATATAAAGTCTAGTTTCAGCAGTAGTATTGGCCGAAACATATCTAAGTCTGCATTGTGGGACTGAAATACCAAGAAATGATGCAAAGTACATCAAGCAGGGTATTGCTCAGTACGTAAGGTCTGGCTGTTGGCAAATTAGGCTAACTTGAGGTTTTTACAAACTAGCTAACAGGAGGATTGGTTTACATATAAAGAAGTGAAGATGAAACAACAGTGTACAAACGGAATAATATTAAGAAAAATGAACAGAAAGGGGATAGGAGGAAGTTATGCATCGACGGATAGACAAAAAGAAAGAACAGATGGACAAAAAAACGAATATAGACCGTGATAAAGAATAACAATAATAAAAACCATAACCCCAAAACCAATAATCACAATACATTTAGTGATCTCTGGGGCCTTTATACCGCCTAAAAGACATTATACCGATTAAATAAGGAGATAAGGTGCCGATTAAATATTTCTTTGCTATATCTTAATATCTTTGTATTTCAGAGTATATTCATTTGCAGGTTCGCTCATTCATTCATTCATTCACTCGTGAATAATTATTGATTAAAATAATCTATTCTTCGTCTTCGACATACTTGTGTCTAATATCCTTCCATTGCTTACCCTTGTTGATATTATCAAAGACCTTGTCCATGGTGTAACCGTAGCCAACATCGAAGGCGAAAGCAGCGAAGAAAATGGTACCGACGAAGACGGAGTTTCTCTTAATGAAGGTGTTGTAGATTGTGGTGAAAGCAGACTATAGAAAGAGAGAGAGCAACGTTAGTATCATTGTAAAGGAGGCACGGAGATTAAGGTATCTAGGAACGGGGTCATGCTAGTTCCCAAGTATATATAAATATATATTCGTGGATGAATATACATATATAATTGTCGATAGCATCAACCACCGGTCACTTTGTCGTTACTCTAGTGATGTATATACATACCATTTTGACGTGAACGATTAAAACTGAACAGTTGGAAGGACTTCAAAAACCAAGAAAACCCGAGATCAAAACTAAAACGATTCCGAGAGTCGATTTCTGAGCGTCGACGGGTCAAAAAGCCTGAAAAGTGGGATTTCGGCAGTTGACCGATATTTACGGCCTCTCATTGGTCATATTTGAGGACCACTCCGGCTTACCCGGTTATTCGGCGAGCAGGATAATAGTATATTTATAGTTTGATGAGTCATGCTATATGTTACCCTAGCCCCGTGTTAGCTTTTTGTGTGTCTCGTTTCTACCCTGCTTGATAAAAGTAAATAATGATTGCTTGGAATCGTATTTTTTATTACTTGAATACTACTGGTTTAATTACATTACATTACAATAAACAACATGTCCGTTGGCATGAAGCCTGAACCAGGGCCTCTGTCTGTTCGCAGTAGTCTTCCCCTGGCGGGTATTTTTGCTTCGGGCCATCTAACCGAATCTTCTAAGCTGTATACCAATATGTTAGTAAACTTCAATATATTATCAACCGCAATGTTCAAACATCCAAGAGAGACAGATACTTACGTTGTCTAAAAGGTTTTGTAATTCCATGTCTGATTTCTTTTCAACCAAACTAGGAATCAGGGTCTTAGCTTCGTCAGCTTCGTAGCATGCCAGGGATCCTAAAATGTTAATTAATATTTGCATCCTCATACATCATACTTTATTATCTTCAAGTTATCTTTGCCCATTGTACACAATAAATCTTTTTAACACTTACCGAGTTGAGCGATTTCAAACGGGTGTAAATTGGCATTCTCAGGCACCTTAATCAGATTTTCGGCAGCAGCAATAGTACTTTCATCTCTGAAACGAGCAAACACGGAGAGATATTCACGCGTTTTCCGCAAAACTCTGAAATATGAGTTAGTAAAAGTCACTTTTAATGATTTGAGTCTCAGTTCTAAAAAACTTACTCGTTATTAGAATTAGCGATGTCTTCTTCCTCATCGTCATCATTATCATTGAAATTGGTCTCATTCACTTCCAAACCCATCTTTTTCATCTGTTCTTCCTTACGGGTCTTGAGCGCAGTGTTGATTAGTAAACGGGCCTCTGATAAGTTCAGCGCCATCAACTCATTCTCGTTACCATCATGATCGATTTGTACACGTTCAAACTCGGGGCCTAGCTTCAATAATGTTGCGTCTTCGTCATCGATAACATTTGCGGTGGGTTTACGGCGGCGCTGTTGTACAGTGGATGTGGAAATATTCATCTTGTTATTATGTGAAAACTAGTGAGGTTGAGCAAAGATACTAGTAAATATATAAATTCGGCTAGTAATCTATCAAATATGGGTGTATAATAATATAAATTATCCTTGAATGCAGATCAATCCTTTAAGTGTATAGATAGCGACGATCTATTATATGTGGAAAGAAAGAATATAAAAAGAAACGGTATTCGTGGTCTCTGCTGAAAAAGTAAATATAAAATGATTATAGTACCAGTAATAATAATAATAACAGGGGATGAACGGATTAACAAGAAGTAACAGGAACTTTGCTTATTCAAAATATAATTCAATACTGTCGAGTTGCCGTTCGTACGGTATATTTGTTAATAAAGATTTACCTGGAAATAATTACGAAATCCTTAATCCAGAGCAACGCGCAATAATATCGTGGTGGTGATGGCCACATAAGTTGGTCTAATGGATACCATGCGTATAAACGTCTAACCCATGCAGCTTTTATGCGTTATTGTAAAGACCTATTGTTATTCGTATAATATGGTTAAAATACACCAACGCCTTGATGGCCAAGTTGGTAAGGCGTAGCACTAGTAATGCTAAGATCGTCGGTTCGACTCCGGCTTGAGGCAATATTTTTTTTGTTTTTACGAGCCAAATATAGTTTATTTCAAACGAAGCGCTTCTCAGCGACTTACCAAAAATAAACCAACTGTATTCTTGGTTATTTCTCCTTTATATTTATGAAACCTTTATTGTATATATATATCCGATGACTTCCCCTCAATTTTTTGTTAAATTAGCAAGTATTTTAGGTCTAACCATAAGGTAACATAAACTCATTCATTTACCAAGTTCCAATTTGCAGCGCACTTGAATTTTCTACTGCAATAGTTTAAAATAATTATTAGGTATTAAAGCGGTATAGACTTGAATAAAAACTAATCAAGACTATATATTAGGGCAAAGTGAAGAGTACCAGCCAAAAAATTAGATATATACGGAAAAAAAAATTGGCCACCTGAGTAAAAAAGAAGCCTGCGCAAGATGAAATACCTATGCAGTCTTTTCTAATGCAGGTACCAGGATTTGGTATCCCTGTGTGGTTGAATTGTCATCCATTCGGTTCTTTTCAACATGTATGACTACTGATAGCGCCCCGGGCTTATTCGTATAGGCAATTTCGCTTGAACTAGCATTATTATTCTGGACTTCAGACACAATCGCACGCGATTCTAGCTGATTAGCAATAGGACCGGGCTTGATCATAGAGGGTGCATTAATACTACCATTCACTTCAGTATTTTGGGACGGAGCGGCACTAACGTCCACGATTGGTGTAATAGAACACCAATTACGACGCGGAAGTAGAGTCTGGTTATTACGATGAGTACCATCGACATCATGCGTGAAGATACGAACCATGCTTTCTTCAGTATTGGGCTTCAATTTATGTACCTTATCACGCTTATTGAGAAAATCGGCCACTTGTACTGGTGGAGGCTCGTTAACAATAGCTGAGGTAATTATATTGAGCATTAATCTATGGTCATGTTCGGGAGCGATATTGAGTTTCTTTTTGGAACTAAAGCGGCCAACTCCGGCCAGATGAACATCACCAGAGAGAATAGTGATTCTGACACCTGACTGCTGAGAAAATTCTTGTAGGCGTAAAATCAGAGCATTACGTTCCTTTTTATGACCCTCAGAACACCAGTGATCATTCAAATCGTCCAAGACCTCTACGGCACCGTCAAATTGATTAACCATTCCACTAAGAGCAATTCCCTTTCGGGCCAGGGCTTTTACAGGATACATGATGTGCGAGGTCAAAAGACGCTCTAGCCATACTAAACGTGGATAAGCGATAGGCACGCCCAACATTACAAGTAGGTGCTTCATTTGCGGATTGTGTTGAACCTCTTGTGTCAAACGCTCAAATACTACCTTGTAGCTGTCATTAGCAACTACTAAATCATGTTTACGTTCGGTACGGCAATCCAAAGCCAGATAGCCCATGGTGTTACCCAAATTAGTATAGATAGAACGACTCTTTTGTTTGATATAAGGACCAGGGGTAGGACTTATAATCCAACTAGAATCTTCACGGGGATCAGATCGATTAACGCCTGTTTCATCAATAAAAGTCTGATGTTGGAATAGCATGTAAAACTTCCAGGCTACATTACCTATACCGGCCAATACAGGTGCGGACATAGTACGCTCAATATAGGAGCCAAAACCATCAATAATATCGTGGTCATCAAACATATTGACCGAAGGAATCGAAGCCAGCGCGACAGGTAGGTAAGTTTGAAGTGTTGTGCCCTTGGGCCCTCTCCAAAACCCAGCACCGAACCAGCCGATATAGTGCCACAAATAGAAAGATTCTAGTTCTTGTTTCATTTCCTTCGTAAATGGAGCTTTGTCTTTACGTAAAGTATGGCCCGTTTCAACCCATTTTTTGAAATATTCAGTGTATTCTTTGACAGAGTCACAATATATTTGATCACCACCGCCTAGCATGACATGATAGGGGGATAGTTCGCTATGATGGCGCAAAACATCCTTCCAGAGCTGACCCTGGAAATCAGCCGGATTGGCACCAAAGGAAAACCCGTTACAGGAGTGTGTCATGACATTCATGGTTTCATCTACACGGGGTAGGTGAAACTTAAAATTTTTACCATGGTTGATGCAATAATGTGCAACCTGGCTGGAGGCATTTAAGGGTATTTGAATATTAAACCGCCAAAAGGTTAGGTTCTGAGCTCGGTATATCGGTTGGCCCGCGAATGACAAGTCGCGCCCTTCTTGTTTTAGTTGCGGTTGGTGATTATTTTCAGTATTTCCGGTAAGCGTGATCACCATTTCGGGGCCGTGGGGCTCGTAATTAGACGTGTGGTCCTGGACAACAATAAGCACTGATCCACGCCATACGGCGTCGTCTATCCCCAAAAAACGAAGTAAGGGGCCACATTTAATATCTATTGAAGGGTTTCCGATATCTTTAAAATAGTTAGTGTATATTCGATAGACTTTTTAATTTCTGTGTTATTTCTTATTCATCCATTCTAGTTTAGGTCAATGGCGTTAGCGAAACGAAAATCAGCAACCATAAATGTAAAGGCAATCACGACGATACATCAGTATTCCAAAGTCAATTTTATATCTTTTTAGAAAGACGTGTTCTAAAAGCTAGTTTCGATTATGTTTTCCCGTACACTAGTCTCGAAACCGCTATGTATATTTAGTTTTGTGGGGAAAAGAGTAACCCGAAAACACTCGAGCTGGATGATTGAATGGCTCGAATCACACTTGAAAGCTACTGAAGCAAACTACCCAATTGACATAAACCGATTGAAATTATAAAAAACCAAGATTTAAGGCCATGGCTGTAGGACATGTCCAGGTATCTTACGGCCGGCCATGGCGCGTAAATGAAAAAATAACTTACCGGTGGTTAGCGGGAGAAACGCCGGGGCATAACTGGTATTAGGTTCAGCGGGAACGCCCTCTTGATATATGGTGGGATGCTCTTTCGATAGAGGTATATTATAGGAGGTGGGATTATCCATTAGTACCGTGGTGAATAACAATGATTGTCTTGTTGAAGAAAATTTTAAAAGAGGAGGCGGAGAGGATACGTATGAAGAAAGAATTAGCAACCGTCAAAAGGCTGAGATCTCTGCCGATCTGGATGATACCAAGTCATTTGTTTGGCTGGCAATCATGAATTTTAGGCTGGCATATCCTTTAGTTATTCCATATTATACTTGATCCATATTATATATGTATATATACGGACTTATTGGGTCTATGTGTATATTTACTTTTTATATATTGTATTTACAGTGTAGTCTATTTGGGCTCATTCACTATCTCGAGTAATCTGCGCATGACGTAACTACCGTCAGCCTTTTTTTTTCTTTACGTTGCCCTCCAGAATAGTCAGTTTCCGTACTATAAAGATCAGTGGAGGTTTAATTTATATAAAAAGTAATATTCCGATTTGTATATATATTTATTCCTCATCCACTGGTTAAAATTCGCAACGCCGCTCACGTCCTCAACTGATGGCCCCATGAAAAGTCTCCTTAGGTCAGAATGGCCCGTTTAGCCTGTTGGGACCTGCATCAATCACCCGTCTTCACTTTTGAAATCGCTAGACTCGCTGACCAGACTCGCGTAACAGTTTGAATATCTTTATTTTCTTTAATTATGGGTAAGTATGCTTTTTAGCATGATAGCTTTTGGTGTCATTGCTCGAGTTGATTAGTCAAATACCCTTATTGAAGGGCTTTACTCAGACGGGTCACTGGGGTATATGGTTTGAGATAGGTAGTATACAGTAGATGATGGCTTGACCGACTGCGGATTCCATTTCATTCGGGACTCTGTTAACAATTTCAAATTATCTTCAACACATTCTAAGCATATGGTTTGGCATTGGGGCAATCGGATTGATTTGTAGATCGCGAAACTTGATCAGGCATGTAAAAGCGTCTGAGATTGGTTTCGGAAATGCACGGCTAAACACACTGTCGTGTCTTTATAATTGGAATTTTTTCCTATTTACTTTCCGATTTTATTTTGTTAACAATTTATTTTTTTGGTTATTTTCGACTCTTTTTTAATGAAAACCCTGTTTGTCGGTATATATTCCATGTTGTCCTTTTTGTTGGATTTTTTCGTCTTGGTTATTTACTCTTATACACATCCCGGCTCTTCGGCATTATTTGTTTCCACCCCCACCCCACCGCCTATTGACCTGCAAAGTTTGGATTTGCGACACTATTTGTTCAGATATTTGTAAAACCCTATCTATATACCCAATCTATTGATTGATATACCCATCACCCATCTAATTGATTGATTATTTTAAAGCATATAAATATTTTTATGAATTTCAATTCTAACGCGAATTTATCCCGTGGTCCTGACGCTGCAACCCCGGACGATAATACTAGGCATGTAAACAGTGATGACAGTAGTAACGTATTTGTTAATTCAAAAAATACTAATATTGGAGGCCATATTCGTCGTGATTATAATCAGCGTCCAACAACATCTGTGCGTGGCCATAATCGTCAACGATCGATCTTCAACTTTAATCTAGGTTCACTTAATCCTTTTGGAGGGTCCACCACGCCAACGATAGCCTCATCATCCCACGCGCGGAGCAACTCTAGTTCAAATCCTGCTACCTCTATATCGTCATCATCTTATGTCTATTCGTCATCGTCCGGTCGAGGTTCGCGGTCCCGAGCCTATGGTCGGGATGATACCTTCCCACTTTCTTCTACAGGTATTGCCTTATGGGTAGAGCCTACGCCTAATTCACCACTTGGTACAGCACTTCAGAGTATAATAAGTGGTCTGAAACCACTGTTTGATGACGGGCACGATTTCGCGCCCCATATTACCATCACAACCGGGATTATCCTCAATCATGATCATAGCTCTCCCGAAAGTAGTTCTAGTGCTGCTAAGGCCGAAATTGATCTGATTTTAGATAAAGCGCTAAGCGCTGCAAGAAGTGTCCCTAATTTCACCATAACATTGCAATCAGTTAAAACGGGGGCTTTTTTCTTCAAAAAGGTGTATTTTGAAATATCACCTTCCAACTCGGCCCTGGCTTCCCTAGCACAATTATCCCGTGAAGTTTTTGTACTTCTGCCGCAAGCTATTGCCAACCAGCCACATTATCACGCTTTGTCTGAGGGTGATCGCGCTCGTATCGATGCTGAGGTGGCCAAACGTGCTCAGTCCTGGGCCCAATCAGAATTTGATCCACATCTGTCACTAGTCTATTCGGAGCTTTACCCAGTTAATGAAGCTTTACAGCGTACTATAAACCAAAGATTGGAGGATGCTCTTGGTCCTGGTTTTGAGACTAGGGGTATTGGTTGGTCAGGCGGTCGATTGTCTCTGGTACGCTGTGAAGGACCAATTCACCAGTGGCAAAAATTAGGTTATCGTGATATTTAACTTTGAGTAAAATCAAAATAAGGGAAAGGGTCGGAGTGGAAAGAAAGACTTCAAAAAATTAAGCTTAAGTTAAAGCTATTTTAACTGTTTTTTGGATTCCTGTGTATAAGTTTAATATATCATTAACATTCAACCGGCCTATACCATTATAATATAACCAAATCACTAAGCTACAAGTACGGTCCATCGACACAAATAGATTTCTCATTATTCATTTGTAAGTGAAGGTAAGGCATTGCACTATAATTGATATGGGAAAAATTTTAAATAATTATTTATTTGGTATAGTACAGTAAAAGAGCAATACAAAAAGAGAAAGAAAGGAAGGCATTAGAAAGAAAGGCATGAAGTAAAAAAGTTTGAGGAAAGTAAATAGCCAATGACTATATAACAGCTAGTCATTGGAAATTTTTTAAGAAACGAAAGAGAGGGAAAAATTATGCAAAAGTGCGTTCGATAATTTTTAATTATTCAGTATTTATGACTGAAGTTAGTTTTTTAGAAAACAACCATAGCTAAGGCCATGACACCTGCACCGAAAAACGCGAACTTATTCACATTGTTATTAATGGCAACATTTTCTCCAACTTGAGAAAATAATGTGGTAGCATTGGCATTGGTGTCACTGTGGGTAGCATTAGCAGACTTGGAAGCCAAAGTAGACATACTAGAGAGAGTACCTGTAACCTTTTTGTTCATGTTCTTAGATGACGCGCTACCAGCTGAGACAAAAGTGGCCTCATCAGCAAGAGCGGTAGGAGTAAAAGTGGTAGAGGGGGCGGTAGAAGAAGTAGGGACGGAGTTAGACTTTTTGGCCGAAGATTGTGTAGTAGAGGTGGCAGAAGAAATAGAACTAGAAGCCTTTGTGAGAGATATACTTGAAACCTTGGATGAGGTTAGGGTGATGGAAGATACAACGGAAGAAGTAGTTGATGAAGCAGCGCTAGAGGATGAGGCAGCAGCAGATGATGAAGCAGCGACAGAAGATGATGAAGCGGCAGCAGATGATGATGAAGCGGCAGCAGATGAGGAGGTAGCAGCAGATGAAGCAGTGGCAGCAGATGATGAAGCGGCAGAAGAAGCACCAACAGAAACTACAGCAGCCTTTTTAATATTAAGATAACTACCGTCCTTGTAGGCGCCCAAGACTTCACCACCAATGGCTTCAATGGAATCCATATTGCCAGAATTATCAGTATACTTGTATTCAGTACCAGTCGAATAATCCATAACTAACAAGTTCTTGATTGAGAAATCAAAAGGACCCTTGGTATAATCAGTAAGGCCACCGGCCCATTGGATAGTACCAGGTGGGTTGGATGGGTCACCACCGGCCCAGGAGCCAATGCGAATATTCATAGGTGATTGAGGGTAACCTTGGCCGTTATTAGGCAATAATTGTCTAACAACAGCGCCATCTAGGTACCAGGTTAAGGAATCAGGGGTCCAGTCGATGGTATAATTGTGCCAAACGGTTTGGGGTTCGTGAACACCGATGAAGGTACCTCTATCATAAGTGGTGGTGTCACCCTTGGAGAACCAATTGGTTTGGAATTCAGTAGTATCGCCACCGATCCATTCGATATCGATTTCGTCCAGGGTGTCACTTTGTAAAACAAAAGAGGAGACGATGCCTACACCGGGGGCGGCCTTGACCCAAGCCTCGGTACGGCCAAACATGATATGGAACTTGGACTGGATTGTGGGATTGTCGCCTTGCTTTGCTACTGTGAAAGAGATACCGTCGTCATTATAAGAAACACAGTCGGGCTTGAAGGTGACATCAAAGAGGTCAGAAGCACCTTTAGTGAAGTCGATAGCGACCGAGTTGCCCAAGGCCAGATCGGGATCACAGGTTTCTTTTAGGGGGTTACAGGTAGTATAGGTCTGAGCTGCCACGGTGGACGCGAGTAATGAGGCCAAAGCGGCGATAGTAGATTTGCGGGTAGCGACCATTGTGTGTGTGTGTGTGTGTAGGGAAAGGGCTGCTAGAGAAGAGAAGGGGATTTGGGGAGAATAAAAGGAGTTTGTCGATAAGAAAAACGAGAAATAAAGATTATGTTTGCTGAGGAATGCAGGCTAGTTGGGCGTGAGGTTTTAGTATTAGCAGATCAAATATTTTATTGTGCCGGGTATAGATGTGACGTGCAGGGTCAAGCGCGAGAGCTAAAGGAATAAAGTTATAGGGGTGGAGACAAAGATGCTGGATTATAGCGGGATCGAGCCAAAACGGGGATGCGAAGAAAAGAAGAGTTGGAAGTGAGTCTAGTAGATGATTCTAGAGATAAACAAAATATCTGAAAATAAAGAGATCTCAGATTGCCTTATATACTCCTTTGGGTTGAGGGTCTGACGAGCCTAGATCAATATACACCAAGCCACCCTATCCCAAAGAAAAGCACAAACTAGCCACCCATATTATTCAGAAGGTTTATAAATAGATCTGCATGGCTAGCATGAATCATACATATACGATCCAGATGCATATAGAGGCACCACCCTTGCATATTATTCACCGCCTGTCAGCACAGATCTCAGTCCAAGCCAATAGACGGATTGTATAGCCGATATGGGTCGCTCGCCCTCGCGAGGTCAGAGTATGGCTTTCACTCTATGCCGGTCAGGGCGGTGAGCTTTGGCGGCAATGCGAGCCCTCATGGCTGATTGCCCGAGTTCTGGGCGCGCGTCCCCTTGACCCTTTTTCTTCATGGAGAGCCAGAATGATGTCATGTCCACGGTCAAAGCGGGTCATTCTAGAGGGTTTCTCGACGGGACTGCATAGGCGAAATAAAATAAAACCAAAACCAGCCGGTTCCATGCCGGGGTCAGGCTATGGCGCGGACCCCTCCTAAACTGACAATTTAATTTCACAATGATGATGAATCGTGGTGGTTTTGGTTTTGCAGCCGTTGAAAAGTGCATTCTCCGATTCCCGACCCTATTAGGTTTTCTGGTCTATTTTTAAACCTCCAAACCTTATTCCCTTGATTATGGCTTATTCTTTATCCGCACAGTGGTTTTTTTGGTTTGTTTTGATTTTGGTTTTGGTATTTGTATTTAGTATTTTTATTTAGTATTTTTATTTGGCGAGTGATTGGGCTGGCTCCATTACCCAAACAACCACCACTAAGCAGCCATGTCGACCAATAAACTATGCCCAGCCCATTATATACGTACCGTCTACGAAACCTCTTACTATTATGGCGATAATGTCTTGGTTAATTAAATCCCAAACAAAAAATACACCCAATATGTCTCTCGCCTTTGTGTAATATAATACTAATCTGACACAAACTCCAACCCCATGAGTAACGTCTAATCGTCTTTTTTTGGTTATTACCCCGTTGAGGTCCTTGTACATGGGGGGGGGATACACGTACAACCTCCCCTTTGCCTTGTTACAGCCCCAGTCTAATTGGTGTCCCAACCGACCTCTTCTTGCCGGCTATAGCAAAGTACCTGGCCTTGGCATTGGCGAAACATTATACACCGATTCGTAGAGGCAGTGAGGGACAACCTCTATAGGAATATTTTGAAGAGAAAAAAATTGAAAAGGACGACGAATTTGGCGCACAACATAGTTTGTTATGTTCTGACTAATTGAGGTAATCACCAATCGTGATCCGCCCTCATAAAGAAATCATCTCCATTTGTCGTACCCCCTCCTCATCAGGGCCACTGGCAAACCCCTATAGTGGGTTCATCGTGTTACGTAATGTATTCCCTATCTATATTTATAACTATCAATGGCCCTCATATCACTAGGTTATGCGACAGTTTAATTCGCTTATGTCATGGTTTGTTTACTTTTTGGATGGTTTGGTTTGTTTGTCTATTTTCAGTGTTTATTTGAATTTTCGGTGCCGCTCACATCTGCGCTTTTACGCACCATTATCGTCCATCTCTATATTTTAAATCCTGCCATTGTCATTCTGGTGGTCTAGGAATAAACAAATTTACATAAACCCGTCTACTTTGGTGTTGTCACATCCATTGAATCTTCCCCTTAGACTCGATCCTATATTTTACATCTACTGCTTTTTTTTTTCCTTATTCCTATTTTTTTCAGCCCCTGCATCATAAACCATGTCAACCACGGCTACTAATATTCCGTCGGTAAATATCAACGTCAACTACGAAGAAATCAAACGAAACATCAAAAGTTTTCTTGAAGAGTTTAAGACGTCCAACACTAATGAACCGGCCATTGAGATCGATGAGCCCACCTACGATGATCTTGTCCTCGGTCTAGGTCCCAAATACCTCAACCTATTGCAGAAAATTGCGAATCGTCAATTAAACACCTTATATATCGACCTTAACGACCTCAAAGATTATGAAACCAACTATCCTGCCGCCGTGACTTTACTAGCTGGTATCGGCTTAGGTACTGCCAGTAGCCTTGTAGATTTGGTTGTATCCAACACTAATCGTTACCTGGAAATTTTCTCGCAAGTCATTGATGATGTTATGCCCGAGCCTACCCTGGATCTCTCGTACAAGGATGATGTCATAGATGTCATTGTTCATCAACGTCGTCAACGTAACGAGCGCGCTCAACAAGATTTAGATACTGCGCAAAACAACATGGCTGGCGCTGGGCCTAACGGTGTTGTGGATGTCGCAGCGGCCAATACCGTCCTTAATGACAAGAACAATGCCTTTCCTGCTCAATTGACTCGTCGTTACTGTATTTACTTTAAGCCTCTAAATGCAGATCCTGATTTCCGCGGCAAAAATAAGGCCCTCGCTGTGCGTGATATGCGTGGCTCGCTTCTCGGAAACTTGGTCACACTTCGTGGTATTGTTACCCGAGTGTCAGACGTCAAACCTATGGTTCAGGTTAACGCCTATACATGTGATAAGTGTGGTAGTGAAATCTTCCAAGAGGTTAGTTCAAAACAATTCATGCCCCTTATCGAATGTGTTTCCCCCGAGTGTTCGTTTAATAACTCAAAGGGTAAGCTTTATATGTCAACGCGAGCCTCCAAATTCGTACCTTTCCAGGATGTAAAAATTCAAGAAATGGCCGATCAGGTCCCCATTGGTCATATTCCTCGTGCTCTGGATGTTCATGTCAATGGTAACTTAGTACGTACTATTAGTCCTGGTGATATCGTTGATATTTCTGGTATTTACTTACCAGCCCCTTACACTGGGTTTAAGGCTATCAAAGCTGGTTTATTAACAGATACCTACCTTGAGGCACAATACATTAAGCAGCATAAAAAACAATACAATAATTTGGATATCGACGATAACGTGCTGCAGCGTATTAACGAACTGAGGTCTGAGGGTCAGATTTACGAACGTTTAGCAAAATCTATTGCTCCTGAAATTTACGGTCATGAAGATGTTAAAAAGGCGTTGTTATTATTACTTATTGGTGGTGTTACTAAGGAAATGGGTGATGGTATGCGTATCAGAGGCGATATTAACGTTTGTCTTATGGGTGACCCTGGTGTAGCTAAATCCCAATTACTGAAATATATTACTAAGGTCGCTCCTCGTGGTGTTTATACCACAGGTCGTGGTTCTTCTGGTGTAGGTTTGACCGCTGCTGTTATGCGTGATCCTGTTACTGATGAAATGGTTCTTGAAGGTGGTGCTCTCGTGTTGGCCGATAACGGTGTTTGTTGTATCGATGAATTTGATAAAATGGACGATTCTGACCGTACAGCTATTCATGAAGTCATGGAACAACAAACTATTTCCATTTCCAAGGCTGGTATCACCACTACCTTAAATGCTCGTACCTCTATTTTAGCGGCGGCTAATCCTCTTTACGGTCGCTACAATCCTCGTATTTCGCCTGTTGAGAACATTAATTTACCGGCCGCATTATTATCCCGTTTTGATATCTTGTTTTTAATTCTCGACCAGCCGACGAGAGATGATGACGAAAGACTAGCTGCTCATGTTGCCTACGTTCATATGCATAATAGACATCCTACTATGGACTTTGAACCACTTGATATCCCTACTATTAGGCAATATATTTCTTTGGCCCGTGAGTATCGTCCGGTAGTCCCTAAGGAAGTTAGTGATTATATAGTAGGTGCCTACGTTCAAATGCGTCAACAACAGAAACGCAATGAGGGTTCTAAGCGCCAATTCTCTCATGTTACTCCTCGTACGCTACTCGGTATCTTGCGTATGTCACAGGCGCTTGCTAGGCTTCGTTTTGATAATCGCGTCGTTACAGGTGATGTCGATGAAGCTCTCAGACTTAGTGAAGTTTGTAAGGCTTCTTTGCACCAGGATCAAGATAATAAAAATTTCGGCACTGATAATTCCGTCACCACCAAAATCTATCGTATCATTTGTGGTATGGCTTATAGTCGTATGGAAGCTGATATGGATGATGAAGATGAAGAAATGGCTCGGGTCAAACCAAGTTTAAGCCTGCGATCTATTCGAGAACGGGTAATTGCTAAGGGTTTCACTGATGATCAACTCGACGAATGTAAGGATACTTACCAACAACTTTCGGTTTGGCAGTACGATAATAATGAAGATATTCTCACTTTCTTGTGATCTTTTTTATTCTTCCTTAATAAATAGAATTATCCTTTTTAGAGTCAGGATAATTTCGGTGTGTATACTTTTAAAAACTGTATTTTATTTATTTACTTTAACTTATTTTATTTTCTATTTTATGTTGCGTCTCGACCGTTTTCAACGAGGAGAATGGGGTTCTGACCACCAAAAATAAATTCAATTACCTGCCCAAAAAGATAAAAAAACAATTAAAAATACAATAACCTAAGATAAAGAAATTCTAGTAAAAAATTTCAATTCTTTAAAATAACTTATAAAGTTATCAATAAGTCTTTGGATTTTAGTTGATATTTCATACAATATAATACCTTCATCCGGGTAAACCTATAATCTGGAACTCCATTATACCTCACCTTCATGCGTCTAATGAGATAGCATAAATCCATCCACGCGTTGCAGTCCAAGTTAAGAAATTCAACAAACTTAGACTAGAAAACAGTTCAATAATGCCAGTAACTCGACATTCATTACGCCAGGGTCGCAATACCTCATCAACACCTTATTTAATTGATGGAAATGAGACTAACACTACTACCGGCTCATCATCTACAACTTCATCTACTGTTCACTGGCGTCGACAATGGATTGTGCCCAATTCATCTTCAGGCCCGCTTCCTGGCTCTATCAATTCTTCAAACACAGTCCAAACTAACGGAAGCGTTACTCCTTCAATAAGCAAAGAAGAAACAGCTAATACTAGTGACTCTAATGGCCATGTACCGATGGGAGCTGATGCTATTCTACCTCATTTAAATTTCAAGATCAAGATGTGGGTTCCGGTGGACCTTAGCGGCGATATTATCGATGATCCCATTGTTCAAGGCGATGAAGATGATTTACTTGACTTTGGTATTTTGTCTCAAGGTACAGCCGGTAAAAAGGCTGAAGCCTCTAATACCAATGATTTGACTGCCGCGGATATTAGAGGTGCCGTGGGTGGTGAGGCAATTCCTGGTATTATTTCGTCTGGTTATAATGAGGCAGAATCTAAAAATGATGGTGCAACAGAGGGTTCCTCAGCTTCTGTCTCGGCTTCCACTACCGTTCCTATTACTACTACTGTCACAACTGAGGTGGAACAGCCAGTTGTCACCATGGTAGATGGTAAAATTAAGCAAAGTGAAGAATCCGCTGAAGCAAAAACACAAGATAGCCCAGTAAACTCTTTGCGAGATACCCATATTTCAGAAAAGCAACAACAACCACAACAACTCGAATCAGCGCCCCTACAAGCTTCCATCAACCAATCTTTAATGGATGTCGATGAAAAAGAAAAAGGTATAGAACAACCAGCAGTTTCAGACCTTTCCCAATCAGTTATTCCAGTACAATCTGACCCAGAGCTCACACAGGTGCCCAAGCTTGGAAACACAGTTACCAAGGAATTAACTACTACGGCGCCAGAGGAGTCTGTTCAATCAGAGACACAACCTCAAAAGTCCGAACCTACCATACTATTAGAAACTAAGCCTTCATTGAAGAATGAGTCGTCTTCAAACCTGAGTTTAGAACAGTCACAGAACTCGCCTGATTTATCGAACCAGATCCAAGCTAAACCAACTGATGCAGATGGTGATACCACTATGGATACATCTTAAAGCAGTATATCTGTACAATAAGTAGTTTAACTATATACTATAATGAACGAGAAAATAATTTTAAATGACTTGTGTATTCTAATTACAAGGCCTGGTCATCTTACAACAGACTCAGAAAGCATTGCTATACTAGTGAAAGGAATATCCAGTTCCTGTGCAATGTTTTGATCATTCCTAATTATAAAAGGGTGTTAGTTTCAATTGATTCAGCTACTTATCAGAATGGGCTTACTTACTTCAAAGGAGAATATAACTTTACAGCCCGTAAATGTGTATCTTTGCCATTTTGATGATTTACCGCAATACTTAGTCGGACTAAGAAGGTTTTGAGAACACCACTAAAATATTAGAGGTTAGAAAGTTTGTTAAATAATGAACTTAAATAAACACAAAGATATTAAAAGCCGAAAAGTTACTCACTCTGATCTAACACCATCCAACTTTATGTCTGACCAACCTCTAGGCTCATTTAAACTTATGGTAGCTACTTCACTCAAATCTTGATAACCAGTACCTGCACATACGACAATTTTAGATGGCGTATAAGATTCATCCACTAAATAATCATTAAATATACTAATTCTTTCTATAGCAACCCTTTTTGAAAAATGAATATCTACATGATGGGGCTGGAGCCCATCACTTTGCCAATATAGTTCAGGATTATCTTCACGCAGCGCTTCCATGCCACATCCTGGCTTGAACGATGATACCGACCAAGAGGCTAAACTACCGATGTCGGTCAATCCCAAAGTTTCTATTTCTTGGAGGCCTATATATATTCTCAAAGCGTATTAGGACAATTCTGAATTCCTTTCATAAGGAAAAACAACTCTAATAAACATACCTTGATTATAGAGAGATCTAATGTCGTCCACTGGTTCCGTTTCTTCGGCATCATCATTCTGTGTACTTTCTAGTCGCGATTGCAACATTTGTTCTGTATCAAATCCTTCATCTTGCCACTCTGTATCTTCCATTTTAAACTATATTATTATAAGCAAAAAGATAAAAGCAGGCTAAAGTGTTTGTCGATATAGAGTAAACTCAATGATCTATCTAATAATTAATTAATGAATACATATGAGCCACGCATGATGGGTTAGGGGGGATTGACCCCAGGTAGCATCGAGAAGCGCTTAAATCGAAATTAAACCGCAGACCCTTAATGACTCGGTTTAATGAGAGGTTCTACTGATAAAAGGCATACGGGGTATTTCACAAGCAAGCCTGGCAATCCAGATACTGTATTAATCGTATAACTATAGGGTATAATTATACTTTTACACCTCATTCTAATTACAACGTGGATAATTGGCCTTCACTACTTGGCTTGAAATTACGTTTTTTTGTTCCACAACTAAACAATCACTGAAAAATTCAATTTTTGTTTATAGCATAATCATAAGAGATGTCAGATCATTCTTATACAGCTAAGACACTAGCTAAGCGTCCTCAATCTACTACAGCACCATCGTCTTCATCTTCGGGCTTTGGTGGCGTTTTCAAGAGTATTACCCGTACTCTAAAGGGCTCCAGCACGGCATCCCCCAGTACAACTACTTCAGTCCCGATTGCACGACTGGAAATTACCCCCACAATAATCGGCGGTGTATCCAATCAAGAAGATCTTATCTCTCAATTGTTGTCAACATCTATGACTGAAAGAATCAATGCCACTAAAGCATTGACAGAATCCGTCAATAATTATTCGGTATCTAGTGTAGCCGAGATTTGGTATGCGTCTCAACATTTGGTTCATATTAGCCAACCAGTAGAATGCCGTCGTGCTGCCTGGATCTTACTAAGTGCTTGTATAAAACAAGAAGAAGGGGCTATGGGCTCAAGGTTATTATTTTTTAAAGCTATCCTTGAACACACAAACTTGGAAGACTTTGACTTACAGCTTGAGGCACTAAAAACTCTCACCAATAATGGCAAAGACTTCTTTGATCTTTTCCAATCGGGATACCCCGTCGCTCTTATCTTTTGTAATTGGCTCAAACTCCTAGCTTATGAAACATATGAAATCAATCGTAAGCGAAAGAAAGACATGGCTCTTCCTTATGGCACAACAACAGAGAAAAACTGTCAAAATTTTATTCGACTTCTGATCGAAATTCTCAAAAAGAACCATCATGTGTTCAAAGGTATCGAATTAGAAAATCTAGTTAAAGAATTGGTCGGGCTTTGTCGCCGAACATCTAGCCCTGAAGATATGTCTTTGGGTTTAGAAGCATTTGACTCTTTAATGGCTTACAGCTATATCCCAATCAACAATCTTCAAGATGTTATTAGTATAATTTGCGGCGTTAGTGTTATTTTGCCAGATTTAGAAGCCGCTTCATTGAAAGCAATTAAAAATATGATCAATAGTCACTTGAGTACCAATACTATCAACACACTTTTGAATATATTAGAGGCCAGAGGTGATATTAAAAAAATTAATAGCAATACTATTCGAGGCTCTCTTAGATTTTTACTCAATATCTTGAAAGACACTTCACCAACAAAGCCGTTAGACTTGACTATTGGAGCAGTATTAAAAGCTTTATACTATTCTTTGGATATCGATAGCGCAAAATACCATTTAGAGGTCTGTCAAACCATGTATGAATTAATATCGGATGAAAACCTAAGAGGAAAAATTACTTACGAAGATTGGGAATCAGAATATTCACCTTTGAAAATTATCATTAAATGCAGCCAGGGAACCTTATTTAGAACTAAGTCACGAGGAAGTCAAGCAGCCCGAACTTTTGATTCCATGTCAATGTTCTCACAGACCACCGCTGAAATATCTGGCCAGGTACATGAGACCTTTGTAAATACACTATCTTTATTGACGACATTGGTAGGGGAAAAGCTTTTTAAATGCCCGAAGGAGTTTCTGATATCTTTTCTGCTTGAAATGATACCTTATTTTGATGAATCTACTGCATTTTTCGTTATTAAATATTTTGACGATTCGCATCTTTGTACGCCCTTTTCTGAGAATTGGAGCACAAATATTGATATATTGCTCAATGTATTTTTCCATGACCCTACTTGGGGAACTCAAGTTCGGTTAAGGGTACTTGAAGTGATAAAATCCGTATTTAACATCTCTAAAGAGCTTTCCACAGTGACAGTAATCGATAAGATAATTAATGATGTGTGTAGTAATATTCTCAACGAAGCAGATATTGAAGTATTTAAGGCTATTTTGGAATGTTTTATTCTGCTAGCCCCAGAAACTAACTACAGTACGTTTTCAGCAATTGTCCGAAAATTCTCGGATTTATTGTTTCAGCAAAAGTCTGAAGCAAGAAGAGGTAGTTACACTTCTATTACTGCTTCTGAACGGACACGTACAGAAGATATTGATTATCACGTTGAGCACCCAATCCAACTAACTTGTCGAACTTTTGCGCGTATTTTTGCGTTAACAATGAAACATAACGCCAAGAAGGCCCAGTTAGTTTTCGATATTTTGATTGACGCACTGTCTACATTCCGAAGAAGTGGCCAAACATTACCTTTTTTGGAATCAGCTCGTCTATTTTGCCGTATTAGAGTTGATACTGAGAATTTTGTGTATCTTACTAATCCTACTGATATGGATGGCCTTGCAGCCAGTGTGGGCCGAAATTATTCTAATAACCCGGAAAAAGCTAGAAATAACAAACTTTTTTCTTGGTGGTATCCTGAGCCCATTTTCTTTTTAGAGGATTTAGAGCTGGATGTACGATCGCAACATCTTAAGGTGGCCACTCTAACGGAAAATGCCACCAACAAAAAAGATTCTGAAGATTGTTTCTTGGATATAAGTAGGTGGCTATCTGAAGTTATCGATGCACTCAGAACCTCGGATGACACCAACGACCAAGGGCAATGGGAGATTTATTCTTTTGTCCTCGCTCATTTAGGTCCACAGTTAACGAACCTAAGATTATTTGGGGCATCAAAGAGACAAATAGTTGCTTTACATGATATTATCTGTGAGTCAATTCATAAATTACCTCAGCGGATATCTAATTATAACTCTAACCAAAACTCAGATCGTGAGTCAATCAAACCTTCCGAGTTACAAGTGGCTTTTATCAGAACGACTTCATCCTTAGTTGGTTATGATGACTTTTTTTCCAGACATGAAGAAGACCAAATCGTCCAATCTTTGGTTATGTGTCTCTCCTCGTGGCAGACGACAGCAATTCCTTGTGTCCATGGCCTAATTGTTTGTTCGCATGAATTTCCATTATCAATTAAGCGATACTTGGGACAAATCTTTCATAGTTTTCAAACTAAAATCACCAGTGTGGGTGCAAGTTCACACATTATGGAATTTTTATTAGACTTGGGTCGACAACCTTCTTTGACTACCCATTTTACTCCAGAGAATTATCGTCAAGTGTTCGGAATGGCCATCAGATATATTCAGCATGCTAGTGATTTGGAGAAGCGGGAAAAAAAAGAAGGACGACGACAAAGACAGATGAATTATGATGAGGCAGGCGCGGAAACAACTCCATCAACAATGCGACAGCAGACATCAGATGATAATGCTGTAATGCCACAGTATCAATTGGCACTTGCTTACGATGTTATTTCAGTTTGGTTTTTATCAGTTTCATTACCCAATAGACGACATCTAGCCCTCTATATCATTAGAGGCTTAATTTTAGCAGATGGTAACCCGGATGAAATGGACGAACGCAGTATGGCCTGCCTTGATTTATTACAGCGATTCACTTATTCGGACTTGGACTTACAGATGAATCCTCTTACTCGACTAGTAAAACCGTGGGATTCCAAAACCGGGGTTACTAAAACCAAAAGATGGATTTATGGTCATGGCATTATATCTATCGAAACTGAAATTTCTAGTGGGAAGTCTCAAATCATCGTACGAAGATCCAGTGGGGTGTCAATATTCAATATTAATCCTGGTCAAGAAACGCTACCAGAATGGTTATTTTTAGAAACTTTAATTTCCGATACGATTCAAGAAAGGAAACCTCTTAATTATGAAAACAATAAAGGGCCAGGAACTGAAAATTCTGATGCCCTCAAACCCATGAAATTAAAAAAGCAGGAAGGTAAACCAGAGGCTTTTACACCAAGTTTTGTTTTAATGCAATTATTTACACCCTTGCATTCTACAGAGTCTCTTAAACCAATTTTACTTGAAGATGATCCAGCGACACTAAGAGCCATTACGGCTATCGATCGTATCCCGATTGTTGATTTCCACAAGGTCGGAGTGATGTATATGGCACCATACCAAACGAATGAACAGGAAATTTTCGCCAATCAAACCGGGTCTGTGGTATATCGACGGTTTTTGGCTGGACTTGGTGATTTGATCCGATTAAAAGATAATAAACGAATTTATACTGGCGGGTTGGATACTGAGAATAATATTGATGGTGAATTTGCATATGCTTGGAATGACAAAACCACTCAATTAATTTTCCATACCACTACTATGATGCCACCGCCATCAGACCCTAGTGATACAAGCTATTCTACCAAAAAGCGTCACATTGGTAATAACTATATTAATTTGTACTTCAACGAGTCGGGACTACCTTTTGATTTTAATGTGGTTAAGAGTCAGTTTAACTTTATCAATATTGTAGTGACTCCCCATACATTGTCAATGACTAAATCACATTCATTAGTTGATGAAGGTCTTGAAATTAAACACGCCAAACGCAACAAATCAGAAGATGAAGAATTGAGTACACGGCGGTACAAAGTTCGGGCTTATCGTAAGGCTGGTGTACCGGCGATCTTTGCTACATGCCATATGAAGATTGTAAGTGAAGAAAAATTACCAGATTTTATTCGTAATTTGGTATTGATTGCCAGTAAGTTTGCGACAGTATGGCATACCGATGGTAAATATATCTCGAGTTGGACCTATCGACACCAGCAGATCAATACACTGAAGCAAAAGGCATTAACACACTACCGACAACAGGCGCAAGAAGACGAACAAAAATACCGAGAACAAAAGGAACGTGAAATAAGAGGTGGGCCATCAGATGAGAAAGATACAGTTTGGGGACGATATGAAGATTCAATGAACCAATTACCCTTACAAAAGGTATTGGAATTTTCTAGTTATACTGAATAGTAATTTATACGTATATAGAGTTTAATTTTGATTAATCTTCAAACTGAAGTCAATAACGCCAACACCTTGATGAATACTGGAGGTGCTGTAGATATCAATTTCATTACTTAAATAGGACTCAATATTTTCCTCGGTTAAACCACCACTGCATTCCAAGAAGAATTGCTTATTCTTACCTGCCCAACGTTGCTTAATGCTAATAGCAGCTTCTCTCAAGCCTTGACCATCAAAATTATCTAACATAATAATATCGGCACCTGCTTCGATGGCTTCATCGGCTTCGGCTTCTGATTGACATTCGACCTCGATTTTGGACGCAAAGCCACAAGCAGACCTGGCAGCATTAACAGCCGCTGTAATAGAGCCCGTTGACCAAATATGATTATCTTTCAACATAACCATGCTGCTAAGGTCGTAACGATGGGGATCTACACCACCCACTAACATGGCATACTTTTCTACTCGACGAAGACCAGGGGTGGTCTTTCTGGTACCGGCTATTATACCCTTGTAGCCATTCTCACGGGCTAGCGTTAGTACTCGACGAGATTTAGTAGCTATACCCGAGGCACGAGAAAGAATATTGAGTGCTGTGCGTTCAGCCAATAAGAGATTACGACAGGGGCCGGAAACGTAGGCCACAGCGATTTTACCACCTTGAGCCGAGGCATCAGTAGCAGGGTCAAGTAATGTTCCTTCTTCAAATAACCATTCTACGGCCAAGTCACATCTTTTGAAGATCTCAGCAGCAAATGGAACACCAGCTAGAACACCACGTTGTTTGCACCATAACGTAGCTGACTTTTTGGCATCGCCCACAACGAAGCCGCCAACATCGAAAGAGGGCACATCTTCCGTTAGCCAATGAGTAATGTCTTCCTTCCAGGCACCATCAAGAGGCAAGAGATGGGCGAATTGAGTACTGAGAACAATTGAATTTTGGGACATTTTAACGTGTTTTACTTTGAATTTAATCGTGAGTAGGTGATCAAAATAAAGCGGAGATGATACCTTTAAGGGTGGGATTTAAGAATAGGCTGACGTTTGAACGAGCTAAAGTGGAACCACTGGGAGTTTTTTATAACAAAAATCCGGGGAATATACCGCAAAAGTTCTGCGGAACAAACGTATACAGGAGTAACAATTGACACTAATAGCGATGACAGTTATGAGGATAATAAATATAAATAAATTTAACTATGTACAAGAGGTTCAAATAGATATTAAAAGTTTAAATTAATATTGGGTTATCGTAGAATCAAATACTTGAACTAAACCTCTGGAGCGTTTCCTTCGTTCCGAACCAAGGAGACATTTAGTAGTCTTTTCAAGCGGCGAGGTCGTAGCTGCGATGATGCGTATGTACCCAAAGATTTATGTGCTTGAGTACCTTTAATATTATTACTGAATAAAGGCTACGACTTAAGCAGAGCCATCGGCGGCCGTTGAGACCGAACCCAAATTACGAGCAAATTCCACACGCGAAGTATCTTCAGATAAGATCATTAATTTCTCAATCGAGGCCAGCTGTTTACCGTAATTGAACTTTTTAAGAGCCTGAAGCTGGGGCTTGATTTTGGAGACTAATAATTCATAATCGTCACCATCACAAATCCCTAATAATTTCTGAATAACATAATTAGCAAATTGATCTTTCATCATTACACTTAGTGGTGTGACCCCATCAACTTGATTCGGAGCGACAATTTCATGAATAATTCGTTTGCGTTGATCATCCGAACAGAAAATAATACATTTCTCCACCACGTTAGATGCAAATTTATGTTTGGAGAAGGTTAAGATTGAATCACGAACCATATCAATCACAGGTAATTTATCCTCCGAGCGACCCTTTTCAATTACATGCTGAATCACATAATTTCCGTATTGATCTTGAATCAAATAGCGAGTGTAGTTATTAAGTTCGTTTAAGATGGTTTGTTGATCAGCTTCACCGCAATGTTCTAATAACCGTTGAATAACCCGGCATCCATAAGGATGGGTAGCCAGAGCATACACTTGATCGTGAAACGAATCTATAATAAATCGGATATAAGTTGTGGGAATGCATTCAATTGCCTTTTGAATTACATGATTACCATTTTGGTCCTTGACACACTTCAAAACATAACCTTCAAGCTCCTGAATAAGTTTAGCTTGCTGTGGGGTGGGTATATATTCAATAGCCTTTTGAACAACACGACAACCATACATCTGCAAAGATAAGGAAAGAACATGTGTTTCCATCTGTGCAGCTAATACTGTCTTTTGCACCGGGTTACCATGTTCAAAAAACTTCTGAATCACATAATTTCCAAAGACATCTGTCATTAGTTGCAACGAATTCACACACAACTCGTCGAATAAACGTGCCTTTTCATCATCAGTTGCAGACTCGAGCTTCTGCTGAATGAAACGCGACCCGTGCTGATCTCCACTAAATTCAACAACATGTCCATAAATATCCTTGAGATCATACTTTTTGTTTTTGTTATTACGAAACTCTTCAAGTTGCGGGCTTCGTGAATTGACGTCATTACCATTAGAATTAGAATTAGCATTGCGTCGTTTAGAATGACCACTAACATTGTTGTTGCTATTATTGCTATTATGTGATTTAGTTTTCCCACTGCTTTCCGCATTGGATTCACCAATAATAGCATGCTCTCCATTTGAGCTCACTCGGTCGCTATCTGTCATCCCGTTACTATTGAAGTGACGATTTTGACTTTGACTTTGATTTTGATTGTGATGATTTTGATTGTGACTTTGATTTTGATTGTGACTTTGATTTTGATTGTGACTTTGATTTTGACTTTGACTTTGATTTTGGCTTTGACTTTGATTTTGATTTTGAGCTTGACGGGGCATAGAAAATCCAGCCATGGTCACATAATCGTAATTCGGGGCCTCAGGTACAATAGATCGATTCATATTAGCTTGTGGATAATTGCGCATCATATTAAAGGAGACACTCTGTTGACTACTACCGTTAACCGCACTGTTACCATTCCCAGCAATGGGAGGGGTTACAGAAGGGTAAAAATTATTAAACTGAGGTGGAGCATTACCACGCAAGGGGTTCATATTAGCTCGGGCATAATAATCCATAGCAAACCCATCATTACTCATATAATAGGGTTGTTGTTGTTGTTGTTGTTGTTGTTGTTGTTGTTGTTGTTGTTGTTGTTGTTGTTGTTGTTGTTGTTGTTGTTGTTGTTGTGGTTGCTGTTGTGGTTGTTGCTGCTGTTGTTGCTGCTGTTGCTGTTGTTGCTGTTGCGATTGGTTTTGGTGTTGAAGATAAGGCGAAAAGGTGATCGATGAGGGTGTAGACGCATTGGAGTAATTACTTTCTACGATAATAGGCTCGGGACTAAAGGGCGAGGGGGCTGTGGAGCCATAAATTTCAGACACGTTAAAATCATTATTAGGCGTTTGTGTAGGGGTAACATTAGTACTAATAGACGAGGCAGTAAACTTGTTATTCCAAACCGAAGGTCGCTGGGCCGAAAACGAAGAAGAGCGATAGTGGGGGACATTAAACCCTGCCACAGGTGAAGCATTAACGTAGTAATTGTTAGGTGAAGACATGGCCGAAGATGGATCAAGATGATCGTTCGAGTATGTATTGGGCGAAGCAGCTACATTAAGTCTTTTCAAATGAGCCGAAATTATATCAGCATCTCGATTAGCATCAGTTGTACTATTACCATTACCAGAACTGACGCCAGCGGCGGCGCCAGAAAAGCGAGCCAATAAGCTACCGGTAAGATTGGAAGCATTAGAACTGGAAGCTAGTAAACTGGCACCGGGTGGATTAGTAGTAGACGAGAAGGAAGATTTACGAGAATTATTAGTGGGATGCGGTGGACCCAAAGCCGGTGAATTAGTCGATTCCATGGCATAAGTTGACCCGCGACGAGACAATTCACTAACTACGGATGCTCTCCGAAATGCATAAGAACCAGAACTATTGCCATTGGCACCAACATTCTGGCTAGAGATATTGCCGTTATTATTGATCGTGGCGGCCATAGTTTGATTCAATGGGGAAGAGGGAACCGCGAATCCATCATCCACACTATTCCGTCTTAAAGCAGGGGTACCAGTACTAACCATAATCGGAGTGGTAGACCGGCTACCATTAGTCCAGGGATCAGTATATGATTGGCCTGGGCTAGAGTGATTTGATGAGTCCCGATCGCGATCGGAGGAGACGGTGATGGGGATACCAGCGTCTGAGGGATAAGGGGATTTAGTGATAGATGAGCCCCAAATACCCCATGCGTTAGAAGCCGAAGCAGAGGGGGCGATGCTAGAAGAGGAAGACACCGCAGCAGAGGGCGCCGGAGTGTTTACAGCTGAGGCCGACGTAGTGGGAGGCATGGATGCACTGAAACGCGAGCTCTGGGGCTAGGAAGAGTTAGTAACAGAGAATGGAAAACAAAGATAGATCCTAAAAAACAACAACAAAGCCGGAAAAACAAATTAGGCAAAGCGTTTTTAAAGCAGACACCAAAAGGACTTACCGAGAGATTACCGGACATGAAGGGCTGGATTAGTGGTAAAACCGAGAAAACTGGCGGGTGAGATGGAATCCGGTAGAAAGCCCAGTAAAGCGGAATAAAAAAAAAGAAAAGAAATATATACAAGAAAGGACCAAACCAAGTCAAGAGGAGAACTATCGAGTGACTACACTAGAATGGAGTGGAAAAGACTGGGATGGTGATAATGGGGGATTGTGGCTGGTAGTGTGGTGGGGGTGGTGTTGAGATGAATCGAGATTGAGCGGAATAGAAGTGCAAGTGGAGTAAAAGGTGGAATGAGGTAAGATTATAGTAATGAGAGCGAGAGAAAACCCAACGCCGAGACCGACAGAGGATTTAATGCGGGACCAGTATATTATTAATAAAAAGTAATTTTAATATATTACAGTTTTTACCTAATAAATGTATAATAATATATGGGTCTTATTAATTTTCTTCTTCTTTTTCTCAAAATTGTACCAGAATTATCAATTTATGGGGCGATATACTTAATTTTCTTATCCTCGAGAAATTCAATCAAAACCGTAGAAGATCTTTTTTCTTTCTTCCTTCTCTAAAGATCTGAAATTATTCTAGGAGCGAGACTAAGCAGTGCTGAATAGTTTGGCTCTATATAAATGTGTTTTAGTATAGAATACTTGGATTTTGAAAAACTCCAAATCATGGAGGCCTCGTACGTGTCATGTCTTGGATCATCGTTATCTACCCATTGAATCCCTACCTGTCTAACTTTTCTTCGACATCAAAAACTACTCAGTTATTGATGGAGAACTCACAACCGGCTGAGGTGGCGCGACATGATACAGTGGGTAAAATACAGAAAACAAAGTGACCCTTATAGACGTGTTTCGGTTGTTCAATGCTACAATATACTTTTTCAATAGCAATCAACGCAACTCTATAATATACGGCTTAGACCGAACTTATCTCTGGCTCATTGCCCAGTGACTTTGCCTGAGTGAATGTAGTTCATTCAGCACAACCCTGACGTGAAAAGACCACTACTTGATCAGCTAGTTTTTTTATCGCATTACTTTCAATACCCCCTCCCGTTGATTTTAGAACTTGTACCATCATTTCACTTATGATATGTTCTATAATTATATAGATAGTGTAGATAGTTTCCCTCGTACTATTTCTGATAACTTGTATCGTGGCCCACTACATTAACTATGCCCATCCAATTTGTGTTTGTACATGCTGGAACTCGGGCTTGAATCAACAGCAAGAGCTGCCAACATTATAAGGGCTCCACATAAGAATTGATTCTTGCGGTAATACAATGGTTTCCTGAAAAAACCAAACACGCTAAATAGCTGTGAATATACAGTTTCGTGGTTAAAAATGTGGGGTATGCTAGAATATCCTCAGTAAACAAGCTATATAGTGGTTAACCTCTAACGGCGCTTGATTCCTGAGTCACAACCGGTGCGGCAAATCGGATTTTTTTTTTTCTCGCAGTATGTCTTTTCTTTGTCGGCGCCCCGACTCTTTTTCCCTCGTTTTTCCAAAAAAAAAAACTTTTAATGTAATTTGTAGATAAATCAAATTTTTTCTATACATATATTATTCGTCCGTTGCTCGATTTATTTCAGCTCAGTCGTTTGTAAATAGCCTCACGCTTCATTCTTTTTGGCCCGAAACTAAATAGACCAAAAGGTCAGAAAGTAATACGAAAAAAAAGTACCTCAAAAAACGACAATATTTACTGAAACATATACAAACAATGTGTGGTATTATCGGTATTATTCTCAGTAATCCGGATGCCATGGCTAGTCCTGAACTTCTCGATAGCACCTACTATCTTCAACATCGTGGCCAAGATGCCGCTGGTATTGTGACCTGTGGGTCTCATGGCCGTTTCTATCAATGTAAGGGTAATGGTATGGCTCGTGATGTTTTCACTCCAAACAAAATGAGTGGCCTGGTAGGTAGCATGGGTATTGCTCATCTTCGATACCCCACCGCTGGCTCGTCATCATCGTCCGAAGCCCAACCATTTTATGTCAATTCGCCCTATGGTATCTCCATGGCTCACAATGGTAATTTAGTCAATGGTACCAACCTGAAAAAATATCTGGATGAAGATGTGCATCGTCATATCAATACCGATTCAGATTCAGAGTTACTATTAAACATCTTCGCTGCTGAATTAGAACAGCGCGGTAAGATTCGCGTCAATACCGATGATATCTTCAAAGCTCTCTTGGGAGTTTTTAATAGGTGTGTCGGCGGCTACGCTTGTGTAGGTATGCTGGCTGGCTATGGTATCTTTGGCTTCCGTGATCCACACGGTGTGCGCCCCTTAGTCTTTGGTGAGCGTGTTGACCCCGTAAGTGGTAAAAAAGATTACATGTTTGCAAGTGAAAGTGTGGCCTTGCAGTCCTCAGGTTTCACTCAATGGCGTGATATCTTACCCGGTGAAGCCGTTATTGTGCCCAAGGATACGATGCAACCGGTCTTTAAACAAGTAATTGCAAGAAAGAGTTATTCGCCTGATATATTCGAGTACGTGTACTTTGCTCGTCCCGATTCCGTTCTTGATGGTATCTCAGTATACCGTTCGCGTCTGGCCATGGGTGATATGTTAGCCGAAAATATTCGTCAACGTTTTGCGCAGAGACAGAAGTCTGTCAAAGATATGATTGATGTCGTCATTCCGGTTCCTGATACTTCGCGTGATGCTGCACTCAAGTGTGCCGTTAATTTGGGTCTCCCCTATCGTGAGGGGTTTGTCAAAAATCGTTATATTGGACGTACCTTTATTATGCCTAATCAGAAAGAACGTAAGTCCTCAGTGCGTCGTAAACTTAATGCTATGTCTACAGAATTTCGGGACAAGAATGTACTTCTAATCGATGATTCAATTGTTAGAGGTACTACTTCTAAAGAGATCGTTCAAATGGCTCAGGAAGCCGGCGCCAAGGCAGTTTATTTTGCTTCTTGCGCGCCTGCAATTCGTTATAATCATATCTACGGTATCGATCTCGCCGATCCCAAGGCACTGGTTGCCTTTAATCGCTCTGACGAAGAAGTTGCCGGACTCATTGGTGCCGATGAAGTCATCTACCAAAACTTGGATGATCTCATTGATTGTGTTAAAAATTGCGGTGAAAACAAGGTTGTTGAGAAATTTGAAGTTGGCGTCTTCACTGGTGATTATATTACTGGTGTGGAAGAAGCTTATTTTGCTGAGCTAGAACATCTTAGAGCTCGTAATGAACTATTGACGAAAATCCAAAATGGCTATGCTACTACCGCTGAAGAAGAAGAATTTTTGAATTCTGACGAAGATACTGCTTGCTTCAACGCTAATGGTTGTTGCTAGTGGTTGATATGAAACTACGTTTCATTTTACCTTCATCTCCCGTTTCTCTCTCCTTCATCGTCTATTTTATTCTAAAAAGTTTTACTTCACCATCTTTTTTTCGTCCCAAATTTGGTCTTGTGTTTATATCTTTTCTATATTTTATTTATTTATTTTTTTCTTTATTTTGATTGTTTCATTCGCCGTCGTGATTCATCTATCGACTATTTTTTATTTTATTTATTCATTTACTATTTTTATTTTATTTTTGTCACGTTGGTTTGGTCCTCAAATGTTTTCCGGGTACCAGCTATTGGAATTGGTGTGCCAGTTTTAGGAAATTTGTGTTTAAAGTGACTTGGTTTTTATGGTTTTACAGGTTTTATATATTGATGTTGAAATTGAGTTAGTTAGTGTGGAGTCCATAAATAAAACTCTAAGGTATATATTTTAAAAGTTTTTGTATGTACATGTTTTTTATTTTATAAGTAATAGACATGCCCCTTTAAAGACTAAGGTTTGAATCCATACAACTCCGAACATTGAAAAGTCCGATTTAATCTAAGAGCTCAATCTTGATAGGCGTCTCACAACTCGTCCATGCTTTTCCATTCTGTTGTCTCCAGAAACGATGAGGTTCATACGAATCCTCAAACCGCAGTAGCCACTTATTAGTCTTCACAGGAGCTGAGGCAGCATCTGACTGTTCATCAGTAACAAAAACTACAGATAAGTCATCATTATGAATTAGTTTATAGTTCCATAGATATTTAAGGATATCAGCCTTGGTTAAGACATTTGAGACGTTTGAGAGTAAAACGCACTGGTCTCTTTGAATTTTTAGCAAGGAATTTCCCACCCCAATGACTTCGGGTTCAAGGTCTGATAGCTCAGCATCTATAAAGTGAAAAGTGGCTTGCATACCGCTGATTTCGGAACCTGTTGTTTCATAAAGAAAAATATTAGCCATTTCAATAGTTTCAAAGATTAGAAAATAACCCTTTAGTGCGCTTAAGTCTTTGGCAGCCCGGTTTCTAATTAAGTTAAAACTCATCTCCTCATGTTTTAAAGACCAATCGCCCAGCATGCCATTAAAATTAGGTATCATTTGCTCAAAATCGCTTTTGTCAAATGTACTAAACCAGGTTTCACAGTATAGGATCCTCGAAGGTATCCGTGTTATATCCTTTGAACAGAATCCTCGATACTTATTAATATGCCGTGATATTTCCTTATTTAAATCCTTTATACCCTGGTAATTTGAGTTTATATTGTTACTAACGGAGTGATTACTGCTCTGTCTTTCCACCGCTTTCATCACATTTCTTAGTCGATACTCCCGCGCAAACCAGTCCAGCGTTTCTCTTTTAACTTCAAATACTTGATTCAATAGCTTTTCTTCAATATTAGAATTATCACTAACGTCACTGCGACTTGATATATGAGGGTTGAGTTTACCATCCACTATCTTTTTAGTTGATTTACTCGGCCGCACTATCTTGACGTGTCTCAGCAGTGTATGAGAGTTGGCATTCGATGACTGGTATCGACATGTCTGGCTCATTCCACCACCCAATTTAGCTAAATACAGTACCCGCTGCGTCACTGTTATAGTATTCTTTGTATTTAATGAAAAAAAAAGTCTTACTAACATAATTTGCTTCGATTATGGGTTATTATAGAACTCTAACCCTTTATATCAGAACAGCCCTGATTACATTTTTCAGATCAGTAGGATTAGATATTACCCTAACCCAGTATAAATACCTCTGATAGATAAATACAAACTAGTCATTTACGAAGCTAATCGATCTTGCATATATATTTCTAAGTTAATACGTATATATAATTCACTAAGCTAAATAGACTTGAGCTCAAAAACAGTTTTTATGTTTCTTTCTTCTTTTCTTTTAAACTCTGAAGAAAGCTATTCCAGGCGGCACTATCAACACTCTTTGACGGAGGAGATAGCCTGGAGTGGTTCTCCTTGGAATCAGAGGACTTTTCGGGAGTGAGCATAGGCGCCATACTTTCTCGAGTTAGGATCCTTCTTAACACCTCTTCAGTAGAATCTACTTCAATACCCCCAATGCTAGCATTTATCGGACCAGCAATATCCCTTATAGTCTGCATAGCATCGGTATCAGCCATCGTGGAAGATTGGTCGAGATAGAAACGATCAGAGGATATTATTGATGAATCTTGATCTGCCGCCCAGGATACCGATTCTTCTCGCATCAGTTCATCCAAAATTTCATATTGTTCTTTCAAAAATTCTTGGTAATCAATTTTGTGTACTTCTAAATTATCATCATTCTTAGGTCTGATATGATTGTGATAATCTGTACTGACATCTGACTTCAAGACCTTGGATTCATAAATTTTTATCGCATTCAGAACTGAATGACGTGTCGTTTCTTCATCACTACTTAAGCCGGTAACATCCAAAGTCATCATATTCGTACTTACACCCCATGCCGAGCTTATCTCTTTAGCCTCAAATCCGTCTCGTAGGGTAGCGATCTTACCCCAAGAGTCCCAGCCTAAAGGAACGAAAACGTTTTCACGATCAATAACATTATGGTGCAGATCACTTATCTGAGAAAGCAAAATATCAAAGTGTAACTGCTGAGCAACGTACTGACCTAGAGTATGGTCACCAGTGTCTGGGATCGATTTTAGATAGATCAGAGACCCTCCATGTTTCAGCAAGACCAAGCGAATGAATTGCTGAATATAATCAAACCGCTCGTCTGAATATCTATGGTCAGTTTCAAAAGATCCCATCATATCTGATCTCACAATGGCCATTAATAAATTGACGCCCAGTGGGGCATCATATTGCCCTTCATCAAATGGAAACTCCCCTTCACAGTTACCATTTTTTTGGAATTGGAGCCCTTTATTTACTGGACCAGAATTATACCATTGAATAAGTTGACCTAGTTTTGTTTTGGAGTTCTGTACCAGTATGGGATCAATGGCCAGCATTACATCATTTATTAGCTTTATCCATGATGCCAAAAAGGAGGCCCAATAATGGGGGTCACTTTTCCAACTGAAGATGATACTAAAGAGCAGATCGTCTACAATATCACGTTTGGACCCAGGCTCATAGTATTCCTTATTCCGCTTAATTATGTTGTGTATTATTTTTTCAAGCAGGGGTTTGTATAAACTTTGAGGATCATTGGGGAATGCGTAGATATTTAGCCTAGTTATCGTATCTGGAATTTGCAGTTAGTATGAAATTAAGAATAACAAAAAACACCGTAACAACTACACATACCACCTGTTTCACTATCTTCAAAATCAATATATGTATAGCAGTGTGAAAATGTATCAGGAAATTCTGTATGTGGCTTATATATATCGCTAGGCTTAACCGAAGAACAGCTAGAGGTTGCTAGCGCATAGAGTCGCAAATTTTCGACATACAGTTTCTGGTCAGAAGGAGTTCCACCTAAAATTCAAACTGAGGTTAGTATTTTTGAAGAAATTAGAATTATAAAAGGCTGTACTTTCATAACATACCCAATAGCACAACCGTTTTCGTTTCAATCAAGCGATGCGCTCGAACTGTTTTCAACAACGATACCCATAGTGAGTCATCAGATTGTTCAGCTGTCTCGGAAGTAATTTCATTATTTCGTGACATTTTATGAAATAATTCTTTAGCGGTAAATATACTGTTATTACTATATGTGCTTGATTTGGACATTAGAATATAGAGTTCCAAAAGTAAACAATTGGTATTGATAACCTAATACCGGGTAAATATATAGGTCTCATAATGTGCTATATACGAAGAATCATTAAGATAAATAAGTTACCTTACACTATAGACAATTTTAGTACGTATAATTTCACTAAAGTTCGAGTCTTTTACAATTATTTAATAAATTAGTCTATCCAGGATGGTGCCCAATATTCCGTTTCATCGGCTTGATGGTCAACCCATAGTAAACCACTAGCAACCATATCATCTAGCACAGTCAAACCTCGTAAAGACTCCCATTCAAAGTTATCAAGGAGCATAGTAACGGTAACATACCCAAGGACTTCACAAGCTTCAAGAACTTTATAATGATCTCTATTGAGATCACCGGGGACACTTCTAATCATTTTCTTATGACCTAGAATGACAATATCTAATCCTTGACCCAGTACTGACATGGACTCAATAGCCCGCTCGATATCAGCATCTTCAACATCATTGACACTAGTATTGGAATTGGATTTCTTCAGTCGTTTTCGGACCTCCTCAATAGATATTAGTCCACCATTCTGGTCTCGGGTCTTCTGACATATTTCCACAGTCTTAACTGCTAGCTGAAAGTAAAAGTCGTTTACTTCTTTACCCAGCAATGAAGCCCAAATAGATGACTTTTTGTTGGAGCTTGATACCAAAGGATCAACACCTATAGCGCTACACATTTTACTAAACTCATTTCGAAATTGGGCGTTTGTTCTAATTTCGTGAGCATGACCTATAGCGAAATTAGATAATGCCGACTGAAATACTGATAGTTGTGTATTCAAATTATCGGACTGTCGCTGTAATAAAGTCGCACCAATATCTGAATATTTCTGGGTTTCCCTCTGCTTATGATCAAATGCCGCGAGACCAACACCACGTTTCATTATCTAGTATTATATTTTTTTACCTAAAACCCAATCCAGGTTTATTGAAAGATTACCCTTACGAGAAGGCCTGCTGTGAATTCATATCTCTTGGGATGTTTCGAAAATAAGCCTCAGAGATGCCTAATCGTCATGACGGTCGACATTTACAGTTTAGATAAGCTAAAAAACATCAATTATCACCAAAATTTAGAATGGGATCTACTTTGAGCTCAGAGAAGAACAGCTCTCAAGAACCGGATATAAATTCAAATGCCGAGCCGGATCAAGAAAGAAAACTGGAACCATCTCTCTACGATATCCTTTCTCTTGAACCCACTGCTAATGAACAGGAATTAAAAAAGGCTTATAAAAAGCATGCTTTGAGACTACACCCGGATCGTAATTTTCAAAACATTGAAGAGGCCACTAAAGAATTTGCCAAGATTCAATCTGCGTATGATGTTCTATCAGATCCACAGGAAAGGGCATGGTACGATTCTCATACTCTTCATGCTGATATGACTAAAGGGCAAGAAACTAATTTGGCTGGTTATACCATCTTAACAACATCTGAAGACCTACAAAAATATTTTGATCCTATGCTTTATAGTACTTTAAAAAATCACGAATCCGATTTCCTTAGCTTGAGCGAGCTTTTTTCTAATCTTGGCTATGAAGAACGAGAGCTTGCAATTAGTTTTGGAGAAAAACCAGCTGCTTGGTCGTTATTTGGAAATTCAGGGTCTGAATGGAAACATACTAAGATATTTTATGAACGTTGGACTTCTTTTTCAACTATTAAAGATTTTTACTGGTGCGATGTATATCGAGTATCCGACGCACCAGACAGTAAAACTCAGCGTGAAATGATGGGATTGAACCAACGGTATCGAGATCTAGCTAAGAAGGAATATAACGATACTGTCCGAAGCTTAGTCAAATTTATCAAAAAACGAGATCCACGTGTCAAGTTAGTAAGGTCAGAAGCTTATGAGAAACAGAATACGCAAAATTCGGATTCAAAAATCCAAGCAGCAAAAGATCGACATCAAAATAAAATAAAGCTTCAAGAAAATGTTTATACAGAACAGAATTGGACCAAAACCCCCGAAAGAAAATATCAACCATCCCGTTCACATGATTCCTTGGAGATTTTGGATCTAGAAAACACTGACGATGAAGTTATCAATTTGTTTGAATGCCTTGTATGCCAAAAAAAGTTTAAGACAAAACAACAGTATGATGGGCACGAGAAAAGTAAAAAGCATATCAAGGCTTTGAAAAATTTGAGATGGGAATTAAAGAAAGATGGGCTTGATATGGTTACTGAAGTAGATCACTTAGTATGTAAAGATACGGGACACAACAATGGGGATTGGCAAGAGAATAATGGTACAGAGCAGGTGATGCACAACTCCACATACGTAGATGATCCTACTCAAAGCTATGACCACCGATCAGATAGTGTTTTGTCCTTTTGTAGTGGCTCTGATAGCCCCGAAAACACAGATAGTGAACCAGAAAAACATAAGCCATTACCAAGCACAGACAGAACTAAACCAGATTCACTTGCAAATATGAAGAAAATTACAGTTACTATTGATGGTCTTTTGAATGAGATAGAGTCGATTGATAAAAGGGGATTTGGTGATAGTAATATTACAGAAGTATCTGTACATTCGCAGCCTAAAAAGGATAGACGCAAACGAAAAACAAAAAAGTAGTACCTTTTATTTACTTTTGACGCACTTACTTAAACCAAATACCATACCAGGGTCCATTTTGATTTCTAATACAATGAAAGAGAAATTAGGTGATGACTTCCAAGCATATGCTAATTAGAAATTATATGGACAAAAGAACTATTAATATTACACGGTTAACTATTATACAAAATGATTGAGCAGAATCTTGACAAGAGCTTTAAAATGTTTTACTTTTTTTGGTGATTTGCACACTATCTTCAGCATCTTTATTTTCAGGTTGACTTTCATTGGTTCGCTTGGAAACTTTGGGAATTTCAGAGGAACCTTCACTTTTCACAGTGAAAAAGGAAATAGCTGACCTTGCTATCTTTGTTGCATGATGAAGTGATTGAACTTGAGGATCAGCCCATTGATGTTCAATTTCATCCCATTTCTTAGTTTTGTATTCAATTTGAAAAAGATTCTTAATTCTTAACAATTCTCTCATTTCCTTGGGATTTCCAGTGCCCGACCATACAATGAAAGCGGTATTGTCAGGCAAGCCATTGTAAAGCTTTTCTAAACGTTCATTCAATCGGGAATAAACCTTTGTGATGCCCTCTTCTTTTTCTTCATTTTCATCTGCCTGATTATCATATTCATTTTTGGTCTTTTCAGATTGAAAACCCTTCGGATTTATGGCCCAACCTGCTTTAAATTCAAGTTCTCGCATACGAGAGAAGATAAAGTCATAATTGGGAACTTTCTTTAAGATAGTTTCCACTACTTCATCATCGTCCTGAATAGATATAACTTCATCAGCACTATTCTGATGCCAAGTAGGGTTTCCGTAATCGATAACAGCAGTAGTTCTAGACTCACCAGTTAATGGATTATCGTGACGTTTAATTCTACCCAGTGTGCTCTCACCGGTAAGCTGACAAAGACCAAATTGATAACCGTTAGATAGTTTCAATTTCAGTAATTCAATACAAGTAAGAGCATCTTCCGAAGAGTCATGACCAGTTGTACCGTCACCCTTTTGAATCACCTTTTTCAAGAACTTTTCCGCAAGCCACTTAAGCGATGGCTTATATGGGGGGCCTCTTGTATGATCAAAAATGATAGCAGTATCAATGACCTTGGAATGCCTGATTTTCAGAACATTAAGATCATTTTCTAATGAATGTCCGATAATAATGTCATTTGAGCTAATGAAGTTACATAGCCTTTCTTGAATATCAGCCAAAGTGGTGGTGACATTTTCAAGCAATTTCATACTAATACCTGAATATTGTGTTAAGTAGTCAAGAATTTGTTCATCAGGCTTTACTAACTCATCAAATATTGTACGACCGCTCATGTCGACTACAGTGGCTCTAGCGAGAACCTTACCAGACGCCGCAGTACACATTTCGCAGTCAATAGCGTAAATACTAACATCCTCCGTATCAGATAGCTTTCTTGTATCAACCCACTCGTCGCTTTCCTTTTTGCTATTACCGCACGTATTTGGATGGATAGGATAGTTGTTCTCAAGCATTTTGGCATGGTCAAGAAGTAAGCTTTCAGCTTTTAGTTGTACTTTAGCATTATTTTTTGCGGCATCGTCACGAAGCTGTCTGCCTATTTTTGTAAGGGGACTACTACCAAAACTATTCACCGGGGAGTATAAACGATCTTTAGCACCAGGAACCTTGGTTGGCCATACATAAGAAAATCTGTTTTTAAAAAAATTCAATTCGGGAGTTGAGGCCATAATGGGTGAAGGCTTGATTGTAGCTAATTTATCATAATCACCAAACATAGGCAGTTCAAGCCCAGGAACCAAGACAATAACTACATGCTTAATTCCTCTAGGATTCTATAATATTTACGTTAGTTTTGAACTTACTAAAATCATAGCAAGAAATTCTGTGTATATAATAAAAACTTACAGTCACAGCCATCCACTTAGGCGCAGGCCCATCAGCCAAAAGCCACAGAGAGAGATCGCGAATATCGTCAGCTCCAATACGATCAGTTACATTATCAGGGTTTACATCAAAATGAGGTGCCACTAGATATTTTCTTTTCAGTGATTTTTTCGAAGGCTTTTGCTTTTTTTTTTCTGAACTTTGTTTGATGTTAGAGTTCACCAGTTCGTCAGCAGAAGCAAGTTCCACCGCTTCGACAACACCATCAACTATAGCCATGGAGCCATTTTCTTCAACATTTTTTGTTCCAGTCATTTCAATGAAAATAATTATAAAGGCAACTTAGGACAGAAATGTCGAATTTCAAGTTGGTTTCGCACGTTTTCAAGAGTTGATCTTAGATATAAAAGCGAAAAGTTAGTCGTACTTACAGTCACGTGTTCTATATACCCATCGCTTTATCTGCTTGTACACCTCAGCTTGTGCCTGGATGGGTCTTGTTTCGTCGCGGCGCTAGATCAGATCACAACTATAGCTGTTATTTATCCTTGAATAGTAAATATTTTTAGAGGCTACTCGATCAATATATACTATTACAATCAATAGCAGATTGATGTATGAAAGAGTGTATTGTACGTATAAAAAATTAGGTTAAAGAACTAATTTTCAGGTATACCACACCCTTGATGTGTTTTCATAATGACATGCTAACCTGAGTGTAAGTAAGAAAATAAAAAATGGATCCTAAGAAAGCTAATTCAAACAATGCTGATTTAAAAAAGGAAACTGATGTCACAGCCACTCCATTATCGAACTTAGCTGGGCGAAGAATTGGGGAGACTCCAGGCCTGTTATCGTCACAGAACCCTCATTCATCTACCCTGACTATTAGTCCTCTAGCACATGGGACAAAAAAACCCATACCAGATCGATATGATAATACATTAACTCCTCAAAACGCCAAATATGACGCTGTCGATAGCCCTTTATCTCAAGCAGAAAAATTAAGACTATGGCGCCATGATGCTTATATGCAACACCATTACCGAACGGCTGAATATATTGGAGATAAGATCTTAGCGCTAACAAGTAAGTGGAAACAGCTAGTTGTTAAATTAATTGATCATATACTGATGACTATTCTGTTTAGATGATCTTAACGATGCTTTCTGGTTAGCTCAAGTGTACTATGCTAGTGGCCACTATGCCAGAGCCGAGCAGCTTTTAATGAATCAAGAGTTGGAAAAGAGTGTTTACTGCAGATACCTATCTGCACTTTGTATGGTATGTTTTGATTGTAATTGATTCTTGTTAATTAATTTTTCACTCATATCTAACCTTTGACAGACCAAAATGGACAAATGGCTAGAAGCATTAGAGAAAATTGGCGAAACAAACCCGTTTAAGGATGATAGTACGTACTTTTTCTCAGGCTAAAGCTGACTATGTAAGAAATATTAACGAATAACTTATAGATGAGCTAGGTGACAAGATAAAAAATCAGGATGGTGGTATAAAGGTATGTTGGAGCTCAAACATAGCTACCTGTGCTAACATAACAATAGCTAACACTATATTTAGCTTGAAGCATCAATGTGCTTTTTGAGGGGCTTGATATTTGCCAATCAAAACGATTTTGATAGAGCGAAGGATAGCTATATTGAGGCGGTTAAAGTTGATGCTAAATGCTTTGAAGCGTTTGATGAACTTATAAGAAATAACTTGTTAACACCAGAAGAAGGTAAGTTTTTATGTAAACCTTAGCGGTATTATTACTTTACTAACAGTTTTTGCTTTAGAATGGAAACTTCTGAGCTCGTTAGATTTTGAAGATAGTACAGAGGAGAACTCGGAATTAGTTAGGGCCCTATACACAACACGTCTTGGAAAATACGTTCACATGGATAAGTTTATTGATGCCGAATCACTTTTGAAGGAAGTATATTCGCTAGGGTCAAACGGAGATGTAATGCTTAGTAGAGCAGATCTATTGTTTATTCAATGCCGATTTAAGGATTGTCTTCAAGTGTGCGAAAAGTAAGTGTCGAATGAATATTTTTATTTTTGAATGGTACAGGGGGTATTAACTACTTTAATAGGATTTTGGAAATGGATAAATTTAAATTTTCGGTATTACCAAATTACTTGGCATGTCTATATGAGCTTGGAGGACGAAATAAGCTTTTTTTAATGGCCCACGAGTTGACTGAGAAGCACCCAGAGGAGGCTGTTTCTTGGCTAGCCACAGGTATATATTATCTGGCAATCAACAAGGTTGCTGAAGCTCGAAGATTTTTCAGTAAAGCATCTATGATGAATCCTCATTTTGGTCAGGCTTGGATAGGATTTGCCCACACATTCGCAGTTGAGGGTGAGCATGAGCAAGCCATCGCAGCATACTCTACCGCCGCCAGACTGTTTCAAGGCACACACTTACCATCCCTTTTTCTCGGAATGCAACATTTACAATTAAATAATGTGATATTAGCAGAAGAGTATCTAAACCTTTCATGCCAAATCTGTAAAACTGATCCACTTTTACTAAATGAGATGGGTGTTGTTTACTACCACAAAAATGATTTACGAACGGCAGAAATGTATTTCATAGAGGCTTTGAACGCCGCATCCATTTTAGATAATGACCCCAGCGCGTGGCTTTCCATTCATGCCAATCTCGGCCATGTGAATAGAAGATTAAAGTGAGTTCGTCGTTTGATATTTGAAAACCGCTTCCATGCTACTTACTGACTAAAACTAATCATTATTTAGAAAATATGAGGAGGCTCTTTCTTTTTTTGAGGATGTTCTTCGAGTTTCACCCCGAGATTCTAATATCTACTCATCTATGGGCTTGGTGAATTTACAGTTAGGAAGATTATTCGATGCAATCCATAATTTCCATGAAGCTTTGAGTTTAGCGCCCAATGATCCAGTTGCTACTGACCTCTTAAAACGAGCCCTGGAAGAGAATGCTGCGGTCAGCTTTGGCCAATCTGAGACCTCATTTCTATTCTCCGGGTTAGATGTAACCAATGATATAATTCTCACCACCAAAACTCAACCCAAGCTTAAATTAGGTAAAGGTGCATGGAACAAAGCTAATCGACATATATCTTCGACGCCTAGTAGATTTTACACAGAAGAAAATGATGATGATGATGATTCTACCATGGATATATAATGGATATATGAAGTTAGCATATAATTGTAGTCTTATAAATAGCAAAATTTGAAATCATTATAATGTGTATAACACTCTCACCTAGTTGGTGTATGTTTTTTGAACACACATTTTCGTCGTACAAACATCCCGTGCCGGGTAAATATGCATGGCTGGCAAAAAAACAATGCCTCTCGTTGGAGTAAAGCTATAGATTCATTTTAAGGAAGCATTTCAGTGGATAGCTTGTATACGGTTATATTCTAACTAGTTCTCTACTGCTGAAATATAAGATTAAGAAATTCAAACTTTAAATAGAGTCAGCTAAAACTACCAATCATGGACACTTTACAAGCCGTCGCAACGCTTTTACAGCAATCTTTAGATCACACTCAAGCCAAAGCAGGTATGTACTAAACCCAACTATCTCCTGGCTCACAAATCAATTGAATTCTTCAAATATCAAAAGAACATATATACTTACTCATTTATTACTGTTTAGCTGAACTGCAACTGCGTAGTGTTGAAACACACCCGGGCTTCGGCGTCACTCTTCTTCAAGTTGTCGCATCGCCTAACTTTGACTCGAATACAAAATTAGCTGGTGCTCTTTTCTTTAAAAACTTTATTGGTAGAAAATGGACCAATGAGGATGGCGAATATCAACTATCATTAGAAGATGTTGGTAATATTAAGAAGGAGTCTATCAGACTCATGACGTTACTTCCTGGTAATCTTCAGGTTCAAGTTGGTGAGGCTATTAGTATTATGGCAGATAGTGATTTCCCAGCTAGATGGCCAGACCTTTTCCCCGACCTCGTTTCAAGCTTTAGTGAAACAAACATGGTTGTTAACAATGGTCTTCTTCAGGTGGCTCACTCAATCTGCAAAAGATGGCGTCCTCTATTTAGATCGGATGACCTTTTTATTGAAATCAAGCTAGTTCTTGATTTATTTTGCACACCATTTTTGCATCTTACTCAGGTCGTAGATAAGCTCATTGACGAGAATAGCTCTGATAAAGAGAATCTTCCGGTCCTCTTTCAAACAATGAATCTTATCACAAAACTTTACTTTGATTTGAATTGCCAAGATATTCCCGAGTTTTTTGAAGACAATTTAAACACGTTTTTCAAAATTTTTCACAAATATCTGATTTATTCCAATAATTTGTTAAATACAGTAGATGAAGAAGAAGCGGGAATTGTTGAAAAAGTCAAATCAGGTATTTGTGAAATTCTTCAATTATATACACAGAGATATGAAGAAATCTTCGAGCCCTTATTAGGTGAATTTGTCCAGTCTACATGGACATTATTGACTTCTGTAGGCTTAGAATCGAAGTTTGATCTTTTGGTTGGTAAAGCGCTCACGTTTTTAACTTTAGTAGCTAAACAACCTAGACGTGCTGAAATGTTTAGCTCTGAAACTATTCTTCAACAAATAATCGAAAAGGTGGTTTTACCGAACATCACTTTGCGACCAGTTGATGAAGAGCTTTTCGAAGATGATCCTATGGAATTTATCAGACGTGACTTAGAGGGCTCAGATAGTGACACGCGTCGCCGAGCGTCGTCTGATTTTGTTCGAGAACTAAATGAGAAGTTTGAATCCCGTGTTAGTCACATTGTTATGGGCTATATAACCAATTTCCTTCAACAGTATAATTCCAATAAAGAAGTCAATTGGAAGGCTAAGGATACTGCCAATTATCTGTTCTCTGCTATTGCTATTAAGGGTAATATAACTAACTCGGGTGTATCCGCAACCAATCTCATTGTCGATATTGTGGGCTTTTTTTCTCAGAACGTTGCACCTGATCTTGTTGATAGTTCAGTTTGCCCTATTCTTAAAGTTGACGCTATTAAATTCATTCACACATTTCGTAACCAGTTAACCAAAGAGCAACTAGTTGATGCATTTCCCAGACTTTCCTCTTTATTTTCATCTGACGAGTATGTCATTTACACATATGCTGCTGTTACAGTTGAAAGAATTTTGTCTATTAGAAAACCCGGATCCTCAGAACCGATGTTTGACAAAAATGATATCGGTCCAGTTGTACAAAATCTTTTGGGAAATTTGCTTAATCTTATTCTTAAGGGAAATACTCCAGAAAAGTTGGCAGAAAATGATTTTCTGATGAAATGTGTAATGAGAGTTTTGATTACAGCTCAAGAAAATGTTGCTGAAATTGGCGTTGCCCTCCTACAACAGCTGGTTAATATCATTAATGAAATCAGTAAAAACCCTTCAAACCCCAAGTTCAGTCATTATGCTTTTGAGTCGATGGGTTCTTTAATCAAATATGTTGTTCCCGTTCATGGCGCTGCTGTGGTTGAAAATATTGTTATTCCTTGCTTTTTGAATAATATTCTAGCTAACGAGGTTACTGAGTTTGTTCCATACGCTTTCCAATTGCTTGCTTTTTTGTTAGAGCTCACTCCTGCCGCTGAGGGTCTTTCGCAAAACTATCAAGCGCTCATTAAACCCCTTTTATCCCCTGTCTTATGGGATACTAGAGGTAATATACCCGCTATTGTCAGATTACTGAGGTGTATTATATCCCATGGTAGTGACCATATCGTTGCCACTAATACTATTGTTCCTCTTCTTGGTGTGTTTCAAAAGCTTTTGGCTTCGCGAGCTAATGACGTTTACGGATTTGATTTACTTGAATCTATCTTTTTGTATGTCCCATACGATAGACTTAAAGAATATACGAAGCAAGTGGCGATTTTATTTTTACAGCGTTTACAAACATCTAAGACCGAAAAATATGTGATCCGTCTCACTAAATTCATCTATTATATCGCTTCGCTTAACACACCTGGCCTTGGACCTGTTTTAGCTGTTAATATTTTTGACGAGGCTCAAAATGGTATTTTCGGCGAAATTTTATCACAATTTCTCTTGCCTTCTACTCTTAAGATCCAGACAATCAAAGATCGTAAAATAGCTACCGTTGGCCTCACTAATATTCTTCTTCAGAATCCTAAATTTACTGGTGGAGAATACTCGGCCAGACTTATCCCTGCTTTAGAAATTTTGATTGAAACTTTAAGTTCAGATCTGGCAGTTGCATCCGAACAAGACAACAAGATTGAAGTTGATTTTGAGGCCTCGGCTTTCGGTTCGTCATTCTCCAAGTTAAACACTACTGCAGTTAGATCAGTGGACCATTTGTCTAGTATCCCATCTTCAAAGGATTATTTGGTAGCAGAACTCAAGAAGATTAATACACAATCAAACGGCCAATTCAATGTTATTCTTGGCCAGCTTTCCGAAAATGCCAAGCAGAATTTGACCTCTTTTGGATTTGCTTGAACAGGGTTCACACTTGGTAGAAGTGAGAGCATATATAACTAAATAATAGTAATTTGAATCTCTTTTACTGTTTTTTCTATATTGATATATTTTAGTGGATATAATTACACTATCACATACGGTGTTTTAGAGTTTGTTAGGGTGTTTACCCTGACGTGGATATACAGTAAGCCCACCGCTTGCATTCATTCCTGAGATGCATCGAAAGCGTTGAAACCTTTATATCGATATGCTTAATCGATATGTTTTGAACGACTTTTATCGTGAATATAATCCCTTAGATGATGAATCAAACGCCTTTGCGCGACGGAAGAAATGAAAACAGATCAATTTCACCAATTAACACGCCCATTTCCTCTGTAAGTATAATACTAAGAAGTACAAAAATACCAGTTATACAGTTACTAACATATTCAAGGTGCATCGTCACTTATTTACCCCAAGTATAGTAGGTACCTCGATAAAGAGACCGCGACTGAGTCTCAACCGATCGCCTTATACGCCTTATAGGGAGCTTTTATTTTCTGGGTCTAAGCGGCGGAATGCGCCCACGACACCCCATGTGATTCAAGCTATGAAAAGAGCGGAAACGCCAGGACGAAGAGCATCAGCCAAAAAGACTCCGGCACGAAGAATGTATACATCAATTGCCGATTTACGGAAATTGAGTAAACTGATTGTTGCAGAGAAGAAAGCTAATCGTAAAAATTCTAACATGCATGATGCCAGTAGTCCAAGCCATGAGATGTTCGAGGATGATGCTATTGGAAGCATGGAAAAAATCAGGAATCATACTTCACCATTCACGCAATTAGATATAGATGATACTCCGATAAAGCCAAGGAAAAGGTCGGATATTACAAATATAAACCGTGATAATAATAATTCTTTTGTATCGCCACGTCTGAGCAACGTAATCGCCTTAGAGGAGGTAATTACTCCAGTCCCTTTCAAATTAGGGTTACGTTCCAAGTCTGAACTAAATAGGTCGGTGGAGACGGCTAGGAAAATACCATTGACTAGAGCTGATCCTGGTATACAAAATGGTCGAAGAAGTTCGACATTTTTCGATATTAGTTCGCCGGGGGTAGTACCTGATAGAAGTGAAATATTCGAGCTTGATATCAACAGTAGTTTTTCAAATTTTGATTTTTCTATGAATAAGTATGTTATAACGATTTTTTTTCTCTATCTTTTCGTCATTTTTGCTAAATTTTTTCGTTTTTAGCCAGGTTTACCGAGATTATAATTTCCCAGAAAAGAATGATGTATCACTAGAATTAAAAAAAATTTCCAACACTAATGTGTTGGATGAGAATCAAGATATAAACAGTGAAGTATTTAATAGTTATGCACTAGATAAAGATGAGTTTGATAACGAGTTTGATTACGATGGGTTTGATTACGATGTGTCTGGTAATAATATTTCAAAAAAATATGTTTCTAAGGAATTGAAAGATAAATGTGGCTTACAAAGTAACAATAGCTTGAAATGCGATATTGTCGGCCAGAAGAATGAGTTATTAAAGAGCTTACTTAACGGGATAGATACAAGACCCTTCGACACTCATATAGAAGGCCAGGATCCCAAACTTCAAGTATGTCGCAATCTTTCAGGCAAGCAAGTTAATTCTGATGAAGTTTTTAGATTGCCGAAAACTTTGGTGAAAGATCTAGCTAAATCACTGTCATCAACCAAAATCTCTTCAGATGCTTTTGAAGCTATCGAACTGGCTTCAAATACCTTTTTTCAGCAAGTATCCCAGGATTTGGGAGAGTATGCTAAACATGCAAGTCGAAAAACTATAGCTTTGGCTGATGTTGAACTCTTAATGAAGCGCCAACGGCTGGTAGATGAGAAAACATCAATATTTACGTTAGCCCATAGGTACTTACCCGCTGAACTCCTGCTGATCACTGAGCCTCGTATAAAACGGAAATCAAGAGGAAGGAAGAGGCAATCACGTGTATCACGTAAATCATGATATACAGCATTGGTTTTTTCTGTTTGTATTAATACGAATCTTCAAAATTCACATAATAATTACTAGTTAAAAAAGCCTAGTCTCGAAGACTTCTTTATTTGTTCCATGTTACCTAAGTAAAACTTTTGCTATATGCCACGGTTTAAAGTTATATACAATATTTTATGCAATTATTAGAAACTAGCACTGTCCTTCAAGTAATTTTTTATCTTCGGACATGGCAAAGATTTCTATTCAATTTCGAGTGGCAAGTCTGTAAAGTTGAAGACATACCGCAGGTGTTACACCTTGAATTCTTCTTGCTTGACCCATTGTTTCCGGTTTAATCAGGTTTAACATATTCTTGGCCTCATTAGATAGAGTAAGCAGTGTGGAGTAATTGAAATCAGTTGGTAACTTCATGTTTTCATCAGCCTCAAAAGCCTTAACTTGAAGCCTTTCACGGTTCAAATATGGTGCGTACTTGGCGTTAATGTCAACTTGTTCAATAACGCGCTTGGGATACTTGGTTAACTCTGGAATAATTGATATCAAGTTCTCTGGGCCAATTTCTGTGAAATTTAAGACATCGAATGCGCTACGAGTAACCCCATTCGAGCGCATTTTGGATCCCAAAATATTATTCCACGCTTGAGGTCCATGCTTTATACTCTTAAGAAGGGCTTCGAATTCTTCAGACATTCGCTTGTCCAATGTATATTTTGCCCATCTTTCATCACTGACTGCGCCAACCTCTCTCCCTATTTCAGTAAGGCGTCTGTCCGCATTATCACTTCTAACAGTCATACGGAATTCTGATCTTGAGGTAAACATTCTGTAGGGTTCCTCCACACCTTTGGTGACTAAATCATCCACAAGGACACCGAGATAAGCTTGACTTCTTTTCAATATCAGGGGGCTGCGATCAAGAGAAGTCCTACCGGCATTAATACCAGCTAGTACACCTTGAGCAGCAGCCTCTTCATACCCTGTAGTACCGTTGATCTGTCCTGCTAAGAATAAGCCGTTAATTAACTTAGTTTCCAGTGTAGGCGTGAGAGATCTAGGGTCAACGTAGTCATATTCTACGCCATAAGCTGGTTGAGTCATTACAACATTTTCCAATCCTGGAATGGTACGTAAAAATTCAACTTGAATATCAGCTGGCATAGTATTACTGATACCATTAGGGTAGACAACATCAGTATCTAATCCTTCTGGTTCTAGCCATATCATATGATTATCCTTCTCTTTAAATCGAATAATTTTTGACTCTAATGAAGGGCAATAGCGGGGCCCTTTAACGGTTTCCCTAATATGAACTGATCGATCAAGATTAGCTCTGACAATATCATGGGTTTTAGGAATTGTATGGGTTGAATAGCAAGGCACCTGGTTAACAATAGAAACTGAATCATTCATAAAACTAAATGGTACAGGCTCTTCAGCTCCTGGTTGTATCTTTAAACCTTTGTAGTTTATGGTCTTACCATCAAGCCTCGCTGGAGTTCCTGTCTTCAAACGGCCCATCTGAAACTTGGCGTCCTTCAGTGTCTTACTGAGGCCAAATGTTGATTTTTCGCCAATACGGCCTGCAGGATATGTTTCTAACCCAAAATGAATTTCACCACTCAAAAAGGTACCGGTAGTAATGATGACTTTCTTGGTGGCGATTATTTGGCCATCTTCTAGCAGAACACCCTTCACTTTTTGTTTATCGGTATTTTTGGGATCAGCATCTAAAATAAGGTCAGCAACAGCGCCTAATTTAATTTCCAAGTTAGTATAAGTGGTCAGTTCTTTGAGCATCTCCGTCTTATAAATCTTTCTGTCAATCTGAGCTCTTGGACCCCAAACAGCCGGTCCTCTAGAGTTATTCAACATTTGAAACTGAATCCCAGCCTTATCGGTAACTCTTCCAATAACGCCATCAAGCGCATCAACTTCACGAACTAAAGTGCCTTTACCAACGCCGCCAATACTGGGATTGCAAGAACATGTACCAAGGTTATCCAATGAAGGCGTAATTAGCATTGTTCGGGCACCCACCCGAGCTGCCGCTGTACAAGCTTCCGCACCAGCATGACCACCTCCAATAACAACAACATCTAGCAATGGGGATTTTTTTAGGATAATCTGAGTTTGGGCGTTTACTGTAATAGATCGTTGGCTGTGGACGTTAGTACAAGTGGGTCGAAATTTCGTGTAGAGCCTGTTGTACCTAATAATTCTCAACATAATATTATAATTATGATAGCAAATGCCCAATATGTATCAATATTATTTATTAAAAATTTTATCCAGATTTTGAGAATTTTTAATTTGAATTCTCTTTGGCAAATCTATTATTTTTTACTCGGGCAGTTTTCTGCAATCCCCGGACTATATCAATATTTTTTTGAGATGCTCGCGGCTTGGACCTAACCCTGGTATTTTAGAACATATTAAAACGGCTAGGTTTAGTGTCTGGTAAGTGAAGGATGCGTATATTGATCGATATATAGATGTCTATCAACATCAATTCAGGATTTATACTAATATACACGAAAACAAAATAAACAAGAATTGACCTAACAAAATAAATAAAATGGAACGTAGTGAAATAGAGTGAAATAGTAACTGCAGGTGCAAATCGAAAAAAAACATAAGGTTGGAGAGAGAAAAGATGAGGGGAGAAAAAAGTATAGTTATAATTCACAGCTCTCGGCCGCAACCGATTAGATGATGAGGAAGTTACTTACTCTTAACGGGTTCAGCCACGTGGTTGTCACCATGGTTTTCTTCGACGTTCATATCGGACAAGCCAAGGTCATCGTTTTGTTCTTGAGTTCGGTCAAATTCGACAATAGTCATATTAGGATCAGCATCAGGGGCGTAAACATTTTGAATATAACTGGCAGCTAAAGGATCGGTCATAATAACAGTGAATGCAATCTTAGCTTCGGCAGCATCCATTAAGCGAGCCAAAAAGTTCTTCCATCTGTTATGAGTCTCATCATCCATGGAATCAGAAGTTTCAGTAAATACTCTAGATTTTAATTCTTCGTGCACTTGCTTCAATAGACCTTCAATGGTAGTAAATCTACCCCCAAGAGTACCGGGTGTTAGATCAAGATCAAGCTCAGGGATCGAAAGGCCACAGGTTTCGGATTTCAAGATATCACGGGCCAAATCTTCAGCATCATCAATAAGAAGGGTAATGGTTTTGCCCTTTTCAGGGACAGCACCACCAGTCTTAACTTCGTTAGATTTGTATCCACATTCATCGCACACAGTACTCATAATAATTACATCCTTAAAATGAGGGATATTGACAATCTTCATGTGAGTAGGGCAGTTAGAGAAACAAACTGGACATGAAGCATTGAAAGTTTGAACTTCAGTGTTTAAGTTTTCAATTTCTGAGTTGTCAGAGAGCATGGTAGTAGCTGAGGGGTTACGAGCCTTGTCAGTTTCAGCGGAATTATCGGAAACAGAAGTGGTTGAAGTAGACATTGAAGGTTGATCCTCAGGGGGTGCTAAGCCAAGGAATGCATTTTGTTCCTTAGTTCTAAAATATTCACTGTGAGACCACTTGTGAGCAGGCTCACCTGGCTTGTATTCAATCCAAGAGTTTCCGGAAGGATCATCAACAGTAAAAGTAATAGGGAAGTTCACTTCATCACCATCAATAACACTCTTCACCTTGTCAATAATGGACTGAATCTTAGCGTGCGTATCAGGGTCAATAGTGAGTCGGGCAGGTTGATCAGATTCCAAGTCACTGGCAATTTGTTGCAAGATACCTTCAACGGTGGTCAATTGACCACGCTTGGCGGGGATTTCAATATCTAATTCCTTAAAGATAGAAGCACATGTTTCAGACTTGATAACTTGACGATCCAAATCAGTTTTACCTTCAATCTTTAGCTGGTATCTGGAACCCTTTTCTTGGATTTCTGAGGCGGGTTGAATCTCAGCGGTCTTGTAGTGGCAATGAGGGCACTCAAATGACATAATAACGATTTCACGGAAGAAGGGAATACGAGTCATAAGAAGACGGGTTACACCAGTTTCGTGACAATACATACATAAAGAGTCGATTTCTTGAACCGGGTGTCCTTCAACATCGGTAGCACCAGTTTTTCTGAGCCCTTGTTCATCTTCTACCTGGTCTTGATGGTCAAGCTCATCAACAGCATCACCGACACTGGAGAAGAGGTCCTCTTTCTTTTCATGGGTTTTCGACATTCTGAAACTATAACAATATAGAGTTAATCAACGATAAAAAAAATAGACAAATATCCTTGGGAAAGTCCTTTTTCTTATATTTATTATTTAGTTGAACGCGCAGCAAACTGATTTGATAAATATCTTCACTGTCTCATGTACAATTTGTAATATGAAGCCTAAAAAAATTCCTGTCGAGATTCTCGAAGGATCTTGGATCAGGGTTGGGACAATTACCTAATTAGTAAATTATGGTCTCTGTATTCTCGTATTTTACCCGGTAGTAGCCGTTGAAAGCACGGCGTTTATCTTTGTGGTTGTAATCGCTATCAACCATATTATCTAGAAAGAAGCCACACTTTCAACGATATATTAAAAGGGTAAAATGACCTCCATGTATTCCGTGGACTCAGTAGAATTGTCATATGCCACTTCTGAAAACACACAAGGTATTGGACCTAACAAAGCGATTGTTTCATCGCTTTATGGTGGGCCCCACATTCTTGGACCTACCCCCACGGACCTTGTTTACGACCGAGATGCCGACATTGGGGTAGGCTTGAACCACGGGGAAGACCACACCCCAGCAGCCGTAATGGCTCAGATGTCTGAACCTGTAGAGCAGCCCTTTTATGTTAATGCGAAGCAGTATCATCGGATTTTAAAGCGACGAGAAGCTCGTGCCCGACTGGAAGAGATGATGCGGATCTCGCGTGTTCGTAAGCCATACTTACATGAGAGTAGGCATAAGCATGCCATGCGACGTCCCCGGGGTCAAGGTGGTCGATTTCTTACGGCGGCCGAGATTTTAGAGCAAGGCCTTAAAGGTCCCGTTGGGGGTTTGAAAAACGTTGCGGATAATAGTTCTACAATTAACTCCCCCTCAGACTCAGTTTCAGAGTCGGGCCTTAGTGAGCCTCCTTCACTATGCTCTTTGGGTGGTACGCCTAAAAACCAAGCAGCTACTGACTCTGAAATGAACTTAGCTTCCGAAAATAGTACTAGGGCAAGTAGTGTTGGTTCTTGTTCCGCTCAGAGTGATTTACCTTACGCCGGGTTTGCTCCTCTACGCTAGCTTTTAGATGGGGATTATGTTCTAATATCAACCATGGCATTGTCATTTTAAATTATTTTTAAATTATCGCTGGCGATAAACTACACCTTTTTTAGAATATGTTAATTTGGACTATTTTCTTAGAACTGCTTTTGAGTTGTTTCTTTTTTGGGCATTATTTTTTTTTGTGCATCTCTCATCAGTTTTGTTTACTTATTTTTAACTAGCTATTTTTCTGGATAATCTTTTGAATTTTTCATAGTAATCATCCACCAATTCCTTGCGTCTCCTGGCCTTTGCTTTTACATTTACTTTTACAGGTAGCGATATAATGATCTAATTCATGTATTTTTACAAAACCTGACATTAGTAGGTCCTGCTAATATATTCTAAAATAAATAATCTGTTATAAGCATGCAAATTAAAGAGTCTTTTCAATAAGTTCAATATCATAAACTTCCTTAAGTTCCTTAATTAAGGGTTCACAGATGTCCCAGGACATAGGAGCCAAAACACCGGGAGTGGCGATGGTGCCATTAAGAACCTGCTTAACGGCAACGGCACAGGGGACACCAACGGTCTTGGCCATAGCAGAGTAACCACCGACTTCACCGTAAGCGACCATAGTGGAAGTTCTGGTTTCAGTCTTCCCATCAGCCCATTCAATACCGAACTTGTGTTGAAGCATGACCATATCACGTTCCTTTTCACCGAATTGCATGAGTTGTTCAAGAGTAGCACAGAGAGTGTCGAGAGGGGTAGAACGGGGTGTAATGGGGGTGTTAGTAAAGAGGCCTAACCATCTAAGGCCATTAATAATACGATCCTTATCGGCTTCGCTCTTAAAGATAGTCTTAGCGACAATGGCTTCAATAAGATCGGCTTCTTGAGTTGATTCAATATTGAGAAGCTTAGCGAGGGCAGTGTTCCAGGCGATAGGAGCGGCCGAGGGCTTGAGGTATTCGACTTCAGCATCGGAAAGGAATCCAATATCAACAAGAACCTTGATGAATTCGGGGAAACCTTGGTAACGAAGGGTACCTCTGATAATAGTATCGGCTTCGGGAATGTTGTAACGCTCTTTGTAGGGAGTGGAGTCACGGTTAGGGTAGGCAACAAAAGCGTAACCGGGGTAGATGAAGTAAGGAAGAGCAGTCTTCATCAAGGCTTCACCTTCGATTTCTTCAACCTTGCCGTCCTTGTAGTACTTGGCAGAGTTTCTGAGGGCTAAAAGGACACCACGGGAAGACCAAGAGAACTTGTAGCCTAAAGGATTATCGGAATCTTCAGGAGAGGGGAGACCACCACAGTAGGAAAGAAAAGACTTGATCTTACCGCCAGCCTTGTGAACTTCATCGATAGTCTTGATAGCGTAAAGGTGATCAATACCGGGATCAAGACCGATTTCGTTCATGACGACGATGCCGGCGTCCTTGGCGGCTTGGTCAAGTTCCATCATAGCGGGGGAGACGTATGAGGTGGTGACGACGTGACACTTTTGTCTAATGGCAGACTTGATGACATCGGCGTGGAAAGTGTAGGGAATCAAGGAGATAACGAGATCGTGTTGGCCGACAGCAGCGTCAAGGGAGGCGGCATCGGTGACATCGACGGAGATGGCCTTGGCGTTTTGACCAGCCAAGGCTTGGGCGCTAGAAAGGGTTCTACAGGCGACGGTAACTTCGATACCTTCAGTGCCGGCAAGGACATCAACGGTAGGCTTAGCGACGAAGCCAGAACCTAATAACAAAACTCTCTTTACAGACATGGTTGGTTATAAAAATAAAAAAAACGTTGGAGGTTTTTTTTGGCAGGAAAATTCCAAGAGAAGAGTGTTAAAGGGTTGAGTTCACCTAAGGCCAGACACCATAGCTATTATATATGCTTGATTTCCAAAGTTGAATGTGTGACTCAATGGCCGGTTATAAGTCGAAGCCGAGATGGCGCACATCTTTGCCGCTTTACTACTTGGAAATTCCGATATCGGTCAGCTCGGTGCGGCGTCTGCGGTCATGAGTCCTTCTATAGTCATCCAACTGCCATTTCTATCTATACATTTTCCCGACAGCGAGGTTGCCATGAATTGCGGTGCTGCGTATATACCAGCTAATCTATTGTCTGTAATGGAGGACCGGCCATTGTATTTGTGTCATCATCTTCGCCCCGCGAAAAGAAACAAAAATATTCGAAAACGTCCTCAGCAGACGTAATTGTACCTTTTTTTTTTGCCAAAAGCTTCTCTTGCTTTGACCTTTACCAATTATTTAGTCATGGGCCCGTAGACGGTTATTGGGAGTTTAGGTCTTGGAGCTGATTTTTCGGGCCCCCGTTTGATTATATCAGCATTATGTCATTATGTAATGCCTAACTCTGACATCACTCCAAGAGCCCCCCTGGTGTTGTGCTCTAAAAGAGGGTATATATTTTAGCAATTGCATTAAATTGAACAAGGGCCATGGTTAAGCTAGTGGTGACTGATTTGATACGAAAGACTGTTTTGCAATATAATGCGCAGGTTGCTTCGTCAACGTCCTCTTTGACAGATGGCGCCGGGACCGAGACCAGGACCAAAGAGGAAATAATTACTGAGGCGACTCCTTCGCTGGCGTATGTCGCCCATGAACGGTTGGTCGAGATAGTCCAACACCTCCGCCAAAACACTAGTCCTGCCAATGACGCTCCAGAAGACTTTTCGTTGACCCGTATACTAAAGGGGACCCAAGTTTATATTCCTTCGCGGCCGGTATCGGCGCCCAAATCCCAAGAGTACCTGGATCGTATGGCTCGTCTAAAGCACGATCTTGAGGAGGCCGAGTACCAAACGATGATCCGAGAGACGAATTCCTCGTTTACTGGCCAGGACGACGACTACCAGACGCCGGCCACTGCGCTAAAGGAACTCAAGCATCAAATATCCACCATCCTCAATGTCATCATTTCGGTGCTTAGTGTAAGCTGGGCGCTGTGGTACTGGTCGGGCTCGTCGGCTAGCAACTGGTCGCTGGCTAGTCGGACCTTGCTTTCCCTTTTTGGTGGCCTGGTTGTTTTGATTGCCGATGTGGCTATGTACTCAAACTATCTGGCCAAAATCGGCACGGCCAAAAAGAACGAGCGGTCCAAGAAAGAAATCACTAGTGTGATTTCCACCATGCAATTTGGAACTGGGCCGATCCATGAGAAGGCCAAAACTATGCTTCAGCCAGTCGGCGAGCCTGAATCAACTATCAGAAAACGAAAGTAAAGGATACGAAAGGTTGAAATTCGGCATGCATTTAGAGTAAATTAAATAAAAACTATGGTATAAAATTCCGAAAATTAGGATTCAGTATAGACAATGGCAGGCGGGCAAAGGTAGATTTAGGAGATTGTCCAACCGAAAATAGTGTAGCGATAAACTCTAACGTACTTTTACTTTCGACCCACAAAAAATAGTATACGATAAAAAAAGAGCCAGTAGTATGAAACAAACGATTTTTTCTAGGTCCCCAAAAACGCGCTTGTATTTGCTATATGGCATTTCTGTACTGGGTTACAATACACTTTGGATTATTTGTCATGATGATAAATTTGCGGTAATATCCCGTGGTAGACCCTGAAATCACACGCGGCAGCTACATGTGTGCAGCGGCCGCCGTCAAAGTAGACGTGCACCTAAAACAAAAAAGGTAAACCAAAACCAAAATAAAATAAAATCGAAAAAGAAAAAGAAAAAGAAAAAGAAAAGGAAACGGGGCCTGTGATAATGATTCTACTAGTCAAGGGGGGGCTGCCGCCTGGCTGTAAGCCGATAGAGGATCGGCCCAATAATTATCTGATCTGATTAAAAAGATAAAATGTCTTGAACTACGCCTTTGCAGGGCAAATGGATTACGTTTTGCGTGCATGTACATCATTAGGCTGCGGACTCTGCCGCAGTATGCCTTGGGGTTGGGAACATTCATCATTTCCATAGAAATGGGCTGCGCCGTTATGGAGGGGGGAGGGCGATTTGCGTCGAATATAAAACTTGACAGGATACCCAGGCTAAACAAATCTAGAGATATATTTAAAACCACTGCCTTTTTTTTTTTATCACTCATTGATATTTTGCGAACCAGTCTATGTTTTCAGGGGCCAATGTGTCTGTAATTCTTGATTATATCCCCGTTAATCCCACCGTCCTCTCCGCTTACCAGGATAAGAGAAAAGATAAAAAACCCTCCTTCATCTCAGCCTAGTTGCTCATCGCTTACCATGGCTGCTTGGCTATCTCTGCAGCGCTGTTTTTCCACTTTGGACGAATTCTTTCATGTCAAAGATACCGTTTCCCGGCCGCCTCATGAAAAGCTATTGAGATCTCAGCTCAATAAAAAATACGGGCACGTAACCTTGATCGGGTCCATTGGGTTCGTGGTGGCCCTCGCCCTGGTCCAGTCTTACTTTCTTAACGGGTCCAAGCGCAAACCGTCTAGGATACTTAGACGACTGACCATAGGGTGCCCGCGCTGGCTTTGGGTCACCATTCTTTCAATACTCATCGGCTTTGTTTCCTTAGCAGAAGTCCCCAATTTCCTTGTGCTAACTAAACGTCTAGGCCGTATTTCGGCCGCTTGTCTACCCCTCATCTTACTTCTCACCATGAAACCCTCACCTATACCGCACAACTTTTACATGAACCTACTGCCAATCCACAAATGGCTATCGCGGGTTATAGTCATAACTTCTGTTCTGCACAGCGTATTTTACTTTTACATCTACTGGCAGAGAGACGTCTTGAAGAAACTAACCAAATGGTCCATGGTTTTCGGTATCATAGCCACTATATTTTTTCTAATAATCACAATCACCTCAATCTACTCGTTTCGTCGAAAGTCTTATCGACTGTTTTTCATGCTTCATTACACGCTGTCGTGGTCCTGTGTGGGACTAATATACTACCACGCAAAACCACCGGTCAACGGCTTTATGTACCTTTGTGTTGGTATTTTCATAACCCAAGTACTATTCCGTATTTATAAAACGCGGCATTTGCATTTACAGATCGAATGGATCTCTTCATCTCTGATGTTGATCACTATACCAAATAACATCTTTGGTCCCTACGCGATTGGTAGTCATTTAAGAATCTCTGATCCGTTATATAACCCGCTCGCCTGGGTGCAGTCGTCACATCCTTATACGATTGCTTCCCTGCCGGAAGATAATGAAATTCGTTTACTAGTACGTAAAACACAGTATCATCTGTGTAAAGATAATCTCTCGGCAGCCGCATCATTCCGGCGTAAATTTGCCGTTTTTGGAGCCTTTGGAGCCATCCCTTCCTACATATTTACTCCTGGCATGGTAAAGCGAGCTTTGTTTGTAACAGGAGGTAGTGGCATATCAACCTGTGCACCCATGATTCGATACTTTTCTAGTAAAAATATCCCCATAAAACTTATTTGGGCCATCAGAAATCTCCAAGATATCCGAGCATTAGAGGCACTTCAAATCCCATGTGATACTAGTGTCGATGTGGATATTGAAATTTATGCCACAGATGAGAAGGCATCTCGAGTCACGCTCAATGGTAGGGCATCTTCTGTGGCCATAACCGAGTCCGTTGATTCCCTCAACCGGCCCAACGAGCTTGATCCTAGAGACTCATTCTCATCATCTTCAACCTTACTATCTACAGGATCATCATCCAAGTTTAAATCATGGCCCATTTCTAATAGTCCCAAGAAAGTTCAAGATCGGCACCTCTCTAACGCTAGTGCTAAAACTTATGCTAGTACAAATAATGTTATTGAGGACGCGGCCATCGAAGAAACCTATGATAATAGTACTCAATGGCAAAATAATGAATCTTTTGCCCCGATCAATGAAAACGATGAAGAAGATCAAGATTTTGATTTAGATATTGAAGAAACGTGCTGCGGTGAATGTCGTCCGTTACTATCATCAAGTGGTGATTTTAATGCCGGCACCCCAATTTCCATTAACGGATCAAAAGGTACCGATGCCTACGCTTATCAGATTACACTTTACAGGCATCGGCCAGTGTTGAATAAGGCATTACAAGCGTGGCTTACTGATGCAAGAGAGGCGGTGGATCGTCCCTGTGGTGTTGCACCAGGTGTGCCGTGCTGTATGGATAACCCTGGTTTGGACCGTCAAAGTGCCTACGTTTTTGCCTCCGGACCCGTTGGCATAGTTAAAGAAACAGAAGGATGGGCTAACACTAATGGTTTTGGCTTCTTCCATGAAGAATTTAGTATGTAGATTAAATATTTTTCTTTTTTTATTTGTACATGATATAGCATTTCCTTTTAAACAAATGAAACTTCTTAAACTGAATGAATTAAAAAAATAGTATCAATTTCTAGCACTAATTACAATAATTAATAGTAACGCAAATAGCCTGATAGGAACGAAAATTGGATTTTTTTTAGAGGACAATAATATTACACAAAGATAAAAAAGGGTTATGTAATTAATTTTTGGAAATTAAATAAACTGAACCGCACATTTCAAATTTTGACTAACTTATTCGTCATCTTCTTCGGCTTCAAGAGTTTGAGCGGCAATACGATCCAAATCTCTTTGACCATTTTCGGAGATTCTTCTGCCACCACGGACACCCTTCTCTAAGACACCAAGCTTTTCAAGAGCTTGAGAGACCTTTCTGTTGACGGAGCCAGAGGCATCCTTGTGGTGGGAGGGTCTGCAGCCACGGTTAGCGGCGCCACCGTAAAGCTTGTTCAACTTACCAACACCAACATCCTTTCTGAGGTAGATGTGACGGGCAACGGAGGCGGCACGCTTGTAGAACCAACCTTCAGCGTCTTGGGGAGGTAATTCGTTACCGGCAGAAGTCTTAACGAGTTCGACGTAACCGGGAACTTCAAGTCTACCTTGACGTTGAAGGAATGAAGCGTAGGCGTCAATGAATTGTTGGGCGGGAACGTCTCTAAATAACAAGATTAATGTTAGTATTTGAATTGTTTAAGAATCTAGAAAATCTCAGACATTTAAGGAATAATTGGAGAAGCAGCTTGAAAAAGAGAAGTGGGGAACACCGGTTTTGTTTATGGCCTTTTTACCCCTGAACTGAGAGTCTGCGTTTACTGGAACTTGCCCAATATTGAGGCAAGGGGGGAGACAAATGCAGTCTACGCGGTTGATGACAATATGCAAATCTTTATGATAGTACAGGGGAGTGGTGTATAGAACATGAAAAAGGCGCGCACGTTCCCTACACTTAAAAACCGATTTGTTGCACTATTACTTTATTTTTCTCAAGGGAGCGTCGGCACCGACCTGTAACTGCAAATTTATTCAGTAACGTATATCTGGTATCTCTGACTAATTTGATCTGGAGAGTGAATCTAGCGGATATGGGGCTTGAACTCCTTCTTATATAGCACAAACAGAGTCGAAGTCTGTAGTGGGTCAAATTGTCTAGAGGCGGTTTCGTTGGTTGGTTGGTTGGCTGGACAAAACGGCCTGTTGGGTAAATTCATTCATTCTCTCTAGCTCCTTCGTCACCAAAACCGTCAGCTGCTCGAACCGGGCCAGCATTTCAGTCTCATGAAGTTCTCTATTCAAGCAGTACTCTGCAAATTCCTTGTCCTGTTTATAGACCTGTTTTTTTCATTTCATTACTACGCACCTAACGGAAACACCAGGCATCTTTAATTGTATATGGTTGGACGATTTTCTCAAAAGGCTGTAAAGAAAGAAAATTTACAACCCAATTTTTCCAGTCCCAGCCGAGAGGAACCTCGACCGCCGGGTAATCCCCATCTGCCTTGCCAAAAGTCCCACCGCGTCAAAACTGCGGCTTTCGGTACTAGTCAGCCAAACCCGCCGTCCGGGTGACTTTGTCCCGCCCCAATCGGGAACGCAGTCACTTTGAGTGTACGGGATATGCGCCACAATGGTGGGCGGGCGACGCCGCTGGAGCCGAGCGCCGCAGAGGACAGTTAGGGCTCAGCCCTAGACAGGTAAAGGATCTGGGACCCTCTTGTATTTTTTTTACTCAGACGCCTCACCAGCTGGGAAAAAATTGTAAGTGGGTCGGGAGTCTTTTCAGAATTGCCCTTGCTCAATTTTCTAAAAACCTTTGAACCCCTTGTCCGAAAATTTTCTGTACACAACTTTAAAGATGGGTATCGACAGTTTTTCCAAGAAGCACCAAAGAAGTGGTCACCGTTCTGCTCCTAAGTCCGATAATGCTTACTTAAAGCTTTTGGTTAAGCTTTACAGATTCCTTGCCCGTAAGTTTCTGTTGTTTTTGAGGGGGTCCCCCAGGGGGACCCCCATTCCCCCATTAAAGCCTCTATAGATGGTCGATCTCAAACTATTTTAAATCTGCAGCTGATTTCAAAAGACTAGCATCTCCTATCCATTCTGGAAAATCTAAACTAGGCTTCAAAGGCCTTGTTTTTCGACCTGGCCTATACAATGCGTTTAAAACTGTCTTTTGATAATTTTCATGTCTATTCTGCGTAAAATATCAGCGTGTCTTGAAATATAATAGTGTGGGGACAGAACCCTAAATTGCTCTTCTGGGTTTTAGATTTGTAGAACATATTATTAACGGTGTTTTCATTTAGGTCGTACTGACGCTGGTTTCAACAAGGTCATCCTTAAGAGTCTTTTCCTTTCCAAGGTCAACAGACCCCCCGTGTCTGTCTCTAGAATCACCAAGGCTCTTAAGCAAGAAGGTGCTTCCGATAAGACCATTGTTGTTGTTGGTACCGTTACCGATGACAACCGTCTTCTTCAAGTTCCCAAGGCNACCGTTGCCGCTTTAAGATTCACCGCCGGTGCCAAGGCTAGAATCATCAAGGCTGGTGGTGAAGCTATTACTCTTGATCAACTTGCTCTTCGTGCCCCCAAGGGTCAAAACACCCTTATCCTCCGNGGTCCCAGACACGCTCGTGAAGCTTGCAGACATTTCGGTTTCGGTCCCCACAAGAACAAGGCTCCCAGAATTCTTTCCAAGGGCCGTAAGTTCGAAAGAGCTAGAGGTCGTCGTAACTCTAGAGGTTTCAAGGTTTAGACTGGTTTATAATATTTTACATCTTTACTCAAAATTTTGTTTCCTGTTATTGTTATGCTCAATCTAACCAAATAAAAATATATAAAAAAAAATCTCTGCATCAATTTCACTATCTTTATCTATTAAAACCTAATTTTGAAATAATCTGTATGCAGAATAAATAGGAAAAAAGGTACATATATACATGCTTATCTATGTCGTGCAATTGACGATAATCTTCTATTTCGTAAACTTCGCGAAGACTCCATATCGTCCGGTCCCGGGCCCAAAGCCATTGTAACGTTTGAAACAGGCGATAGTCCATAGTTCATTGAATATCTATGCCCTCGATCTGGAAGGTTCATACCCGTCGATCCCGTCATAGGACTTAAAGAAGTAGCTGTAGTAGTTGTGGTTGTAGTGGTTGTAGTTATTAAGGAGGAGGGTACGGTCGATGGCGAGACTGATGTTGATGTTAATATTGATTTACTGCCGTTAGGTGAGGAGTTTGAATTCATTGCACTATCACCAGTATTACCGTAAGATGTCGAGGGTATGTTTTGGTCTTTTTCTTTAGTTGTCTTTTTTCGTGGCCAAAAACTTGGTAAAGGAACTTGTTGGTATCGCGGTTCAACACATCGATCAATAAACCACTTGTGCAATCGAGATTCAACCATTTGACCGATTTTGGGCAAGTCAAGTAACTGGGTTTTAGACTTTGAGCCGATGGATGAATTAATCGAAAACTCCAGAATGTAATCCGATGAAAAGCTAAATGTCAAATAAGTCTTCTCGTTAACTGTAGTAGTAATTGAAGTTCCAATACTGCTATTTAGCACTGTGTTCACAGTCCCTGATCCACTTGAGTTTGATGAAGATGATCCAGGGGCGCTATTGTTGAGACTGTTCACATTAGACTTGGTTGATCCAGGTGAAAAATTTGGCTCTTTCAAAACGCTTCTACTTTTATTCTCACCGTTCTCGAGCGTTATAGCTACTATCGGGGGATTTGTAGATGATGATGATGATGACGGAGAGGCTAAAGATGATGATGGCATTGATGATTTCGGTTTCGTTAGAGATGGTGAATGTGTATCTGAATTTGGCGCTGATTTTTGCATTGCTTTATTTTCGACCGACTCCAAAGGGGCTTTCGCTTCTGTGTTTGTTGGTGCAGTGGTCGTAGTTGTGGTAGTAGTGGTAGTTAACGTCCGTAAGGAGACTGTCAATGTCCCGGAAAATCTTTTGACAGATACCGAAAGGGCAACAGGTAGTACAGCAAACAGTGCCTTAGGATAATTCATTAGCAACTTGGTCATAATGCCCAGTGTTATGTTATCTCTAAGGTCTACATCGATCTGAGCCTCCAATCGAGTAGGGTCATCATCAGATGGTGAAATACGGCAATTGCTGAATATAGGGAAATCTTCACCGATATTCAGTTCTGTAACTTCGATTTTATCTAAGAACTTGGGCATGTTTCCAATTGAAATGAATGCATCATTTAATGACTTTATAATATTCTCATTAGTTCTCACATCTTCTCGTACCTGGTTAATAGCTTGGGCAACGAGCACACTAAACCAATCTAGGGTCTCTGATGGGTGTGAATCAACATTATAGTATGTTTTCTCTAATATCTTCTCAGTAGTAGCAACACTGGAGGGAAGAATCTTGGGTCGTCGGTTCTGCCTCAGGTGGGTGGAATAATCCCGCGAATTAGGTGAGGAATCAGCAAAAATGAAGAACCGGATAAATATTACCATTATCATAAAAACACTTAGTTGGCCGATAACAAGACCCCCAATAAAATTCCAATTGTATCCATCGCCTCCGACACCTAATATTCCATCATTGGTACGTGGCTGGTTGTTTGCAATAATGTTCTGGGAGTCAGTTTTAGGTTGAGGAGGTTCTCGAATTTGATATTCTAAGGTTTCCAAGTTAATATTAACATTACCAGGCGTTTCGGCAGATATAACCTCTGGGTTTAGCAAGGATAGAATCGATTCTTTTACGTCCAATGGTATCGTTCCTGTAGCCATGATATGATTCTACCGCCCTCGATAATTTAATATGGCTCGCGGTTTAGATTGTCATATATGAAGCTTGGGAGTTTTGGAATAGTGAATAATCACAAAAGACTGGGGTAACTCATCGCACCAATCGCTTCTTATTAACGGTACTTTAATTACAAGCTAAAACTACGCTATTATCTGTTATACTTTTTTAGTATCAATCGAAAAGAAAATGAACTTTGATGAACCCAAAGAATATCCACTACACAAGGCGGTTATGGATAATCAGCTGAAGGATGTTCAATCGATTATTAATCTAAGCCCTGCTGATATACTGGCTAAGGATGCTGATGATCGTACACCATTATTCTGGGCCATTTCTATGTCGCATAATGATATTGCCTGTGAATTAATCAAAGCTATTGAAAATAACAAATCGGTTCGCAAAGCTTTTGACATTGATCATGAAGATCAGAGTGGTTGGACTTTAATTCATATTGCAGCCTCTACTGGTAATCTTGAGATGCTTAATGTTTTGCTCAATTTCGAACCGGACCTTAACGCGCAAACTCATGCCGGTCAGACTCCATTGCATTATGCTGTCTCGAAGAACCAATTGGAGGTTGTTAAGTTTTTATTAGAAAATGGCTCTTCGTCACGTATCAAGGATAAACAGAGTCAAACTCCGCTGCATCGTGCTGCGGCAAAAGGCTTGACTGAAATTGTAAAACTACTTGTGGAAAATGGTAAGGCTCCTCTAAATACTTCCGATATTTCAGGCTGGACTGCTCTACATCATGCTATGGCGGAAGGGCAAGGTGAGGTTGCTGTGTATTTGGTAAAGGCAGGCTCTGATATTGAAAAGGCCGATTCAGAGAATAATACGCCACTTGATGTTGCGGCTGATAAACAAGTTAAGGATTTTGTACAATCGAAGTTACAAGCCAAATAATTGAAAACAGAAATTTGAAAACAGAAATTTGATGAAAAAAGAAGATTCCGATAGAATCTAGGTAGTATTTCAAACCACGGAAAAATTATATATAATTACAAAGTAAATAAAATTGAGTCAAATGTAAAAACATTGTAGTAAAAACCACAAATCGAAACAGGGGGGAACAAAAAAATTTTGAAACAATGGATAAAGGCGAAGTTTTAATTATGCTTTTATCGTCTCCCTCTCTTCTTTGACTTGTCAGACTTGGGAGTCTTCTCGACCTTGGCTTTCTTGGTACTAGCATGTAGAGCGGCGATAACAGCATCTTCTTCAGGTTCCTCTTCATTCTGGAAAACACTCTTTCTCCATTCTCTGAGTCTCTTCTTCTTACCATACTTTCTTTTATCTTTCTTCTTTCTGTCGTCTTCTCTGTAAGAAGCTAATTGCTTAAGGCCGACGAATTCATTTAGATCCTTATCATCAGCGAGAAGAATATCTCTGGAAGTAAGACCAAATGATTCGGGCGAAACTTCCCTATATCTGAACCTGGGTGTATCGTTATCTTCATCTTCGTCCTTGATACCAGCCTTGGCCTTCGCTAACTCAATATTGTCTTCCACAAATTTTTCAGCTACTGAACGTAACTTTTCAGTTTGCTTTTTTTTTTCACCCTTTTCGGCCTTTTTGTCCTTTCTTGAACTACTGGTAGGCTCTTCGACAGTTTTTTCCATGTCAACATCACCATCACCATCCTTTTCTTCTTGCTCCTCTTCACTTCCACTGTCATCAATCCCAGGGACAATATCTTCAATATCGATATCATCATTCCATCCAGGTTTCTTTTCAGACATAGAATAAAATTCTTCACTAAAAATTTCCTTCATTTTCTTGTCCCATTCATCACTCTCAAAGTCATCATCAAGATTAAAATCGTTGAATTTGTTAGCAGTTTCTTCGTCACCAATGATAGTCTTTAACTTGTCGAATTTATTCATAACGTCCTTAACCATTAAATTCTTTAATCTAGCCCTATCAGCTTCTTTCTTAGCTTTTTGAGCTTCCTTCTTTTCCCTCTTCTTATCTCTTTGTTTCTTTCTGCTGTTTTCTTCATTTCTTCTCACAGTGTTTTGACTACGAGCGTAAGAAACGATAGTGGCAGCTTCGGCATCTTCGTGATGGAAATTATAAGCATCTTCGAATTGTTCAGCTAAATCCTGGAATTCTCCATCATCAGAATCAGAGACAATATCTCCATAGGAGGGGACACGTTTCTCACCAGAAACCTTGTCAACGTCTTCAGCAACCCATGCCTTATTATCGATGAAAGCTTTTAAGAAAGACTCTTCATTATCTTGAGAAGCTTCAGGGAGCTTAACAGGTTCAATTTGTCTCTCGACATTTCTCTTTTTTAAAAACCCATCCTCATCATCATCGGAGTCTTCATCTTCGTCACCAACATTGTGAATTTCAGAGATAAGTTTATCTCGATCTTCTCTCTGTTGCGCAACGTAGGTCTTTTCACCATCGATACTGTTAAATTCGTCATCAAGATCTTCGACACCGCCTTCTAGTAAATTCCTTCTATGATAATCTTTCAAGTACATTGGTTTGTCCGTGGATGATTTGACGAGTTTTTGGGCAGCGGCTTCAGGATCCTCAAAAAACTTGACATTAGGGTCAAGTAGCTTCTTGGGATCGTTTTTAATTAATTCTAAAACAGTATTAATACCTAGAGCAACATCAGGGGTGTCCAATTCACCAAACTCATCTTCGTCTTCTTCATCTTCTTCATCACTTCCATCTTCAGAATCGTCGAGATCACCGCGCTTTTCCATTTCTTGCAGTCGGTGAAGCTCTCCTCTTTCTTTGTTGTATTGGAATCTCTTGGCGAATTCGGCATTAACCTTAAAAGTAGTTTCGTTGACCTGAGTATCATCTTCATCACCCGAGTCCATACTAAGCTTGGTCTTTTTTTCCGAATCTTTTACAGCAGTAGGATTACTGACAGCGGGTACATTGGTAGTACCATTTTCTTCGCGAGCTTTTTTGGCAGCAGACTTTTTTCTAGCCATTTTTGTTATTAACTCTAATCTCTAAAAAAAAATTACTGAAGGCTGATTCCGAATATGCATTTTGGATCCTGCGGGATGAAAAAAAAGTAAAAAAAGCCGCATATTGTTACCCTGGTGTTGGGAGTTTACGAGGCGTATTATGGTCGTTGTGACAACAATCAATTAATTAACCGTCAGTAATCACAGGCGGGACCTTAATCGCTGGACAGATTCAGGTGTCTTTATCTCTAAGGTACTTCAATTCCTAAACTGACCGCGTCTATTAGGGTAAATTAACTCTTGTTTACAAGGTCAATTGGTAACATTTGGTTTCTAGCCAGCAATTCTATTCGCTTTTTCCAACTATGTTTACTACTACCTCTTCAGGGTTTAAGGATACTCCGGTTTCAAAGGCCTTGGTTATGTTCTTGACTATTGTACCGGTTCTTGTATCGCTTAGTCAAGTACAATACTTATTTGATCTGAAAGTTAACCCGCATTTAACACAATGGGGTATGTTTATATAACTTTTAATTTGGTTCTTTACTCTCGAAAACTTAAGCTTCTAAATTACTTACTCTGGTTTCTTGATTTCTAGGTCAATGGTGGCGAGTATTTACATGGCAGCTAATGTATACGAGTCAATCCACTTGCTTGTTTGGTGCCCTTTTGGTGTACAATTTTAGAGTACTAGAAAGACTGATGGGCTCACGCAAGTACTTGTCTCATATTTTAATAATTTATGTATTTACTTCGATAGCCGTTCCTTCATTCCTACAAATATTGTCCTTTAGCTGGTCCTTTCTCCCAGGGTTTAACTCGGACCCAAAAGCGCCTTCTTGGTTTCTTTTAGCTCCGGGCCCCACGGCAGTCGTATTTGCGTTATTAGTGTGGTATTATCACATTATCCCCATAGTTTACAAGTTTAAAGTTTCTCCTAGTCATGGTAGTCAATGGAAGAAAACCGAGTTTTCAGATAAGCTATTTGTGTACATTCTAGTATTCAATGTAGCTTTTCAGGGTCCTGGTCTTTCCAGTATAATAGCTAGTTTGGTTAGTTCCTTGATCGGTTGGATTTTTGGCATTCTTTTGTATACTGAAGCTATCCCCGGAAGAGGCTGGAGAATACCGCTCTACAATCCAGGGGGAACTCGAGCGGTTTCGTCTGGGTCTTTCGGCATTGATGCTCATCGATCTGATTCACCTTCTGAAAATATGGACGAAAATGATATTCCGGCTCAGCCTTTGGCTTCACAGCTCTTTCAGCCATTTAGGGCGTGATTATTTGTTTTTTTTATCTTGTAATTTTGCCTTATTTCCTTAAATCATTTTTTTTATTTTGGAAACTTGTACTTGCACCCATTATATTAATAAAGGTGTGTAGGCTTTACCCAATACACCTACTTTAGTACTTTACCTTATATCTAACTCATACTGTCCTTTCTCATGAAAATATTCTGGTTTTTTATTCTGCCCCTATTAGAATCCTCAGCTGGTTTCATGGTATCCATTATATTTTGTTTCCCCAGTATTTCTTCCCTTCAAGGAGACGCTACAAGGGGTGCATTATGCCGAGGTGGGTAAATATTCCGAGCCCTTATCTGGACTAGCATAGCACCTTCACCAGTAAAGATTCCCACGCCTTAGGTTTTTCATCATCAAGCCAATTCGTCAAAAAGAATAAAGATATTTTAATTGATCTGATATGTCTTACTATAAGTCTCTAGCTGATAAGCATGATTTAGTCAATGGGTTGGATTATCTTGTATCTAGCCTACGAAACGAAACCTCTGACTCGCTCAAATCACTGCAAGGACTAGTGCATTATTTAACTAAAATTAAGAATCCACTTAATGTATCTTTAGTTCTTTCTGAATTTTTGAATAGTCCAGCTATTTTTAAACCAATCTCTAACTTAATTGGATACACCACTTATGATATTGATCACAAAACTACTCTTTTGATTATAGACGCCTTCAGAGTTTCCACAACCCGAAAATCAGTTATCACCGATCCAACTATTGATTTAGATACCTATTTAAATCAAATTATCACCACTTGTCAATCTCAGAATAGCCCACGTTGTTTACCTGTTTTATGTGGGGTTTTACTTGCTTTAAGTAGTGGCTCGGTAAACCCCTCCCCAAAACATAGTATTATTATTGAGGAGCTGATTACCCATATTATCAACGATACTATAGCCAATGTTTGGTCTATGTCCTCCTACGAAATTTCGCCTAACCGCACTTGTCTTGAATCTACTGTATTGTCTCTTTCACAGGTCTTTGTGGTTCTTGGCGACAAGGCCAAATCATCCCTGAATCATAGTAGATTAGTATCACTAATGGTTCCTTTTATTTTTTTATCGGGCTCGAGATACTTAGAAGAAACCGCGGTAACTGCCGAAAGTCAACCAGTTTTTCAAAATTTAAGTAATCATTCCCTAATCATCCAGTATTGTTTAAGAAAAATTGGACTAGATGATTGGAATATTTTGGATGAAACATTGAATCAAATATATTCGTTCGGTACAGATATCTCTGCTAAAGTTTGTGAAAGTCAAATTATTCTTAATGAAGTTAATTGGAAAAGGCTCAAGTCTATTTTGTTTTCTATCATAATCGTTTTGAATCCTTATTCGGAGTACTTTTTGCATAACATTAATCCGCGATATGAAGCATGGTTTCTTGGTTTCTCTAGCAAAATTATGAGGATCCTTTATGAGGTTTCATTTATTGTTGACAAAGTGGGGGCTGGTGGATTTTCTGTGTATCAATTCATTTACAGTTCTTGTCTGGACATATTGCTCAATCCGAAGCTTATCGGGGCTCAGAGAGATTTCTGTCAAGAATTAGGTTACTCTTTATCTGGGCAAATAAATTTCTCGCAAGTAATCTTTTTTGCATATGAAGATCAAATGGTTGAGAGGCTTGTTGAATATTCTAAGATACTTTTCGTTCTTAATTACTTTGAACATCTGGTAAAATATTGTACAGTTGATTTTAAGGATAATATCATTTTGCCCATTTGCCGGCTTTTCTTGATTCCTCCGTCTCATTTTAATTCTGAAATTAATTATGATAAGTCTTTGTCAAGTAAACTAAAACCAATAATTGAATCATCTCATTCGGTTATTTTGTCTATGATATCTTCTTCAGTATTTGATCTTCAAAATAACAAACTACTTTCATCATTTATCCCCGAATACCTCAATATTATTCATGAAAAAAGATTGTTTCCTGATGTGTTTTCTTACAATCAATATTTGTTGATTGTTGATACTTTAGTTAAAACTTGTTCAATTGAAAACGATGCATTTTTTTACTTCAATCCTAAGCTCTATTTATACATTTTGGACAAGATTGAGGGCAGGCTCAAATCAATAGCTCCTGGCGAGCCTCTCTTAAGAAGAGCAATCTTGAGCGGAAATGAATCTAATGGTCAAGGTGAGGTTGTTAGTGATCACATGAATCCACCACCAACGATTCGTTCGGCTGTTCTTTTATCACTGATTAATGCGGCTTCTTATGTGGAGCCTATAGGGTTAATTGATTACTTGGATAAATTATGGTATTATATTAATTTGTACAGCTTTGATTCTAAAGTTTCACCATCGGTTGGCTTAAAATTTAGCTCAAATGAGAAGTTACCAGATTCGAGAATTTTGACTGAAGAAAAGGGCTATTTAGTTGATTGTATGTGGAAAATGATTTCAGGTGAACTAGACCAGCAAAGAGCGTCCATGGCTATTGATTGGTGGTATAGGTTAGGTCTTGTAAACAGAAAAAGCGCTAAAATATGATAGTGAAACATTAAATAAAATTTAAAAAGAAAAGAAAAAATTTAGGTTATAAAAAATTATAGGATGTATATAATAACTAAACCAAATTCTCACCATAAAGTGATCCGTTCGAGCCTTTTGCGGTTGATACTGCGGGAGAGTTGCTTTGACCAGTCTTGCCCTGTAACCATATTCTTGTCATCAATATGAACGTGCAAATAAGGCCAATAATGCACCCAGCAATTCCAAAGAACCAACCTAAAGAGTTAACATCTTGTCCGGGAACATGGACGTTCATACCCCAAAGACCAGTAACTAAATTGAGAGGTAACAGGCAAGTACCAAGCACAGTGACTTTACCTAAAACGTCAGTGACTCGGTTGTTGGCGTTAAATGATTCGACTTGAAGTTGGGCCAAATAATTACCATGGGATCTTGAAAGAATTTTTTCATAAGCCAGTAGATTTTGGTACATAGTAACAATGTGATCTTGGATATCACCAAGGTAAAGGCCAATATTACCTTTGGGGGTCATATCCCAGTGCTCATTACAGCGTTTAGCGAACATCTTAATGACATCCGCTTTACCCGCCAAGAGTCGCATAAGACTCATAGTTTTTCTTCGGGCTTCACCGATACGCCTCAACATTACACTAAAGTCAGTCTCGCGATCTATAAGCACAGCCTCTTCGATAATATCAGCTTCTCTCTCAATAAGATGAATAAATGGAGCGAAGCTATCGGTAATGTCATCGATCAAAGCATAGCAAATCCAATCGGCAGAAACTTCAACGTAGTCTCTTAATTGACGAGCCCGACGGCGTACATTAGCAGGATGGGATACTTGGGCGAAATGGAATGATAAAATTCCGTTTTTGAAAACAACCATATAATTTTCCACAGGCTTGAGAAAATCATCCGAATTACTATCTTGGTTGAAAGTATGAAAGCATACAAAATAGTAAGACTTGAATAACTCAACTTTTTCGCGATTTTCTTGGGTACGAATATCTTCAGCTGTTAGAGGGTGAATTCCAAATGCTTTAGTAAACATTCTCATTTCCGCATCAGTAGGATTTAGGCAATCAAGCCACCAAGCCCCATTTTCTTCTTTGAACAAATCTGAAAATGTCTGGTCTTGTCTAATTAAAGAAGGAAAATCTAGTGCATGAATTGTTTCCTCAGATTCGGAGCTGAAAAAACTGAATCTGTCAACACCAATGCAAGATTTAGGCCATTGGGCACCCCCATTATAAATACTTCCATCTTCACGCAAAAACTTGTTAGAGTCCCTATTCTTTTGAACTGAGTTTCTGAAGTTTAAATTTGAATCATTAAACAAAACTGATTCGCTAGCATAAGGAATCTTTTTCTCACTGGTACCAACTAGTCCTGAAATATTAGTGGTTTTTTCGGGTAATATTGAGTCGGATTCGTGAATGCTATCGCAACCCTCAGATCCATACCTGATGGTTTCAATAAAAAGATCAATCTCTTGGAAATCGATACCTCTGGAAGTGTGTGATTCAGGTAAAATAGGAAAACAAACATCTTCCTCGGTCTCCTCACCAAGACTTACACGAGATCCAGTTTCTTCAACATCAGATTTTATTGAAGAGCTGGTTAATCTACGCGGACGGTACGGTCTTGTGGTAACTGGAGTATTGTTGGCTAAGACATCTTTATTCAATAGAATACCGTTAGTGCCCTCAAGATCATGCTCTTCAGTAGCATTATCACTCTGAAAAGATGGCTTGTTGTTAATTAGGGGTTTTAATTTTCGCAGCTCCTCTACACTTGAAGTAAAAGGTTTTGATTCAGCTTGCAAGTTCAAACGTTCGACTACCTTAAGCCTATCAACGTCTTCATCATCTTCAAACTCGTTATCATTGTCGTTGTCACCATCTTCATCGTCACTTGCAAGGATTCCTGAGCGGACATCATCAAAAGATCTGCGGGTTCTAAAACTACTGAAAGACCGACAGGAATCGTAAGATTGTCGTCTTATGGGTAAAAATTCTGACTGATGTCTATGATCATCAAGTTCATGATTATTACAGGCCTGTCGCACAGGCGAAGAAGGTTGAGAGTGGGGGGAGTTCATTGAACTAGTTGAGCTGAACAGAAGCAATGAAGCGAGTATACAGTTCGATAAAAGGTTTAGTCTAGTTTAGCCTTTAAAAAAGGCACTAGAAATTCTAAGAATAACAAAATAGAAGTGTTGAAGATTTAATTCTTGGTCCAGAAATTCAGAAAATCAACGATTAACCAAGTTAGGGGGGTTTCTTCGAATCAGTTTGGATGATCCTCTTGGGAATCAGGGCCAAGAGAATAGAGCAGAGGGTGAGTGAAGCCAGCGTTGAAAGGTTACAGCTGATAGCTATCAGCGTGTATCAGAGCTATAAAAAAGCTTAGTTTAAGAAACAAATATTTGTCCAGCGTACAGAAAGTGGGATATTTGATCAAAGGTTTAAGATTTTGCTCAAGTGTATACAGATATATATAATGCTGTTTTTAAGGTACTTTCCTAATTTCGCTTTGAGTAAATATTCACAAACAGTATTTAATTTCTCAAAAAAGTTTAACGGAATTTATGAAGCAACGATTTAAGTGGTGGATCTTGTTTTTAAAGTATCGTTATGATGATGGACTAGACGCGAAGGAAAAGGGCGTGAAAATCTGATGATGAGCCCCTTGTGCTTTATATGCATGTTCCACCAACGGTGTCTATCCGAATATCTGCAAAAAAGCACGTGAGAAATCCGAAGATAGAATTTAAAAATAAAATAATCTATATACCTAAAATACATCTTCAATACTAATATCAACTAGGAACAGGAATAAATTAAAAATCATTAAAAATTCGGTGGTCGAGTTAAAAAAGAAGTTTCCGGGACGCTACCGTATCTCTCCGTTCTTACAATATATTGTGTTAGATGCATGCGAGGTGCTCTTTAATTATTATAGTGCCATAGTCTTGAATGGATTAACGTCGAAATATTTTCTCTCTAAAAATAAGGAGAAAAAAAAGGAATTATACTGGACATAATTCTAGTTGAAATGTCTTTATTAATATATCGAAGGTCAGCCGATGCTTACCACAATAATCTAATTATTTATGCTTATCTTGTATGAAATCTGGTAGCTGGAAACCTCCCAATCAATTGCTCCTTAATTGGACCACAATGAACTTTTCATTCGTCATTATGGTTGAGTTAAACACTAAAAATACCAATCTATTCAGCCTTATATAAATTTCATGGAAACCGTATTGGCTTCTTAAAATTCACAAATCCTTACACCCGATTTATATTCTCTTTTTTTCATAGTTGCCCATGAAAAGAAAAAAAGGGCAAAAAATGCGAATTCTGTGGATCGAACACAGGACCTTCAGATTAACTGAGACTAAAGTTTGAACTTCAGTCTGACGCTCTCCCAACTGAGCTAAATTCGCTTTTGTTATCTTTGGATAATTTAAAACCGTCACCACTACATTTCAATCTTTTTTTGGTTTCAGAAAACCTTCCGCTGACATTCTATTGGCAAACATGCCATTCAATTATTACTAGAAGTTCCTTGTTTATTTCTGTTTGTTCTTCTGTTTTTTTCTGGTTTTTCTTTAGTTTTTCTTTAGTTTTTTTAAAAGATTTTGCTTCTCCTTTTAATACATATTTTGCCTAACCGTGGGTTTGTGAGTTTTTTAAAAAATTCTTAAGCCCTAACAAAGAAACACAAGAACTATTTCTTTTTCTTTTTCTACTTATTAGTTTTAAGAAAAAATTATCGGTTATTTTCAAACAGCTTTCTAAAATACGAAATTGCTCTCCTTCTTATATAATCTTGAGCCCAAGCTTTCAAGCTTTATGCTTTCTGATATCTAAAATGACTTCCGGGTACATGATTTAGAGCAGAAGATGGGTTATAGAAGGAGAAAACAATATACAAAAGTAATACAAAAGTGAAGCTAGAGTCTATTATATGGTTTTGTTTTTTTATTTAGATCTGTATATTTCTACCGTAATTGAAGAACCAAATGATAAGTTGACACACTACGCTGATCATTATCGGCATATGGGCTCATTAGGGAAAAACACAGCCACAATTCCATTCAAAACCGAAGTTATTTTTGTTTCTGAAGTTATATAAAGAACCATCTCAACTTGGAGACTCTACCAGTGAAAGGCTTTGGGAAAAATGTCAAAAAATAGAATCCGTATTTAAAATGACTTTTTTTCTCATATGATCGTATATGATCGTTCTCGCAGCTACTACCCACCCAGATATGGTCCACCCAGATGGTCCATGCAGGTTTGGCCCACACAGGTGTCTTGATTTCGTTCCTTCTACGGTTGGGAAGTGAAACTGGTTGCTTATAGACCTGAAGTGCGATAGACTTGAAGTGCCCAAACTTAAATTGTTCTTCTTGTTCTAAACCAACTTATATCTTTTGAAAAAACAATTGATCATACAAAATTATTTGTTTATTACCTCCATTACATACAAGAGTACTTTATTGAATAGTATATGCCATTTTAGCAACTATCAGCGGTTGACAAGATAAAGCCTTCGATATTAAAAAATGAAGTTTCTTCGAAAAAACCGAGCAAGTTATCCTTTAACTAAATCCGAAACACTTCCTGATGAAGAAACTTTAGCCAAAAATAAAGACAATGTTCAATTAGTATTGAGGATTTCTGTGATTAAGGTAATATAATCATTTTTTTTATTGGTATAGATATAATCATTATGATCATATTCTAACTGCTATCACAGGCGAGAAATTTAGCTGCAATGGATAGAAATGGACTAAGTGATCCCGTAAGTACAATTCAAAGGTAACCTTCAATTAGTATCTTGAAAGAAGACTATTTAAAAAATAGTTTGAAAAAAATCGGAATGGAGAATTCTAATAATTTTTGTGTATGTTTAGTATGCTGTCGTGTACGGTAATCGTTTCAGAGTAACTACACAAACTATCAACAGATCCTTGAATCCAGAATGGAATGCTGAAATAGATATTCCAATAGATCCTTTGTTAAAATGTCCAAGTATTCGGATTGTTGTTTGGGATAAGGATAGATGGGGAAAAGATTATTTAGGTGAGGTTGTTATCTCTATGTATGATTTGTTCCTTAATGGCCATTTTGCCAACAAAGACCCTGAAAACTTATCCAGTTGGTATGATCTTTATTCAAAAAAAAAAAAAAAGGATTATGTTAAAGGCGATATATTGCTGAAGTTCTCATTGGTGGATTTGTGCAACCCGGAAGATACGGCTCTTTTACCTAAAAAATGGGCAAAGCTGCTATCCTTTCTGAAACAGTCAGATAATGATATTGGAAACATGTATTATGATTCTGTAGATGAGAACGAAGAAGAGGAGGAGGAGGATGAAGAGGAGGGGGAGCTGGTGGTGGAGGAGGATGACGACGAGGCGGAAGAAGAAAAACGAGTGTTACTGGATTCGAAGGAAGGATCAGAGTTCAAGCCAGTCGAAACTTTAACCTCAGATTCAGAAAATGACAATGATGTCGATGAGGAGGGATTCATGTATGAAGAAGGATCTGATTTAGAAGATCAGGATGATGAAGACGAAAGTGAAAAAGCAAGTGATGAGGAGTTTGGGTTATTAATAAGTGGCACAAACACTCCAAGAAACAATTCCTCCATGAAACTGGCCACTAAAAATTTACTACATGATCCAAGACACCCCAAGAGATCAAGACGTAGATTGAAAAAGGCTGAAAAGCGTGAAGTTAGACTTAATAAGAAAGCTGACAAAGAGCGCAGTAAGCAAAGCCACTATGAACTTTCTTCTAATAACTCTGTTACAGGTATTGTATTTTTTGAAGTGTTGAATGTTACTGACTTGCCTCCGGAGAAGAATTTTGCTAGAACAGGATTTGATATGGATCCATTTGTTGTCATATCTTTCGGTAAACGAACTTTTAGGACACAGTACAAACGCCATACTCTAAATCCAGTTTACAACGAAAAATTGGTATTTCCTGTTTTGAAACATGAGAAAAATTATTCAATAAATATTACTATTATTGACAAGGACAGGTTTTCTTTACATGACTTTGTCGCTGACGCCATTTTCCCTGTTACCGAAATACTTAAGAATGCTAAACAGCCTGATCCTGAGACTGGCTTATATCAATGGAAACACCTTAGTAGTTCTTCGTCACCACATTCTTCTTTTGAGTTAAGTAAAAAGCGAAAGGATTCAGGTAAGAAAAGAACTAGCTCTACTACACATCTTAGTAAGCCTGGTCTTGAAATACCTAACAGTGATAGTACTAGTTCTGATGGCCTACAGTCACAGGTCGACAACACTCAGTTGAACTCCTTTCAACATTCAGTTAACGAACTTCGAAAAAACTATGAAGATCTACTTTCTTTAGAAGATGAGCCCTCAGAATTTAATATTCCCTTGAATCTCAAAAACAAATCAAAGTGGGAAGACAAGCATAAACCTGTAATAAAGCTCAAGGCTCTCTTTTTACCTTATCAAGCATTAAGGCAGCAATTTTGGCGTAGCTTGATAAATGGATACGATGTAGATGAAACAGGTACTATCTCATTTATCGAATTGACTGCACTTTTAGATTCACTAGGTTCGACATTATCAATCAAAACAGTTTCTAGTTTCTTCAAAAGATTCGGTAAGACAGAAGAAGAGGATTTAACGATTGACGAAGTTATTATTAATCTTGAAAATCAAATTCTAAAAGATACTCGAAGAGATTCTATGAGTCGAACTGAAAATAGGCAAATATTTAGGGAAAATATTGACTTTGCATCGCAACCTTCCAGGAGGAATAGCCCCGTAGCTGTTGATATCCTAAGAAATCAGGGCCAAGATAACAAAGTATCAAACACGAAGCTATTACCGACGGAAAGCGATAATGTTATTCCACCTGATAAATCATTTACATTATCAGGATCAGTAAGCGATGATGAGCCAGAAAGGGTCATCAGAATTTCTACCTGCCCAGTTTGTAATCAGCCAAGGTTACGAAAAAAGGCTGAATTAGATATTATTACCCATCTAGCTACGTGTTTAAGTCAGGATTGGAGTCAAGTGAGCAGGCTAATGATGCATAGGTACGTTTCGTCAGATCAAGCGAGGAGACGCTGGTACTCGAAAGTGGTTTCTAAAGTCACTTATGGTAATTATAAGTTGGGAGCAAATTCAGCGAATATCTTAGTTCAGGATAGAGTTACTGGATTAATTCAAGAAGAAAAAATGAGTGTTTACGTTCGCCTTGGTATTAGATTACTTTATAAGGGGTTGAAAAGTAAGGATATGGAGAGAAGGAAAATTAAAAAATTATTGAAGTCTTTGTCAATTAAACAAGGCAAAAAATATGATTCACCAGCGTCTATTCGAGATATTTCTCCGTTCATTAATTTTCACCGTCTTAATTTGAACGAGGTTCTTGAACCTCTGGAGAATTTTAAAACTTTCAATGAATTTTTCTTCCGAAAACTCAAGCCTGATGCCAGAATATTAGAAGCGCCTCATGAATCCAGAATTGCTGTTTCTCCAGCTGACTGTAGAGCTACAGTTTTTAATAGTATTTCTAGAGCGACTGATATTTGGGTAAAAGGTAGAGATTTTACAATCAATAGACTTTTTGGCGATGCCTATCCAGATTTGGTAGATAAATTTGTTGGTGGTGAAATGGGTATTTTTCGTTTGGCGCCTCAAGACTACCATCGTTTCCATGTTCCCGTAGATGGTATTGTTGGTGCCCCGAAGACGATCGAAGGCGAATATTATACAGTGAATCCGATGGCCATTCGTTCTACGTTAGATGTCTATGGGGAAAATGTACGCGTCCTAGTTCCCATTTTTTCCGAAACTTTTGGTGTGGTGATGGTTGTTTGTGTTGGGGCAATGATGGTCGGTAGTACCGTAATCACAGCGAAGGAAGGAGATCACGTTAAACGTATGGATGAGTTAGGCTACTTTCAATTTGGTGGTAGTACAATTTTGCTCTTGTTTCAGAAAGATGCATTATTTTTTGACAAAGATCTGGTTAGTAATTCTAAGGAGGCTATAGAAACATTAGTGAGGGTTGGCATGTCAATAGGTCATTCACCTAGCGTGGATGAATTTGAGCGTGATCAATTGACTTCTGATGAACTAAGGCAAAAAGCGAAAGTAATTATTACTGGTGCTGATGAGGATTTGTCGAGTGACTCATCCTTAGATGAAAATACTGACATTAATAAAGAAGTTGTGTACTGATACGGCTAAATATCTAAAACTTATTTATAAAAAAAATCACATGTTGATATGTGTCAGGACTATAATATATTTTGTATTTTGTATTTTGTGCATGGAAGGTAATTATCACTATACCCAATGCATACTCAGATTGTTATGGGTAATTAAACAGGCCAATATAATCCCAACCACTATACTACATTATATGATGAGATTTTCGCTTTTAGAACACCAGAACCATAAAATATGAATAAACTTTTATACAGATATCGACAGTTCGAAAATATTAGATCTACCGGAATATCTATAAATTCAATTCGATGGAAGGCGAATTTGAGACTTGTAACCCGTCGGTATTCACAGGAGCCAAGCTATTTTTCAAATAAATTGGCCCCTAATAAACCGTTTTTCATTACAACTCCGATTTTTTACGTAAATGCCGCGCCCCATATCGGCCATTTATACTCTATGGTCTTATCAGATATAATTAAAAGATGGCGTATGTTCAATGATGGAAAACCAGGTATGCTGACAACTGGCACGGATGAGCATGGCCTGAAGATTGAAATAGCTGCTGAAAATGCTGGTATTGATACCAAGATTTTCGTTGATGGCCTATCCGACAAGTTTAAAATACTGATGCAGCAAGCCAATATAAGCGCTGAAAGATTTATAAGAACTACTGATAGCGACCATGTAACATCCTGTATCTCAATGTGGGAGTTATTAAAAGCCAGGGGGTTCATCTATAAAGGTAAGCACAGCGGTTGGTACTGTATTTCAGATGAGACCTTTTATCCCGAAACTCAGATTGAAGATATAGTAGATACTTCCACCGGTAAGAGGTGTATGGTATCAAAAGAAACAGGAAAGAGTGTTGAATGGACTTCTGAAGATAATTACTATTTTGCGATGTCTAAGGTTAAAGAACAATTACTAGCTCATTTGAGGAAAAACCCTAAATGCATTATCCCTAAAAGTAGATATGATGAGATTATTAAAACAGTCATGAATAGCGAGGATAATGATTTGAGTATTTCTAGACCCAAATCCAGAGTTAAATGGGGGATTCCTGTTCCTGGTGACGATACTCAAACTATATACGTTTGGTTAGATGCATTAGTTAACTATTTAACGTCCACTGGATTTCCTTGGAAAACCGAGGCTGACTTCATGAAATCTGCCTGGCCTGCCGATGTACATCTAGTGGGTAAAGATATCATTAAATTCCATTGTATTTACTGGCCATCCTTTTTGTTAGCAGCCGGACTTCCTTTGCCTAAACAAGTTGTGGTACATTCTCATTGGACAATGAATGGCACCAAAATGTCAAAATCATTAGGCAATGTTGTCGATCCAACTGAAACAATCGCACATTTTGGCAATGATAGTGTGAGATTTTTTTTGGCCAATGATGGCCATCTAGGGTTTGATAGTAATTATTCAGATGAGCGAGTTCAAGAAAGACACAATGTAGAATTGGCGAACAAATACAGTAATCTTCTTGTCCGTGTTTGCGGACCTGCCTTTAATATTGAGCGAGCATTGGCTAGAACACCAGAAGATCTTCAAAAAGCTGTGGAGCTAGCTTTTCAAGATAAAAGCCACCTCTTAGAAACATATTCTAATTTAAAGACTAATACTAATAGTCTAGTTTGTCGCATGAATGATCATATGAATGAGTTCTGCACGGCACACACGCTTGATCGTGTTCGGGAGCTCATAGCTGATACCAACAAATTTGTTCAAGATGCTGAGCCCTGGAAATTCAAAAAGGAAGATAATTTAGCCATTCAGGATGCAATTATATATATTGCCAGTGAAGTCAGTAGAATAAGTTCCCTTGCTCTGCAACCATTTATGCCAGATATTTCTTCTAAGGCATTGAATAGATTGAATGTCTCAATTGAAAATCGAACGGTGGATTATGCTTTGATTGGTGCCGACAGGACATATGGAAAAGGAGCCAATCGTAAAGGAGACCACCCCGTTACACATATCTAAGGAACAAAACTTTGTATAATTTATATTTTTTTAGAAGCGGTGGCGATCAGAAGATCAATTTTATATATTGTAAATAGAAAATTCCACAAATAAAGCGGTGGGAGTATATGTAAATAAAAGCATGCACTCTATTCAGAAAATACAAATAGAAGAGCAAATCCACCATAAAATAAAGTCAGAGGATAAATCACTAAAGCTTTCATACCCGACAACTGAAGAACAGATACAAAAACGGACGATGCAGAAAGCGTACACCATAATATAGCCACCAATGATAAGATGTACCCTGATAGATTATCAATGTTTATGAAAATTGCTATTGTACTGGTTAGTACAAGAGGTAAAAGACAATAACCAAGAACAGATGCAGTACGAAGGAAATCGATACTGTCATTAGAGGACATCATCTTAAGAATCAAATGTAAACCAATACTGCCAAGTACAGCCAAGCCATAGACAAAGCCAAAATGCAACCTACCTGATAAAAGTAAGGATATACCAAAGAGTAGGCAAAATATAAGGGGCCCAGCCAGGTCAGAGTCATTCATGATGTTCCGATTCACACATGAAAATGGCCTTAAAACAATTAGCGATTTAGTAACAATTTGTTCGAGATTAACATCCAGCTCTTTAAATAGAGATAATTCACCAGGATAGCCAGCACATCCAAATGCAGAAATAAAACCGTTGGAGAGTTGATTGCTTTTTTCTAATTCTTCATTTCTGTTTACAAATTTATTTTGGGATCTATGTCCTCTAGAATTGAGATTTTGAGCACCGTCAGAATCATCAACTTTAAACGAGGAACTATAAAAATCCATTGATCTTTTTTCAACAGAAGACTGAATGAAAGAATCCTTAGAATTGGATAGCTTGTACGACTGATATTGAGACATTTGTTGGCCGGGCTTTTTCTGCTGGCTCGTCCCACAATGAACTTATTTAGGTTCTTGGTCCTTCAATAATCCATCATCTCTTAACAGTGGTTCACGTGACGCATAGTTTCTGGATCACTGATATACCCACTCGACCTGTATGATGAAGGGGAGAGGAAACATTACAGAATCAAACTTTTTTAAAAACTATGGAACAAGCCGATGTAATTCAAAATGATGGATATTCTACTATAAATGCTGCATTTTTACAGGCTCTGATGATACATCGTACGGTTACTCTTACCGAAGCTACTGACATCCTTTCTAAAATTGTTGATGCATATGGGACACCTTCCAATGAAGGTGTTGAGGATGTTTGGGTAAAATCAGTATTCAAACAGATAAATGAGAATCTTTATGTGAATGATTTAGATATTAAACTTCAATGGAGTTTGGACCAAAGAACTGGTAAGGATCGCTGGACTTTGGTCAATACTTGTAGTGATGAAATTAGTCAGTATGCCACATTACTTTCACCTGACGAGATCAAAGGTTTCCGAAACATTATAAGGGAAATTTTTCGGAGCGCGTACCTGGCCAAGGAAGATTATTCACTCCCTGAGCTTTATGGAATTGAGGAACCAAAAGCAAAACAGTTATGCCGAGGAGGAACAAAGTCAGGACAGGCTGTTATTGATCAGCTATTATCCACGGGGTGGCTTCACATGTCCGAAACTCGTTATATCTCCTTATCGGAGAGAACAATTATTGAGCTCAAAGACTATCTGATACGAGAATTTGGCTCTCAGCCAGGAGAAACGGAAACAAGTGAATATTCTGGTTCGCTATCTACCTGCGCTGGCTGCAAAGAAATCGTTACATTTGGTCAACGATGTTCTAACCCACAGGTGAATTGCAATATTAGATTACATTATCACTGTACCTCTCCTTTTTTTGCAACTTTAATAGATCCTAGAACTTGCCCTGGGTGTTCCATTGCGCATGGAGAGGTTTTCACCCCTATTGGTTGTTGAACGCAGTGTATTAAGAATTACAAATTAATAGCAATTCTATACATCTAATACATGAGGAATAAGAGTAAATAATAGCTAGTATCGATTTTTATAATTCAGCAACTTTTTGTTCAAGTGTTTTCACCCAATCTTCAATATCTACACGATTTTTCTCAGTGATATCAATTGTTTTTATGAAGTTTTCTTGCAAAATTTTGAGGCTATTCTTCCATTCGTTTATTTCAATATCCATTGAAGACAACTTTTGGTGAAGCTCCTGGGTAAGAGAAATGGATGCACCAGCATCAGCATGAATGACCTGAAGGCTTTTAAGTCTACCCAGAACCCGAGGTATCAACAAATCAATATTTCCTATTGCCGACAATTTTTCATATATTTCATTAATTAGTCGTATATTAGACGATTCCAAAAGTACAGAAAATTCACTTTCTTCGGATTTTAGTCCACTGGGTGGGTAAGGACCCCTTTGAGTTTGACTAATGTGCCCTGCACCAAATCTTGAGTTTGTAGATCTAGCCAGCATTTGCTGAGAATCAATCATCTTAGAAATCGAATCAATTGCTTGTGGAGTCGAAGTTAAAAGATTTAGTTTTTTTTCCATGTCATTTAATGTAGATAGAATCGGTCTATTATCGACGACGAAATCAGTCTCATTAGCAAGTATTGGTTTAAGTATGCTCTCCAAATATGCCAACCGTTCTTCAAGAAGAGAAATTCTCGGAAGATTTTTTGTAATTTTTGTCGGAGCACTCTCTATTGGACCTTCGATAGTCTTCATATTGAGTGCCTCTAAAGCAAAATTCTTTATGTCTTTTGAGTTCTTATCGTTCTCAATAACTAGATCCGACAATATTACAGCTAAGTGATCAGCTTCATCCTTCAAATTTAAATTTTTGGATACTTTAGCTTCGTTCTGGGCCTCCTTAACCTCTCTTTTCAACCGTTCAATTCTATCAGCTAGAGTCTCACCCCCAACTGAGGGAGTCCTTAGCTTCCACGAATCAGGAATATCCTTGTCACTGGAGCACTTCGCGGTAAAAATATCTCTAGCCTTAACTATGGAAATTTCATCAATATCAATTGAAGATCTTCTTGATTCAACAGCTTCAAGTGCCTGTTTAAAGGTGTCAACAATGGTTTACTAAAACCTTTTTTACTTGTCAAGCATACTCACAAGGTCATCATTCGGCACTGGGTCTGGCGTTTCATATATAACCTGAGAATTCGAATCCTAATCATTGAATAAAAAGAAAATTAGTTTATAAAATACTTAAGTAATTTGAAAATTCAACTTCAACATACGTAATCAGGTAATAAATTATATTTTGTGTCCGGCATTGTTGTTGATCTTGCAATAATGTAATGTACAGGTTAAATTTGATTGCAGGACCTTGGGACCTACATCTTTTCTTCTCCTAACGCTATTGTATCATATAATAATGAATATGAACATTTTAAAGAGAGAAGCTCAAAATGTTCTGAACAATATTCGTTTGCTGAATCCGAGAACTAATGCCTTTATTAGCTTGTCCCCAGAAAATTCTGTGTTAACTGCGGTTGAAGCTAGTTTGAATGCCAAGGTAAGAAGTGGTATGTTTTATTGTACAATACTCGTTGTCTTTGGTAATTCATAAAACTAATATTGACTAATGATCTTATAGATATATCAGGAAAACTTTTGGCTGTAAAAGACAATTTCTGTACACAAGACTTGACTACTACATGTGGTTCAAAAATATTAGAGAGTATGTACTATACTCAATTAACCACACAGGTTGAGCCGATTTGCAATATCAACTGACATATCTTTTTTCCATAGGTTATAGGAGTCCCTACGAGGCTCAGGCAGTAAGACTTCTTAAAGAGGCCGGCGTAGTAGTTGTTGGTAAGGCCAATATGGATGAGTTTGGTATGGGTACTCACAATGTATTATCTGCCTTTGGTCCTGTAACGAACCCTAGGTTTAGTGATAACTCTTACTCTGCAGGTGGTTCATCAGGTGGTAGTGCCGCTGCGGTCTCAGCGGATATGTGTCATTTGTAAGTACTGAATATGGGATCCTTAATATCTATCTTATAGAATAATTTAAACTAACTCGGTATATAGTGCACTAGGTACAGATACCGGTGGCTCAGTACGTCTTCCAGGTGCATATTGTGGTGTAGTTGGATTCAAACCTAGTTATGGTTTAATCTCGCGTGACGGTGTCGTAGCTTACGCCCAAAGCTTGGATACAGTGGGAATTTTAGCGAAGGACGTGGGTATGGTCAGATCGGTTTTCAACATTTTGAATGCCTATGACCCTAAAGATCCTACAAGTATTCAACCTTCGATAAGAAAAAGACTTTTTTCAGCGCCAGCTGAGAATGAAATTACTGGCCGTAATAACAAAAAATGGAGGATAGGGCTGATGACCGACTGTAATCTTTCGGAATTATCCCCAGTAGTTAAGTCTGGCTGGATGGAATCACTATCGTATTTACACTCATTAGGCCATGAAATTGTACCCATATCTATACCATCCATCAGAACAGCATTACCAGCCTACTATATTATCGCATCTTCTGAAGCCTCCTCTAATTTGGCTAGATACGATGGAATTAGATATGGCTCGAGAGCCAACGCTGATCGTAGTGATGAGTCAAGGGGGGGCCCTCTTTATGGCCCGACAAGGCAGGATGGATTTGGGGAAGAGGTTAGAAACAGAATTATTTTAGGAAATTATAACCTTACTGGTGATTCTTTCAACAGTCATTTCTTGAAAGCACAGGAAGTCCGTCGAAAGGTTCAGAATCAATTCAACGAAGTGTTTTCGAAATCAAATATTCTTATCAGTGACGAGACTATTTACAATGCCGAAGGCGTTGACTTCTTAGTTACTCCTTGTACTACTTCGACACCACCTGAGTTAGCTCAAGTAAATAAATTACCACCATCGGAGTCTTACATTAATGATGTCTTAACGGTACCAGCTAGTTTGGCAGGTATTCCTGCTGTTTCAGTTCCTTGGAAAGTAAAGGGTGAAACCATAGGTATCCAAGTTATTGGTCAATATGGCGATGATTTGGATGTTCTTAAGATTGCTCAAACTCTTCAGTCAAGAAAATAGGCCCAACTTTAGTTGAAAGAGTGGAAGAATATACTAACTCTAGATAGGTACAATTCACATGGATTTTGTATCCCTTTAAAACTTTTGTAAATATTAACAATTTAATTAATACTATCAAACGTATTCATTATGAACTATTACAGCAATTGTACATAATAAATAATAATTTGGACAGAGTTTTTGTAAAAATAGTCTAAATATGCCAAAAAATATTAATCAAATGAATCGCCCCTAATTTCGTTAATAACCTGAATAACTTCTAGCATCTTCATTTTAATCTTATCCAAAATAATATTTCTGTCCCAAAGCTCTTTAAATTTCCACGCAACGTCTAAAAGAGCTGAGTTCAACTGCTCCAATTCTTCAACAACAAAATCTTCTGTTGAGCTCACCAAAAGCTTTTCTAATGATGCAAGTTTATCGTCACTAATAACAACTTCACGTTTTTTCAGTTCCTCTAGGTTCTTGTAGTATAACTCTAGCTCTTTACTGACTGGAGGATTTATAGTAATAACGCTACTGCAATTGACAGTGTCAGTCTCAGCATAAACAGGAATTTCTGGTAAGATAGGGTCCAGGTTTAATTGATCAGTACTCAATTTTGTAGCATCAGTAATGGGTTTATCATCAACTTCATTCACCTTGGGTGGTGAAACACTAATTGGGATTGATTCAGCCTCAGTGGTGGTGAAAATAGCTTGATCTTCTATGCAAGCATTTTCCTTTTCTTTGCTCACATCAGAATTGTTAGTATTTTCTGCAACTTCAACTATTGGTTCTTCTATTTTTATCTTATCACCATCATTTATGACGTCAATAAGTTCGTTCGTTAGAGTTAGCATTCCATTGGCTTGATCGTCCTCTTTTTCTTCAGGCCTTAATAATAAATCTTGTTCAAGCTTATATTTTCTTCTGAGTAATTCACGCTGATGCATTTGTTTACAATCATTAACAAACTGATGGTCCAGACTAATTTCATCCACAGTAACTTGAACATTGGCACACATCTCGGCAGCTTTAATCATGCGTTCACGATCTCCAGCTACGTTAGCATCGTGATGAATTAACTCAACGTCACGCAAAAACTCCTTGGGTTCACAATAGTAACCATTCCATAAACGATCTTCGATATGATCTAAATCCATGTTATAATAAAGCTTACGGGTATCAGTATCAAGAATCATGTCATTCTTAGACCGTTCATACCGAAAATGAACATTAGAATCAAGGTTAGTCTCAAACAAATGTGTAAGAAAAGCATCATCGATAGCTGGCTTCCGAAATCGCTTATAACGGGTTTTTATCAGGTCCATTAAAACACTGAGTTTAACTTTAAGGGCGTTTTTTAGCTGTAAATCGCGGCGAATAACTGCTTTCATATTAAGTGTTTCCTTATCTATTATTGTCTTCGAGTCACTTTCAGAATCAAGTTTGGGGGCTAAAGGTAAATTTTCTAAGACTCGCTTAGGCCTGTTATTAATATCAGGGAAATCAATAGGCTTACTTTTGACGAAATTAAATATCTCCTTAAAAAATTGTTTTCTCTCAATATTATTAGGAACTAACAATTCGTATCGGTTTTCGGAAGAATAACCGAATAGTTGCTTAGCTTCTACTGAAAGGCTACTATAATCTGAATCAATCAAACCCAAAACGAGAACCTGGTCAGAGGGGCTAATACCTTTCAGCATTGTCATAAAAGTTGACTTCACAGTATCAGGCATTGTGCGAAACCATACATCTAAATCAGGTATGAGAATCACGCTAGGCTTGTGCCTTTTAACTTCAACCAGAAGTTGAACAACACTAGCCTCGGGAGTACGTGCCGGGTCACTCAACAAGGTACCCAAGTCTAAAGACTGAACGTGAAATCCTTCCAAATGATGCAGAATAGCAGCACCAATATATTGCTGACCCATTCCCTGGTTTCCATGAACCAGCAGACGAGGTCTGAAGACACGAGAATTTGCCAAATTTTTCATCATGTTTTGCCGATCGAACCCTTCCATGACATCCAGATCGGCGTCAAAATCTTCGTACATCGCATCTTCAAGTGCAGTTCTCTTCTTTTCGCGAGGAAGAAAATGATCCAGTTTTTCAATAATATTCGTTAAGTTGAGCTTTAGTAGAGGCTCTACGTTAGACGGTAAGGGTGAAGCACCTGAACCTGTAGATCTAGCAGACGAAGGTGTAATTTTCTCAATCGATCTCATAAAATCACGTGCAGTCACATGTATATTCTTAGGATCAATAAGTAATTTTTCTTTAGACATGTAGATTTGAGGATATTTACGTTGAATTGCATTGAGCGCTGCTTCAGTGCACAAAGCTCTTAAATCTGCACCACCATAACCTTTAGTTAATGTAGCCACATAATCAATAAATTTTTCTGGCATAGGCGGATCCCATTTTCTGGTATTAATCGAAATAATAGTCTTTCTAGCATCAATATCGGGCAAGGGAAAATAAAATTCTCGATCAAATCGACCCGGCCTTCTTAATGCGGGGTCAACAGAATCTGGACGATTGGTAGCCCCGATTACGATAACTTGGCCCCTGTTATCCATACCATCCATAAGAGCTAGTAAAGTGGATACAATTGAGGCATGAATCTGTTCTTGCTTAGATGATCTAACTGGTGCTAAACCATCGATTTCATCGAAGAATATGATACTTGGCTGGTTTTTCTTAGCCTCTTCAAACAGTAATCTTAATTGACGTTCAGCCTCACCAACCCACTTTGACAAACAGTCAGCACCCTTTCTCATATAGAATGTGATTTTTTGCTCTTCAGTTGAACAGCTTGCTGCCAGAGCGCGAGCCATCAAAGTTTTACCTGTTCCGGGAGGGCCGTGGAAGAGAACACCACGAGGAGGAGTAACGTTAAAACGTTGAAAGATTTCCGGGTACATTAAAGGCAATGCAACCATCTCCTTTAATTGATTAATATGATTATCTAAACCCCCAACAACAGAAAAATCAATATTCATGTCAACACCAAGGGGGTCCGAATCAGCTAAAGAATTTTTAGATTTGTGTTTACTACCTGAACCTGTACTAGCACCATTAGCACCAATGAATTTGGGAACTAGCTCTTCATCAGAAGACGAATCATCATTGGCACCATTACCACCAATGGCAGTCAGGCCAGGTATATTAGAACCGAATATGGAGACAGCATCCTGGCCACCGAACGGACCAGCAGTTGGATACAATCTTCGCATAGTTGAATTACTAGTCTTTCTTCGGGCAGGTACTGCACCATGAGCAAGCTCGTCATCATTCAAATCATCAACAACAGGCGGCGGTAGTAGCTGATAATTAACTTCCTTCCTAGCTCTCAAAAGTTTACGACGAATAGGAGGAGTCTTTCTGATTTCATCTAATTCGGCCTTCAACGACAAGCTGTCAATTTCCTCTATATCAGAAGAATTTCTATGAGCATTTCTACTACGACTTCTGGTGTTACGAAGTGGTCGGGCAGGGGAATCGGAGCATTCATCATCATCATTATCGTCACCATCTGATACAATTGTGATATTGTTGCGATGCCCACGAGCATATAAACTAGTATCAGAATCTTGACTTGAACCACTCCCGCTTCTTCCTTCCTCTTCAGCTTCACTATTATTAGACTCCGTATATTCATCATCGTCATCATTCAAATTTCTGGATCTTTTTGGCTTTTTCAAAATTCCTGCATGTGCCGTTCGTGGCTTCTTTCCTCGTGGCCGAATAATTATATCATCATCTTCATCTATTTCACAATCATCTCCTTCCTCGTAGTCATCCTCGACTGAGCTTCTAGTACGGCCTAATTTCCGAGGTATTTCAGGAGAATCATCTATGACTTCTTCATCTTCTTCTGCGGTAGTGGTATTTTCTTCTTTCTCTTCCTTTTGATGCGACACAGGATCAACCATCAAGGCTTTACGTGATCGGGTTTGTCGTGGTGACACTTTGGAAAACCAAACCAAAAATAGCAAAAGTAAAAGTTAGTAATGCCAAAAAATCTTGAAATAAGTATTTTCAAAGTGTTTCATACATACCCATAATAGGATATTCATGTGCCACTTGACGAGCTAAATCAGGACCTATGTGTAATGTAACAGGAAAGGTAGTTGGGTAATTTTTCTCTTCACTACCATCTATTTCGGGATTTATAGCACCATCTTCGGGTCCACTGGATGATGATTCAGCATAGCTAGAAATTTGTGTTCGGCGTCTGGGCTTGACGTCAAAACCCTCGTCAGTATCTTCCTCATCGCTAGTAGTAGGCCTTTTCCAGTACTGACTCGTACGTCTTCGTTTACCTTCCGACATAATTGATTTTTAATTGAATAAATAAGAGTTGTTGGTAAAAGGTGGTTAATTTTTTTTAGTTTCTTTGAGGGTATATCCTCGATGCGTGGAGTGCCTAATGAACTTTTCCGTGTGTTTAATCTTGCAGATTTATCAACTACGCGAATCAAAAGATGTATATTTTTGACGAGAAGCACTTGCCCAAAACACTGGAAGTCAATAGGCCGCAACTAAACAACTAGAATAAAATGTACTTGAAATAATGCTATTTACCAACCTGCGAGAAGCTCAAACAGAAATATGCAATAAAAATAATTTTATGTCAGGCAATTGATAAACTCGAATTAGGTCTAATTTAGCTACGCTATCGAGCCGGTACTAGTCTGGTCTTCATTTGAGCTTGGGGGGTTGGGCCTTCGATTTCTCCATCTGTAGATTATCACGTGATACATAAATAACCATCCGCCGCAACACCCCTAGCCCATGTCATCATGACTAGCATTTTGTGAATTAATCACAGAGCATTTGTGATACTTGATAAGGGGTCATTAAATTAGGCAATCTTTCCTCCAGGACCCAAATGATGAGATATTGAGAGTCAATAGGGTATTATCTTAAATCCGGCTATACCTAAAAAAATAGATTGAACTGCCGGAAGGTAACCGTATACCGTCATTAAGCTTTCATACAACACGGCCCACCATACATACCAGAATTAACTTTTCAGATTTTCTAGATAAATTCTACTTTTGAAAAATCTTTACAGCGCAGGTCAAAAAAAGGAGACCAGACGAATCTGAACCAAGAATAGCCAAAAAAAGCCTTGATAAAGATGAGAAGAAAGCTGGAAGTAGACCAAAAAGCCCCGCGAAGAAAGGTTACCCGGCCAAGTGCATTTGATCTCGATTTAGTTGACTGACAACACTAAAACGAGGGGCTATATCTCCAATTTAGATCCGCCCACCTCAGATAGTATACCCTTCAATTCACCTTTTTTTTTTTTTGATCTTACGCTCTACTACCCTTTTTTATAACTAATTACTCTCATATTACTTGATAATTCATTACGCTATGATTGACCTTTTCAAGATTTTCACTTTCGGTGGCCTTACTTTATGGCAGAAAAAGTATAATGATGTTCCTCCATCAGTTATTAACTCGCTCGTGAACGACGTTTTCATTGACAAAAAGAAATCCCCGTCAACTTCAGATCAAAATATATATCACAAGGACCATTATACTCTTCAATGGAAGATATCTGAAGAACTTTCTTTAAACTTTGTGGTCGTTTATCAATCTTTACTGCAATTGCCTTATATTGAAGAGCTTATTGAAGCTATGAAGTCTGTTTTTATTTCATTCTACAGTGATCTCATTAAGAAACGCCAAGACTCAGGCCGCACCCTCGAAATACAGGTTGATTTCTCCAAATTTGAAGCTGTATTTGATATGAAATTAGCCGAATTTGAAAATCAGTACAACAAGCGATCTAACCACAGAGAGGTGGCTGCCGCGCCTGCCGATACTGATATTTCTTCTTCAAAAAATGATGAGGGTACTTCTTCTTCCGATTCTGAAGAGACGGCGTCGGGTATATCTACCCCTTCAGGTGCTGCTACAACTAAAAGGCGGGCGCGACGCAGTAAGAAATCAAAAAGCAGCCTCGCACCTCCTGCTGCTACAGCTGACAAGAAAAAACCTGTTAAACAAATGAGGAAATGGAATGATGATGGTACCATTAATGATACTGCTGATTCAACGGAATTGGATTATGCTGCGTCTCGCAATCAGTCTTCTGACAGTTTAAAAAAGCCTCTCTCAAATGATAATGCCCTCATGCAATTCGAAGTGGGCGATGTAAATAACTGGGGTAAGGCTGATAAGTCGGGAAATTTCATTTTAAGTGAGTTATCAGCAGAAGTCGATAACATCATCAGTGAGAACAAATCCAAAAAAAATGAAGAAGAAACTACGAATAAATCAGCTTTTGATTTTTTCAAAAACATTGTGGGTGGTAAAACTATGAATCGTGCCGATCTTACAATTGCACTTGCTGCCATGAAGGATCACCTATTGAAAAAGAATGTTGCCAATGAAGCAGCTGACCACCTCTGCAAAACCGTGGAAGAGGCTTTGCTGGGTACGAAGACAAGTAATTGGACATCTGTTCAAGCCACAGTTCAGACAGCCATGCATTCGGCTCTTCGTCGGATTTTAACTCCTACTACATCCGTTGATCTTTTGTACGAAGTCAAGAATAGTCGAGCCTCACGTAAGCGCCCTTACGTTATCTCCGTTGTAGGGGTGAACGGTGTTGGTAAATCCACCAATTTATCCAAAATCGGGTTTTGGCTTTTACAGAACAAGTATCGTCTCTTGATTGCTGCCTGTGATACGTTCCGATCCGGTGCTGTTGAACAACTGGGTGTCCATGTCAACCGCCTGCAAGAATTAACAAACCGTATGGGTGGTGGTGAGGTAGAATTATTTGATAAGGGCTACGGCGGCGATGCTGCTGTTATCGCCCAAAAGGCGGTTCAATATGCTGAATCCAATGGCTTTGATGTTGTGCTTATTGATACTGCTGGCAGACGTCACAATGATAAGAGATTAATGTCCCCCTTAGAAAAGTTTACGAAACTAGCTCAACCTGACAAAATCATTATGGTTGGTGAAGCCTTGGTTGGTACCGATAGTGTCCAACAAGCCCGTAACTTTAATTCTGCATTAGGAAATACTAGAAATTTGGATTTTTTCTTAATCTCAAAATGCGACACAGTAGGCGATATGGTCGGCACATTGGTTAATATGACGTACGCTACTAATATCCCAGTCTTATTTGTTGGTACAGGCCAACATTACACAGACCTGAAAACAATGAACATTGATTGGGCCGTGAATTTGTTGATGGGGTAAACCATATTTGAGTTGGGTTTAAAATAAAAAAATACATATAAAAGTTAGAATCATTTTACATTATACCTTTTCCTAGATCAGAAATTAGGGAGTTCTATGTTCATTACGCTGCGGCTCATCTCTTTTGAAGAGAATTTTGAAGCCTTTCCAGTAAACCTATGAATGGTATTATAGTTTAGTCTATCTTTCCTAAAAGGAATAAAAATATTTAATTTATTTATGTATCAAAGCTAGAAAATATTATTCAAATCATATTTTTCATTATGACTAAGAATGCAAACCTGTAGGAATAAAAATGGTAATCACTTCCCACCTTATCTTCCCCCCCTTAGTGGTTGAATACAATTAGTGTATATTGTATGCAGGCATACTAGCATAGTTACAGCTCTCGATTAAACATGCATCCAGTTTTCACCATCTGCTGCACTCTTAGAAACAGCATCTTTTCTCAATATCATTTAAAACTCTACAAACAATATTTAAATTTTGATACTATAAGATTAAAAGTCAGCTAGCAAGTCTTTATATCATGTCAACGCCTGGATTACAACGTCGTCGCATACCTGGAGGTAAACTGGGCCCTAGCGGTAACAACACTAGCAACATAAGCTCCAATGAAGTAGATGTTGCTTCAAAAAAAAACGATGAAGATTACTCAAGCCACAAAATTGCGTACGATCCGCGAGACTTGAGAGAGACAGAAGAACAGGCTACATCTCCTGTTCTGACTCTGATGGAGGAAGTTTTATTAATGGGCTTGAAAGATAAGCAAGGGTACCTCTCATTTTGGAATGATAGCATCTCATATGCACTCAGAGGATGCATATTAATCGAACTAGCTTTGCGAGGAAAAATTGCTATGGTTAATGATATTAATAGGAAGCGATTTCCACTTTCGGACAGATATATCGAAGTTATTGATGCCAGATTAACTGGTGAGACTTTGCTGGATGAAACGATTAAATCAATGAAAACAAGTGAACCGCTTACTATTAACACATGGATCGATTATCTTTCCGGTGAAACGTGGAATTTATCAAAAATAAGCTATCAATTAAAACAGGTAAGGGAGAGATTATCCAAGGGTTTAGTTGATAAAGGAATTTTGAGAACTGAAAAGAAGAATTTTTTTCTCTTCGAAATGCCCACCCATCCTCTTACTGATACACAATCGAAAGATCAGATCAAAACTAGAGTTCTCAACTGCCTAACTGCACGCACTATTATAATTTCCCCCACAAAGTACTTCCCTGAAACACTTTCTTTGAAATACTTGAGAACATTGTGTTTAATTTGTTGTGCATATGCGGCCAACGTCCTTGAGAACATTTTGAACGAACTTAGTTATGATGACCGCGACCAGGCTTTTAGCAAAGCCGATCAGCTGCTCAATGACTTCTCCGACTGGCCATTTGAAAAAATTAATGTAAATCTGTCAGAGTCAGGGTCAAATTTCAAAACAGAAATTATTCATGAAGTCAACGAAGACCCTAGTAAAGAGTTGCAACTTGAGATTATTCCCGCTGTTTTATCTATCTATTCTAATTTGGATTCTCTTTTGTAGAGACATAATTTATGATGTAACCGAACACATAATAAACTCATATTTTCAAAAGAAAAAATAGATGATGAACCAAAAATAATTTATTAAAATGAAAGTAAGTAACAAGCAATAAATAAAAGTAAATGCTTTACTATATAAAACCACAAGCGTGATTGCTATCGCTCTACATAATACTACAGTCAAGACTTTGAAATTTCGTCTAATTTTTCAGGATGTAAAATAGTGGTTTCATTATTGTTATCATCCCCTATACTAATATCGTCAATAACTTCAGAGAGAGGACCTTGCTCAGTGTTCAAACTGGCATCTGTTTCACCATCAACATCCATTTCACCTTTAACATCAATCTCACCATCAACATCTGTATCTACAACCATTTCATCAGGCTCAACTACGCGACAGAGAGGGGCAATGAATTCATCAACCAAGTCCTCCTTAACAAAAACCAAATAGTAAGGCGTAGGAACAGGTTTTCTATTCATATCAACATCGAAAACTTCTTGCCTGTCAACAATATCAATTTTTTCGTCATTGTACTTCCGCCAAGTATCAGTTTTGAAGTCTTTTATGTAAGTCCAGTAATGACCAAAATCAACCTTACCACTGTGAATGAAAACTGCCTGAATTTTGTAACCAAGTTTCTGGCAGCTGGGGTCAGCAAACTGTGTGTTAATTTTAGTCTCAAGATCTTCAATCGTTTCATTAATATATGTTAACTCTTTGGTTATCTTGGTAATTTCAGCATCAATCACACTGATAGTTCTTTCACTAACCGACACATTCTCGTCCTTCAACAAACTATCCTTATTATTATTCAGCCAATTTCGGGTCACAATGAGCGAGTCTTTAAAAGACATGTTGTTATGCTTTATTTCCAGTAAAGATTTTTTTCTTGCCTTCAATTTAGTAATTTCAGCCCTCCAACTTTGTACCTCGGACCGTTTTTGCTGCATTTTAGTATCTTTCATATTCTCCGCCATATATCTATCCAGATATATAATTTCATCATACTGTAAAAGAGCCTCTGATTTGAATGCTTCTTGAAGAACCGCATCGTATTGTACTCTCTGGACTTGTATTTGTAATAAAGAAGGAAGATTCGAGACAGCGAGAGAGCGCTTGATTTTACCTTCCGATAATTCTAATATTTCGTCTTGAAAATAGGAATCAAGTGCATCGTAAATATCTCGAGGGCCATCAGCAACATTAACTAGCAAATTTGAAAACCATTCAGTCTTCTCCCGTCTCTTGGAGTTCACATCTCTAGTAACTGTATCAGGCACCAAGGGTTGAATAGTCTGAACAGTTGTACCATAAAACAACCGCTTAATAAAATCTATTTGCTCACCACTTTCATCAAATCTTTCAGGTTTATAAGCTGCTTCAATTTGAAATAAAACATTCTCGATGCATTCTGTCACATCCTGTTGTCTACCGAATAGTACCAAATTAATTTCGCTTTCACGTTTCTGAGATACCGAAGGTGATTTTGTGGCTTCAGAACTTTCCAGTTCATGATCTGAAAGTTCATTCACGAGCGTATCGGCCGGGGATCTAGTAGGAGTAACAGCAACTTCCATAACATCAACAGTCACTTGATGGTCATCGAAACCACTATTGATATTTTCATTATTAATGATATGAGATTCTGAATCACCTGCTCCCGATTCACTAGCATGTCGTTTTTGCTCTCTTTCTGCTATCTCAATTTCCGTCCCAGGGGAACCCCGATCATGTTTGGCGATAGATTTATCACCACTATTAACTGGAACTTCAATAAGACTAGCCTGCGATTTTACTTCCTTTTTAATGTCTTCACTAACATTTCCAGTATTTTGATTAGCTGAAAGATTTTCTAAAAATTCAAAACCTTGATCTCTAGTACTTAGTGCCAAATACGCCAATTCCTTAGTCGGTATAACAACCGAATCCTTGCTAGAGATTAGTTCCTGGAAAAGAATAGATAGCTGACGAATAAACTCCTGACCCTTTTGGACATTAGAAATTGTAACAGGTAAGCTACCCAATCTCTTTTTCTGAATGGCTTCATTCGAAAGACTCTCTTTTTGGTCACTACTTTCAAACTCAAGGATGGCTTCTCGCAGAGGCTTAATGCTAAAGTAATACTGTAGCAAAGAATTAAGATAACATGTATTTCCAATGTTATGTAAACCCCTTGGCTCCAGTTCTTTATTACCACCCTGTGCTTTAGTATTTACAGATCCGGCTTGTAAGTAATTCTCAATTGCAGTGCTATTCTTGTCATTTGCAATGGCTTTAAGAGCACGTCTTATTTCAATGATTTGGTCAGGTGTATCGTTAATACGAATTGAAGCTATTGTAATAATACTTTCATCATCATCGCTCCGTGATAACCCAAAGAACTCATAAGCGTCGTCAACATTGATTTCAACTTGATTCATATCAGAGATGAAGGTTAAAATGAGAGCACTAGTACGCACCTTACCCACATTCAAAATGGCCTTATTGATGACCGCCATTTGCACCTTGGTAAAGTCATGTGATAAAATTAATGACTCGTAAGATTTAATAATTTCTTCATCAGTCGCATTTTCACTGCATCTTAAAACCCCATAACTGGTAGAAATATCCATCATTTCACGATCCAATACAGATTGCAAAAAGTCACTTTTGCGAGTACCCGTAATAACCTTTAGCGCGTTTTGAAAAAAAGCTTCTTTCGAAGGCCTTGCTTTAATAGCATCCAAATACATATCTACAATGAACTGATCAGTAGCTTCATCATCTTCTACCAAATCAAAACATGCATATGCTTCTTTTACGTCATTTGTAGTAGCAGCCCCAAGCGACAGAAATTGCATTACATTCATTGTTAAATGATCACTCTGGCGAGATTGGGAAATCTCGCGAAGCGCATCCATATAATGATGAGAGTGTTTAGAGTCACTAAACACTTGTGCATTATAGCACTCCAAAATAAGATTATCACTCATATCTTCCACAGCCCCTAATGTTTCATAGAAACTGTATTCAGAACTAGATACAAATCTCATATCTCTTTGCGTAATAAAATAACCCCGACATCTTAAAATATCATAGAGTAAGTTCATTCCACCATTTAGCTTCAAGTTGCCAAATATCTTCATATTAGTTGAGTCAACTTTGATACCCAACAATAATATTTCTGTAGCCATTCTTTGGAGGGAATATTTCACTTCATTAATAAAAGGGTTCCCAGAATCAAACAAACAGGGAGGCTGCCAAGCATTATCTTTAAGTGTAAAATAGCATTTCTGTAGAATACTGGAATCCATCCTTAGATTAAGAGTAGGATTAGCTGCTTTAATTTCTTTCAGCTGAGATACGTCACTAGCTAATAAAGAATCAACCAAAATTTTGTAGAATGTATGATAACACTGGGCTGAAGTTGGTAACATAGCACCTGGTTTCAAACTCTTAAAATAATCATATCTGGCACGAATGGCATCGGAATTAAACCCAGACAGTTCTTCATCGGTAAATTCCGGTGGTCGGATGGTAATGTCAACCTTTGTTTGACATTTTGAGCAAACATAACTATAAACTTCAATATTATCAAACTTTTGGTCATCGTCAATAGTGTTACGATCGCTGATCGGCACAGTCTCATGTTCCACTAAATGAAAATCATGCAAAATCTTGTTGGAGCATAACGGCGGATTACCCTCAGTAATCCTAATGCTATAATGGTTCCGAGTTTGTGAGCATATCAAAGTTATAATTCTGGTAAACCCCAAGTTTCTTAACTCATCATGCGGAATGACAGAGTTCTCAATAAAAACGAGTGAGTTTAATGGTCTCGCAGAGATTACCTGTGAACTTTTGATAGTTGATAAAGACAGAATTGGACAATTAGGTCTATGTCGCAATAAAGCTTGAACAATATTGGGTGCTGATCGACCCCATTCTGACAATGACTGTGTTGACGAGAGTTGGATTTGGTCTGAGCTCATCTAAAGATGTGTTGACCTCGGAATATATTCGCTGTGCTGCGAAGGTTGCTGTACTATACTGTCTGAAGTCTAATTATTCTTTAGCCAATTCCTAAACGAGCAATAAAAACCTATATTAATGTCAAAAGAAAACAAAAAACCTTCTGTTCTTTTAATAATAATTAAATTTCTTATAGTAGCTTGTGGCCAAATGTTATTTTGTGAACGGGGTTATCGAGGCTGGTTATGTATCTATATGTATGTACCAAGTTCCACTTCCCACTGATGGGCCGGGTAATGATAGATCCAGATCAATCTTTAGTGAGCGCCTATCAAACGGTTATTTCAAGCTTGTTAAAAGTAAGACACTCCATCCGCTTATCAAGCAACATTTTTGGTAACAATATAGATAAAAAAATGGTTTTGTTTGGTGGTTTTGGAAATGGAGCAAATTCTAGTGGTATTCCTGGCTCAAACACTAGTACCGACGCTGGTCAAGGAGTGATAACATCTAATATAACAAGCTCTGTCACAGGCACAGATTCTAATGATGAATCTGTAGTGATGGCACCCGCCGAGTCTATAAATCCTTTAATGAGTGGAAGAAGCTCGGATTCAAGTGGAGGTAGTAGCCCTACATCTGGGGATAAGAGTTTTTTTACACAATATATGGAATCAAACCCTCTCTTCGCTGCTGGGTTCGGCCTTATGGGCCTTGGTGCCGGTTTAGCTATTCTGAGGCAAGGCTCGGTTCGTGGGTTTAATTTTCTCTATAGACAAATGTTGGTTGACTTAGAGATTGCTTCGAAAGATAAATCTTATGCTTGGTTTTTGGAATGGATGTCCCATCATCCTGCCAGATCAAGTCGTCATTTAAGTGTTCAAACCAATTTCAAACAGCATGATAATGGTAGCTTCACGACCACATTTAATTTGGTCCCAGGTCCCGGAAAGCATTTGATTAAGTATCAGGGCGCTTATATGCTAGTTAAAAGAGAACGTTCCGGTAGATTAATGGATATGAATTCTGGTACCCCGTTTGAAACCATTACTTTGACAACTCTATATCGTGACCGCAATCTATTCACATCCATGCTACAAGAGGCTCAGGAAAGAGCTCAAAAAATGCAAGAAGGTAAGACAGTAATTTATACATCTTATGGCCCTGAATGGAGGCCATTTGGACAGCCCCGTAAGAAGCGACCATTAGATTCAGTTATTCTTGGTGAGAACGTCAAAGAAAATGTTCTCAAAGACGTTACTGATTTTCTGGGCAGCAGTAAATGGTATTATGATAGAGGTATTCCTTATCGTCGTGGCTACTTGCTATATGGCCCGCCTGGTAGTGGTAAATCGAGTTTTATTCAAGCACTGGCCGGCGAACTTGACTACAATATCTGTATCTTAAATCTTTCTGAGATGATGCTTACTGATGATAGATTGAATCATTTAATGAACCATTGTCCCGAAAGAAGCATTCTGTTATTAGAGGATATTGATTCAGCTTTCAACGAACGTAAGCAAGTTGCCGATCAAGGATACAACTCGGGGGTTACATTTTCCGGTTTGCTGAACGCTCTTGATGGTGTTGCTTCAGCTGAAGAAAGATTAATTTTCATGACCACCAACCATCCCGAAAAACTTGACCCTGCTCTTATTAGACCTGGCCGAATAGATTACAAGGAAATTCTGGATAACGCCAGCGAGGATCAGGTTCGTCGGATGTTTTTGAGATTCTACGAAGGTGAAGATGAGCTTTGTAATGAATTTATTGAGAAGGTTAAGTTATTGGGCCATTCGGTTAGTACCGCACAGCTGCAAGGGCTTTTTGTTTATAATAAGGGCAATCCGCAGGGCGCGGTGGACATGTGTAAGTTTTTGCAAAAATAACGTCAAAAACAAATCTCTTTGTGCTTCAGATAATCACAAAACCAAAAAAACAGAAAAACAAAAAAACAAAACAACAATTGTAAATATGTACATAGCTAAAATATATATATATATCGCCACGTTTGGGCTTAATTCACGCCATGATCCGACACCTCTGTGAAGTTGGTACTTTGTGTAGCCTATATAAATCATGGGGAACATATGCACCAATTCAAGCCTCACTGTATACATGATCAATTCAAAAAGTCCGCCAAAATTGCCTTCTGAGGCTTTTGGCTTTGGAGTGTATGAAGGGTGTAAAGTACTCGCACATTTATAAGGTGCTTTTTTTTGTTTTTTAAAAAGACAATCAAAAAGATTTAAACAAATAACTTATTACTGTAGACGAAATTCCGAAAAGAAGAATATCTGGGGGAATTGAATTTGTCTTCTAGAGTATTTGCAAGAGTTGGAGTTACTTAAATTATGTATAAAGACGCGGAACTACACTCAGAAAAAAGACCCGCTGTGACAGAGCAGGTAAATGACATTGGCATCTCCTTTTTTTCTTTCTCTTTTACGTATGATCAAGAATAGCGATATATTATATTGTGTATAAAGCTAAAGTGTTAATAAGGTGGTTGCTAAAATAATACAACGTAATTTATCTTTGCAACGGGTAGGACTTTTGGCCAATGACTGGGCGCTATTCGTATGATGGATGTGTGGGTATGGCAAGTCTGCGTCAGCGGCCGATAGGGATCTCCTGACGCCGATTAGTACATAACCATCGGCTGTTCCCTCTGGTAGAGAACAAATCCAAAGATTCAAATACACATCTTCTAGCAATTTTTGTTACGCCTTTTTACAAACAGGAAAAAAAAACAATTTAATTGCCATATCTTAATAACAATGCTAGAAATCCCTGGCACTTCTTTCTTTTCCTTGGTCACCTCGACTGATATAGTATTTCGTTCAGCCGTCGATTTCTATACTACTTTAGGTTTTACTGCCTTACGTACCTTCAATTCCGAAGATATTTTTTCTACTGGCGTCTATGATTCAGCCAATGCGCTAGACACTATAAAGGAGACCTGGCTCCATTTGTTTGACGGACCTGATTCATCACCAGTCACAATAAAGGTCCGTTTGCTGGCAAACCTGGACGTGGCCAGTAAACTACCCGAAGACGAAAAGGCTTCGAAACATAAGCAAATTGTTTTCCAAACTAATGACATTTCCAAAATTAAGCAAGTTCTTGAAGAAAAGCTTCAAACCAAGTACACTACTATTGATGACGCCAATATTTCCGTTTGTGACCCTACTGGCCTTTCGATTGGCTTCGTTCAGAACAAGCCACCAGCGGCTCCTGAAACTTCCAAAACTGACGCCCTTGAATCAAACTCGAATGAAACAACTGACTCTAACACAGACAAACATGTTAACATGACTTCATTCAACAGGCATGCTACATCGCTGTCTTCATTTAAGCGCAAGAAGATCGCCATTCTGACCTCGGGTGGCGATTCACAAGGTATGAGTGCCTGTGTCCGAGCTGTTGTACGTACCGCTATTCATTATGGTTGCGACGCCTTTGCTGTCTACGAAGGTTATGAGGGTCTTGTACGTGGTGGCTCAGAATACATTCGTAAAATGGCTTGGGAGGATGTTCGTGGCTGGCTAAGTGAAGGTGGTACTAAAATTGGTACAGCCAGATGTGCCGCTTTTCGCGAACGTGAGGGACGATTAACTGCTGCAATGAACTTAGTCACTGAAGGCATTGATGCCCTTGTTGTCTGTGGTGGTGATGGTTCGCTCACCGGTGCTGATCGGTTCAGACAGGAGTGGCCCAGTTTGATGGAAGAGCTTTTGAAAACCCGAAGAATTACAAGTGAGCAATTGAAAGGACACGAGCATTTGACAATTGTCGGAACTGTTGGATCTATTGATAATGATATGGCTTTGACTGATTCTACTATTGGGGCCTACTCGTCCTTAGATCGTATCATTGAAATGGTTGATTATATCGATTCTACTGCAATGTCTCATTCTAGAGCTTTTGTTGTCGAAGTTATGGGTCGACACTGTGGCTGGTTGGCCCTCTTAGCTGGTATTGCTACTGAGGCAGACTACGCGTTTTTGCCAGAACGTGCCAAATCCCCCCTTGTATGGGAAAAGGAGTTGCTTGAAATTTGCGAGCACCATCGTAAGCAGGGAAAGCGTAAGACAGTAGTAATTGTCGCTGAAGGTGCTATTGATAACGAGCTTAAACCAATCACACCTGAAATCGTTAAGGATCTTTTGGTTGAAAAGTTAGGACTGGATACCAGAATTACCACTTTAGGCCATGTTCAACGTGGTGGTACTGCTGTAGCGTTTGATCGTATTCTTGCTACAATGCAAGGTGTGGATGCTGTTCGCTGTATTTTAGAATCAACTCCAGCCACACCTTCATACATCATTGGTGTCAAAGAAAATAATGTTTGCCGCTTTCCACTTATGGAAAGTGTTCAGATTACCCAAAGTGTCGCTGAAGCTATTAAAAACCACGATTTCGATCTGGCTATGTCTTTGAGAGATTCCGAGTTTTCCGATCATTATGAGAATTTCCAAATACTTACTTTGGGTGACGTTGAAACCAAGAAAGCCGAAAGACCCTTGAATCTTGCTATTATTAATGTTGGTGCACCAGCCGGTGGTATGAATGCTGCTACGCGATCAGCCGCGTTATATTGTTTGAACAGAGGACACCGTGCCTTCACCATTAACAATGGTTTTAGTGGGCTGGTCAAACATCAATCAGTCACTGAAGTGAAGTGGTTGGATCTGGATGGTTGGACCATGAAGGGTGGTAGTGAAATTGGTACTAACAGATCTCTGCCTGAAATTGATTTGGGCCAAATTGCCTACAATTTCCAAAAGCACCAGTTCGATGGTCTGCTTATTATTGGTGGGTTTGAGGCTTTCCGTTCTTTAAAGCAATTAAAAGATGCCAGAGAGTTTTACCCCGCTTTCCGGATCCCTATGGTTTGCTTACCCGCTACTGTTTCTAACAATGTTCCGGGTACTGAATACAGTATTGGTACCGATACATGTCTAAATATGCTTGTGAATTATACCGATGCTGTAAAGCAAAGTGCCAGTGCAACCAGACGCCGTGTATTCGTTGTTGAAGTTCAAGGTGGACAAAGTGGGTTCATTGCCTCATATGCTGGCTTGATCACTGGTGCCTTGGCGGTGTGGACTCCTGAACATCCTATGACGCTTCATTCATTAAGTGAAGATATGGAGGTTTTGGTTGATAACTACGCCCAAGACCAGGGTGAGAACCGCGGTGGTAAGATTTTAATTCGCAACGAAAAATGCTCGCAAGTTTACACTACCGAATTAATTACTGATATCATTACTGAATATGGTAAGGGTAAATTTGAGGCCAGAGAAGCCATTCCTGGCCATCTTCAACAAGGTGATAGACCCTCATCTATTGATAGAGTTCGTGCTGTCAGATTAGCTATCAAGTGCGTCAAGTTTATTGAAGAAAGTTACGACAACTTTTCGAGCTCAAACTCCAGTTTCTCAGAGTCGGCCTTTGAGTCTGAGAATGACAGCTACGACACCCGTTCCATTAATTTGGATGATGCTGCTGTCGTTGTTGGGATTGAAAAAGGAAAGTTAAGTTTCACTGATGTTGATCATCTATGGGAGAATGAGACCGAGCTTGAGTTAAGAAGACCGAAAACAAGACACCATGAGCTCATTCACGAAGTGAGTGAGATGCTGAGTGGTAGATTAAGATTGTTAGGAAAGCGTACAAGTCTATTCTAAAAAGAAACGCTATATTATTTTTGCGAGCAATTATTCATTTTGTTTTATTTTTATATCGGTATTTTTTTATAATGCGCTGTTAGTTATTATTTCTTTCGTTATTTATTGTGTTATATAGTTCTATTTCAAATTAAATCAACTTTGACATTCAAATGCCTATATTGTGCCAAGGAAGTGGGCGGATGCACGTCCGTACTATTGGGAAGAGTGACATATTTTGCGTTCAGTTTTGCCTCCGACCAGCTGTCATGGAGACCAAACTCCTGGGCGAGATCTACTCCAGCCCAGTAACGAGTTGGGGCTTCAACCTTGATTAATACTCCATATCTATTGTTTTTCTAGCCACTTTTCCGCAAGATTCGGCCAAATCAATAAAGCTGTAGAAATTTAAATTATTAACTTTCTCAGTTGTCACTTATATATTCTGTTTTCCATTTAGTTACACCGCCTGCACTTTATACGCCGTGTACAACCTAACCTAGATTCAGAAAAATCATCGCGCTGCTTCAAATATATGTTCTGTACTCCGCTTTTTTTCATTTTACTTTGCTTCACTGTGTTATATTTCAAATCCTAATACCAACTAGACTTTAACAGTCTTTTTTTTTTGTCGTTTTTAACCAAATTATATTTATATATATATATATATATTATATCTATTCAACAGCACCGCGAGCCGACCGATCGCCATAAACTTAGAATAATCATTTCCTTTATTTAAAGAGTCTTCATCACAAAAAATGAGCATAGAACTATCAGAGCAAAATCAACATTCTAGTACTGATAACTTGAGCGTCAATAACAGTAATGGTGGTACATCTTCCAAGACCATTCAATCCTCTTTTGTCCATAAACTATATTCCATGCTTAATGACACTACGTTAGATCATCTAATCAAATGGTCACCAAATCTCGACAGTTTTATTATTTTCCCTAGTGAGGAGTTCTCCAAGATACTCAGTCAATTTTTCAAACATACAAACATTTCATCATTTATTAGACAACTAAATATGTACGGTTTTCATAAAGTGAACGATAATAATAGCGCAAATAATACTACGTTTTCCGCATCAACCGAAAACGCGCTTGAAAACGATCATATAAAAGAAGAAAACGATAATGAAGAAACAGCATCAAGCACAAACTTCTGGGAATTTAGACACGGTACTGGGAATTTCAAAAAGGGGGATTTGGATTCACTTAGCTTGATTAAGAGACGGAAATCAAGACAATATACAATGAACCATAAAATCTCCGAACCCATTCCTTTGAGAAGATCAGTCTTGATTAATCCTTTTGAAGGATACCCTCCACCCCCTACACATACGGCACCTCCTTCAAATCTCCATCCACAATTTCAGACACATCCCCAGATTATTACGGGGTTACCTCCTGTGCCTAGCGCTTCTTCAAAAATGAATGTAAGTTCTCCAAGAGCCCCTGATTCCGCTATTAATACCGAAAGTTTGCCAACAGGCTCTTCCACTCAACCTGCCAATGAAATTCACGAAAATGCTAATGTAAATACAGCCCCTGGTTCAAATTCTGTTCAGCAACAGCCGCAAATCAGTTATTTTTCTTTACCCCATACGCCATCTCAACCAGCAAACTTGCAATCTTCGCATGGCACATTACCACCGCCTAATTTGGCATACCCTCGATCAGATTATCCCAAACACTCAAACACTATTTCTTTTCCTGTTTCCTCTTCAGTAAGTAACAGTAACGGAACTGCAAGCATTCAAGAGTACGATAATATTATTGCATCGTTAGAAAGTTCAGTTAATTACCTGCATGAGAGTCATTCTAGGTTAGCTTCAAAAAACACTCTGCATTTAGAATCTTTGAAAGCATTGTATAACAGTTTTATTCAAATGGTTGAGTTAATTCAACAATTAAAGCCCGATGGAAATGAGTCAGGTAAGGAGGAAAATAGAGAAGATAATAACGATGGGACGCGAGTCCAACCACAGAGAAATGAAGCCAAGTTAGCACGAGTAAATTTTGAAATGGTTAACCAAGAACTCTTCGCCTTAAAAAGCAATTTGGAACAACAGTCCCTGTATATCCTTCAAGATGACAAGTCCTATCAAGTACCAGCCTCGGCCACTTCGAATTACTTTTCGGCTAGATACCAATCATCAGCACAAGAAATCAATAGTCCCACCGGTGGCACCACCAATAATGGTTCTTGTAGTTCAATATCTTCCCAGTCAGTTTATATGGCACCGTCAAAATTCAATTCGCTCTTTGGTGCCAAAACGAGTAGAGGAAGAGCAGCCTCAGCTTATTTTGATCCTTTAGCCCCTGTATCAACCCCAACATCCCCTTCAGCAAATAACATGCGTAAAGATAGTGTTTGCGGGCCACCTAATTCCGTAGGTCCAGTCGGAACTACTTCAAATCCTTCAGCTTCTATAGCCTCGCCTTCTGCCACGTTGAAAGACCAATCCCATTATTTTCCACAAACTAATTATCTTCCACCGCCACCAAATCATCCTAGCCAGCAAATTCCTCCCTCATCTCATCTTCAACATTCGGCAACTTCTTATTCAAATTTACCGTATGGATCTATCTATTCTAGCGAGAATACACCAAATTTGAAACAATCAGCGTTAATAGCCAACCATCAAATTAAAAATAAAGGTACAGGTAATAGTGAAGGTAAAATTCAATTTTCTAATCATGGAGAACGACCCGGATCTCCCTCAACGCCCATATCAAATTCATCACTACCAACTGGGCCTCCAACTGGACTTTCAGCTGGTCCCTCAACAATTCTGCCTTCATCTTTAATATCGCCCTCAGTTCCTCAAAATTCCAATTTCGTACCTAGACCTCTCTCTAGAAATAAAAGACCCGTCAGTTATCCATATTGGCATGGAAGGAGCCCTGTAAACGGTGTTTCTTTTAATGGTGGTGGAATTGCTGAGGCTATGAAGTTTCGAGAAGGGGTCACAAATGGTAATGGGAACAGTAGCAGTATTGCCGGCAACAACCAGGCTGGATCGGCAACATTTTCCACATCTGAAAATGTACCATTTTTACATCCCCAACGAAGACACACAAGTAGTGATGTCCCATTTGCCTCATTAACCTGTGTGGCCAATACTTATAATCAATACACTGCGAATACTTTTGCAAGCAATGGTCATTCAAAGTCTTTAGGATCCTTGGCTTCAATGGGTACAGCTAATAACACTGAAGTTGGGACTGGTGCTGGAATTAGCAACACTAATGGACTACTAAATTCGAAGAGCAGTAATGTACTAAATCTGCTTAATCCTGATGAAACTGAAGAAGGTACTGCTCTAGACCGAAAAAGAAAACGTTCTAAGACTGACGTTTAGCCCTCACTTTGTGAAATATCAAAAATGTGCGTATATATGTTAAATAAAAAGCTATAGATATTTGCAAACGATTTACAGCTTCTTAGCAACACATGGACTTTAATTAGGCAAACGTGACAATAGACTTAAAAATACAACTATATTACAAGAGACATTGACCTCAAACAACTCGAAGGCTCACAAAATTTCATCATATTCAAATCTTCTTTTTTTTCTTAGATTTTTTGTATTCATCCAAAAAATTTGCGCTTCTACTCATAATTCTCTTCTTGGCCATACTGTTACTGGTCTGTATACTCTTATTGTGACTACTTTTGCCGCCTCTAACTTCATCTTCACTATCTGAATCGTTGATTTTGGTACTCGCAACTTTCTGTGGATACTTGCTCTTCATAGTGTTTATACCATTAGATTTTGCTCGCAGCTTAAACCTAGCTTCCTTTTCGGCTCTTCTTCTCAAGGCATCTAATGCTTTATTGGCGAAAACACCAGCTCCTTCACCAGTTTCTGAACCTAGGCCACCCGTAGAGCCCACGTTACGAACGGTATTCACAGAAGATGAATAGACATCTGAGCTATTACTACCAAGCCCAGCTCGAGAATAAACAGATTTAAGCTCCAATTCTAAGTTGATTTCGTTGTCCGAGACTTCACCAATATATGTCTCGTCGGCCTTCTCATTGACTGTCGATAATGGACTAAGCCATGAAGCTACGAGTTTATCAGTCTCAGCCAAAGAAAGAGCAAATGTCGCACTAAGAGTATCTAAATTAGCGGTATTTAGTTTTTTATCAGTGAAGGTCATGGGGTAATATCTATGCTCAAAATTAGAAATGTCTTGTCCATTTCATGACCGATTCACAAAATATTCCGGAAGGGATGAATAATAGGCGTTAGGAATCAAAATGATGTTAGGGTTTTGTTATTATCGATCGACAAACCAGAAGACATCATATAGAAAAAACTTAATAATGAGGAATATCAATAGCAAATTTTTATTATACAATAAACTAAGTTTATAAAAGTTAGGATATACTCAAAGAGGTACACTTAATAAAGATTGTAACCATTAGATTTAAATCACGATATATACAAAGAGCTCTATTTCTATCTTTGAACACAGAATCAATTCAACAGGTAAAGAGATGAGTAGATAAGTATATAAGCCTACTAAACAAGTAGCATATTTGTAAAAGCGGATTAACAATAAATATTATGTCCTAGAAATATAATATAATCAATATATCATTTATTCAGATTTTTCTATCTTCGAGTGCTGTAAAGTTGACATTTTTTTTGAAGAAATATCCCATGCTTAATATTTTTAGGCAGTTCATTGGGAACTCCGCTTTCTCGGATAAATTCAGAATTTCATCTCTGCAACAATCATGGTTTTACTGAAATACCAACCTCATATCTTAAGAGGGTTTAATAGACGAATACTTAATATTCAAAACGGCAAACTGCTTAATGAAAATGTAAGCAAAACCTTTAGAAGATCCTATGCTTCTCATTATTATAACCACTTCGACCCTAACAACCCAATTACTGAAGAATCAGAGGAAATCGATGTTACAGCGTTGAATCCTGATCATAAAGATACCAAATATACTTCTCCATTTAAGTCGTTCAATTACCGCCAACTTATTGCACAACATCGTGATTCTAGGTTTACTGATCTAAAGATGATCAAATTATCTACAGGAAATGGTGGCAATGGTAATGTATCATTCTACCGTGATACTGGTAGAGCCATAGGCCCCCCTGATGGTGGTGATGGCGGTACAGGCGGTAATATTTATATCCAAGCGGTTGAAGGTTTTGGCTCCTTAGAAAAGTTAAAGTCAGTATATAAGTCAGGACAGGGGCAAAGCGGAATGACAAAACAACAAAATGGAAAAAACGGCGATGACGTTTTGATTCAAGTTCCAGTAGGAACAGTTCTAAAATGGATGCCTGATCCTGTTCTTCATGACAAAACTGAAAATGCGGAGCCTCTGAAGGTTGATATAAAGGTTACTGGTTTCATGAGTGAAAATCCTAACTGTATTCAGCTGGAGAGAAGTGTGTATAGAGATGGCGAGGGTTGGATATTTAAGGAAAAAGATGAGGAATATCAAAATGAAAAAGAATACTTCCAAAAGCTGAAGAAACAAGTCAAATTCCATGACGCTTCTCTCAGAATGACTGAGAAGTCCGAAGATATTTTTCCTATTAATGGTATTGATCTCAGTGAGCCGTGCTCGCCGATTTTACTTATGCGAGGTGGTAGAGGTGGCATGGGTAATATGCATTTTCATACTATTGACATCAGAAATCCCAAATTTTCCAAAGTTGGTAGATCTGGATTAACCTCTTATTTTTTATTAGAGTTGAAACTAATCGCTGATTTGGGTTTGGTCGGATTACCCAATGCTGGAAAGTCTACGCTTTTGAACGCCATCTCAAATGCCAGACCCAGAATTGGTCACTGGGAATTTACTACTCTATTCCCTACTATTGGTACTATCTCAATGGGAATTTCGAAACCTACTTTTACTGTAGCTGATATTCCTGGTATCGTCGAAGGCGCCAAAGACAATAAAGGTATGGGCTTAGATTTCTTGAGACATATTGAGCGCACAGGTGGTCTTGTTTTTGTGCTTGCATTAGATACTAAGGATCCTTGTAAAGATTTAGAAATTTTGGTTAATGAAATCGGGCCTAAGAGAATGCAAAATAAGCGAATCTTGGTTGTAGCCACTAAAGCAGATACCCAAGGATCTGAGGATAATTTCGCCGCAGTTTACAAAAAGGTAAATGCTTTTAACTGGGATATTGTTCCTTGTTGTGCTAAAGATGGTAAAAATATTGAAGAGGTTATTAAAGCCATGGGAAATGCTGCTAATAAAAAATGGTAGATCTGTCACTGATAATTATTTTAATTATAGCCCGTTCATAATTAGCATTTTTGTATCCACTTGTACATTATGGTTTGTATATATTATCAGTAATGATATAGTAGATAATATCAGCTTGAATTGCGTAACTTTCATACTGCATAGTGTTGGGAGATCTGGAAAAGGCAAAAAAAAAAAAAAAGCAAAAAAAGAAAAAAAAACATGATCAGTTCGCTAGAATCGAAAATCCCAAAGCGACAAAATCGAAGTTAAGTTGAGTTTCTAGAAAGGCTTTTTAAAAATTTATTTCTTTTCTATTAGCACTCAACAATGGTTGCACCCACAGCTAGATTAAACGCCCAGGAAACAATCTCTGTTTCAGTTCCGGCTTCTTCGATCGATAAAGAGGAAGTCTTAATTGATATCAATGCTGCTGCCAGTAGTGTCAATGAAGAGCCTGAAATGCAGGTCGATATTCCTTTGAATAGTCACAATGGTGAGATGGTTATTGACCAGGATGGCCGTCCCAAGTTTGTGTCAGCGGCAAAGACTGGAACCAAGGTCAAACTCGAAAACAGACGTATTCCTATTCCTCCTCATCGTATGTCACCATTAAGATCTACGTGGTTAAAGATATATCAACCTTTAGTAGAGCATCTTAAGTTGCAAGTCAGAATGAATTTAAAACGAAGAGCTGTTGAGTTAAGAACATGTAAAGATACAACAGATACTGGTGCTTTACAAAAGGGTGCCGATTTTATTAAGGCTTTTTCTTTAGGCTTTGATGTTGATGATGCTTTAGCTTTACTGAGATTAGATGATCTATATATTGAGACCTTTGAAGTTAAGGATGTTAAGTCTTTGCAAGGTGATCATTTAGGTAGAGCTATCGGTCGTATTGCTGGTAAAGACGGTAAGACTAAGTTTGCTATTGAGAATGCCTCAAGAACAAGAATTGTTCTAGCTGATTCTAAAATTCATATTCTTGGCGGATTCACTAATGGTAAGATTGCCAGAGAAGCAATTGTTTCTCTTATTCTTGGATCCCCTCCTGGTAAGGTCTATGGTAACCTCAGAATTGTTGCTTCAAGAATGAAGGAGCGTTTTTGAATGCATTTATTTTATGATTCTTTTGTTTTTGTTTTGTTCTAAACATTTTCTTTGTGCTTTGTCACATTCTTTTGTTCTTACAGTGTACTATTATTATTCATTATAGACTTCTTAATTCAATATTTTGCATTTTGCTCAGCTTTGAAAAGCTAAATTGATAATATTTCTATATACATTCAGCAACTTGGAAGTGTTGCAGCTTATCAACAAAATTAAAAGAAAAAAGAAAAAAAAAATAAAAAAGAAAAAAAGATAAAACGAAAAGGAAAAAGACACTACACTTTAGCGTTTCACCATTTGATTCAATTGGCCACCTGTGTTATAAAGTAGATTCAGTTCGAGAGAATCCATTTCCAGATATGGCCTAGGCAAACTATCAAATCCTAATGCCCTTGCACTACGAGTAGATCTTCTTCGTGTGTCCTCCATATCTTTTTTTCTTTCTTCAAAGATGGCTAGTTTGACTAACTCATGAAATGCAATCTGTCTGATATATGGGGTAATGTCTGTTGTGAGTTTCCATTTAGCAAGAGTATCGATACTATTGTACCAGGAATGATTAGGGGATCGATATGTAAAATCCACAAATGGTTGCCTTAGTTTTGAATTCCAAGAGCTTTGTAGTTTGAAAGGCATTGGCATATACTTGCTGGTGAAATATTTACAATTGAACCTTTCAGAAATGAGTTTTTGGGATCGAAACATTACTTCTTCCGCAATATGTGCATCTTCAAATATTAAAGGCTCAATGAATTTTTTTACATGATTGTTTATCCTTTCAAGACCAAGTAAACTGTCCCTCCTATTTTCAGCTGTTTGTCGAGGTCTCGGTGTCGAGTTTGAGGAAGAAAAAATTGAGGAAGTATTATTTCCTGGTAATGACGGAGCACCAGCAGAAGGGATTGCCGTTTCGGTCATAAGTTCAAATGTATCTTGTTCGAAACATGTATGATTCTGTGCCTTGAGTAAATCAGAAAAAGATGCATCGTCACATAATTGAGTAAAAGCAACTAGGGAATCGTCGGTTATATAATCCTCCATTTTACTTCCATCGTAGTAATTAATGTTCCCTACATCTTTTTCAAACGTATTTTTTATCGAATTAGCCTCTAAGTCAGAAAGAGAAATTGTATGCAGACTGATAACTCGAACATCTTTCATATTGATATCGTTCACACGCTTCCTATAAGGTACTACCCAATTAAGACCACCATACTCATCACCAAGACCCATTTGACACCAAAACTGTAAAGAATTAATAGCTGATTTTAAATCGAAATTGTTCTGAAAAACAAGTTTTTCTAAAACCTCCAGTTCGAGTAAATGCCCCTCGTTCAAGGCTATTAGCCATAATATATTCTTAAGTACTGTTGAGTCACAGCGACTTAATTGAATATTGGTGTGATTGTAGTCCTCTTGAATACTGAGAGGAATTGCAGATACATCACTACAAGTCATTATAATAGGTCTACGGGATGCTTCGATGAACTTTTCAACTCCCGTCCAAAATGTTTTATCGTCCTGAAAAAGAACATCCACATCCTCTAATAATAGAATGCCCATCTGTCTATAGTCAATTTTAGTGCTAAGACTTTCTTCACTACCATCCATAGCAGGAGAGCCATCTGATTTATAAAATTCACCATTAATACTACTGGTATTCTTATGCACAAGATGAGACCGACTCATTCCTTCGAATAGTGTCATAAGATCCTTGGCAGATCGCTTTTGACTGGAGTTAATTTCGAAGATATAAGCACCTAATTCAGCACCACAAGCATAGACAGATGTAGTTTTGCCTACGCCAGGTAGTCCGCTGAGGATAAGCACCGAACTTCCAAGACTCTCATCACTATCAGTCTCTTCACCATCATCTTCAATCTTATCATCTATCACAAAATCAACTAATTCAGCCGAACCATCTATAACCACTTTTTGTCTCTTTCTTTTTTTAGTAGCGGCAGGCTCTCCGCTTTTCAAATTTTTCAAATAACTCAACCGCTTTGTAACCCAGCCCAGTACTTCTCTTGCTCGAGAATTATCTACGGCAATGGAATCTGTAAACTTAGGACTGTATTTGTCTGACCACTGCTGTTCCTCACGCGATGCATTGTCAAACGCAGACAGAGTTCCTAGTTGGTCAAATAAAAAACTGTAAATTGGGCTCTTATCCGCTTCAGGTATATTTTCTAATGCAATCCGTTTTAGCTTTGCCTCATTCCAGAGCTTTCTAATGGGAAGCTTCCTCTGAGGAGTACCAGAAATTCTCAAATCATTATTATATAATGCCACTATAGAGCTTTTAGTGTTCAAACGCACAATGTTTTCATGATCAAAAATCTCTAAAACCTTAGATTTCATTTTGCTTTCTGGTTTATTCAAAGTGTCAAACACAGGTACACTATATCTATCTAACGGATCTCGAATATGACGAGGGTTCGGTAGTAGGGGATATGCGCATTTAACTGGCTTTGCAAGGGATGTCTTTCTGGAAGACAATGGAGTCACTAATTTTGTCATTATAGAAATCGCAGGCTGTTTTCCATCACTGACAGTGGGATTATTATCATTTTTGCACGGCTTTACTTCATCTGGAAGCGCTATTGTTGATTGTTTTTCTAAAAGGTAAGTTAGTAAGAAACAAAAAGCCTCGCTTTCGAAAAACAGTATACAGAAAAAAACACAGTTAAGCACGTACTTGTATATTTTTTCATAAAAAATGGATGAACAGCCTTCGGTTTTGTGGGTTCGGCAGTTTGAGCTGATTGAGCTGATTGGACTGATTGGACTGATTGAACTAACTGAACTGATTGGACGGAATCAATAGATCGGACTGGCTCGATACGTTTTATCATTTGGGTAGCCGCAGGCTGGATTATCTGAGCTGAGTCTAGCACTGGAACGCGCAACGCATCTAATGATTTAAACTCAATGGAATTAGGTTCAAAAGGTACATTAAGCATTGGCGGAGGACTTGGACTATGAAGACTTAAAAGCCTTTGAGTCAGCTGAAGAGACCGGGAAATAGAAGACTGAGCTATAGGAATAGTCAAAACATCATTTCTTTTCATACGATTAATATCCAGCTTTACTAGCTTGGAGTATTCTTTTTTTGTGCCCTCTTTTGGTATTTTGACTTTAAGCTTGACTAGGTATGGTCGTGAGGCAACTCTCAGCTTTTCTTTATCAAGACACATTGTAACTAATAACTGTTTCTTTGATTGTTTAATGCCCAGCGTTTTAACTGTAATCTTTTGAACTGAGCATAAGGGCTTTTCATTCAGAGATTCGGGCAGTCGCCGTAAGCTGCTCAAAGAATTCTCTGTTGATTTAGTAATAGTACTTTTCATCTTCGGACTGAAAGCTCGCTGAAACATTACAGAATCAACTGAAGGGGGTAGACTAGTGTTTGAGATGTTAGTTGTGACTTTGCTGTCTAATAGAGAATCCATCCCATCACCAGAAAAAACATTGTTCTCTGATGAAATGCCAAGGTTTGTAGAAATTTTTTCAGGACCTTCCTGCAATTCTCCTGTGGCTTCTGACGTTTTTAGTCCCCACAATGAATTAAGTGTCTTGTTTGTAGACATAGATTTTGTAGGCTTAATAGAAATATCAGACTTTTCTGTTTTCAGGGTATTCGCTGGTGTTGGATCTATTCCTTTTGTTTTTGATGTAGTATTGACTATATCTATATAGGAATCTAGATTTCTATTTCTGATAGCCTGTGGAGCTCTTTGTGTATTAGATATTGTAGCATTCTTTATCACAGTATTATCAAACCCCCAAAAATTTGCGTCATTGCTTAGTGGTTTCATACTATCCTCTGAAGAAGTTTGGTTCACAGTTGTTTGTGGAGTCAGATCATCCGAAATGTTGCTATTTGATGACTCTAAAGAATCTTGATGAAATAACTGAGGATCAAAGCAATTTATTCGTTCAGTGTTTGTGGACGCTGGGCTCTTGGGGCTGGTGTTGAGAGACTCACGGTTGGCTTCAGTTGGTTGAGTATAATGTGGAATCATTCCTACCAACATTCCTCGAAAGTCTGCTTTTATAAGATTATGGGTCCAATTCTTTCTGAAGGAGTTTGGTATATAAAAGACGTTGAAGACTGGTATTATGTCCAGGTTCAGTTATCCAAACTGCCCGGTCGCGAGATTTCCGTCTAAGTGGTAGGTCGACGTGTAGCTAACGTGCAATTGACGTTAATTGAAATTTCACGCGCCTTGATTTGCCTTGGGATGTTACCATGGAAACTAATTTGGCGCTTATATTGAAATGGCTTCTCGTTATAGATAGCACAACCAAACAAATATTCATAATTTGTAAACTCATTGACGTTGTGTTGCTATCTATATTTGGAATACTATCAATAATACTCTCAAGGTTTTCGGATAGTATAGACATATTAATGGAAAAGGTTTTAGGGTGGCTCCAAGAAGCCAAGGAATCACTTTCTAAAGCAGGGGCAGTATGTAACGGTGCTAACTCTTATCTATCCGCCACCAGACACAAAATGGAGCAGTCAGCTATTCTCTGGTCCAAGGCTGAGTTTTTATATAGTTCTATATCGGATCAACTGGTAGTTATGCGGTCTGTAAAATCAGCGATGGAAGGCTCACATAGGTCAAGTTTTAAGAATTTAGAGAGTACTCTTGCTGACCTGGATACTATTGATGTCCAATTGGCAAGTGTCCTAAAACGGTTAGAAGAAACCGATCTTGATCCAGCTTTGAATGAATTTAGGGATTATTCTGTTTTAAATCTTAGGAGTTTTGTTGATGAAGATAGTATTGAAAAACTAAGATCAAGTATTCGAGACGCCATTGATCAAGTGCAAGAATCACAAACGAACCTCAAGTTATCAATTGTTAATTTATCAAAAGATCTAGATACATTTTTTCAAAGTATAAATGTGTTAGATGAACCACAGGACGATCAAGTGAGGCAGTTACATATAAATGTGGCAGATATTGAACAGAATGCTCAGGCTATGGCTATGTTACTTGAATCTTTAGCAAGACACTTTGATCAATGTACTAAGGCAGTTGAACTTATGAAAAGAGATGGCTCAAATAACCTGGAATCGGAAGAAGAAAGGGAAGAACTATTAGAGCTTGTGGAGGTTTTGCAATCTGATGCCGAAGAAGTAAATGGGGTTTTGGTGGAGTTGGATTCTAGGTTAATTACGATTGAAGAATCTGAGATGAGTGTAACCGAATATTTAAAAAAAGCGAATGAGGTTTATGGCAAAGCTGTTGCAATTTTTGAAACTTTCGACGCTTTTGGAAGCACATCGCTTCAAAACTATCAAATAGTTATACAGGATTTTGATGAGTCTCGGAAGCAGCACAACAAAGTTTTTCACTTTTTACAGATGGAAATGAAATCATTAGTTGAATACTATGATCATTTCTTGGGATCTTATAAAACAATGATTTTGGAGATAAGGCGTCGCGGAAGCTACGAATCTAAACTAAGTGCCATTATTTCGGACGCGGAAGATAAAATTAACAGAGTTATAAGAGAAGAACAAAAATCAAGAAAATCATTTCTTGATGAACATGGGGAATTTTTACCTAGCGATCTATGGCCGGGGTTAAGTGAAAGTCCACAAATATTTCGTCTTGTCATGCCTGAAACATTGCCTATACCTGTGCTGGCTTCTCATTACATCTCACAGATTTTTGGTAAAAAAAAATAATAGTTCCTAAAAAGATTGGATATTTTCAATTCTTATTTTTCTGCATCTTTATATTTACGTCATTGTCTATTATTGTATAAATCGATACATATTCATTCGCCGTTTAGAAATATGATATACTTAACGACTTTTAATGATTTATGATTTTTAACGGCTTATGGTTTTAACGCGTCAACTTAACTCCCAACGCCGCTCCACTTGCTCTATACCTTCCTGTACATGAATATATTTACGTTCCTGTAATCTTAAGTTTGGGGCCTAAACAAAATAAAAAAACATCTCATTCAATAGTTCACTGCCAGTATGTCATCATCAGATTCCGAAATATCTGATGAGGAATTCGGTGCAAGTCGATTTGTGGGATTCAGCGACCCTAATCGTGTTTCAAAACGTCAACGCTCCAAAAACTCAATGCTGGGTGTTTTTAATGATGCTTCTGATAGCGAAACCAACAACAAGGAGATTAAAACAGCTAAAAAGCCGTTAAGGTTTCAATCCTTAGCATTTGCAAAAGCATCAGTATCTGCTGATTCTAGCTCAGTAGAACCGTCTAACTTTTCCAAAAAAGACGTTCATTTATCTGATAATGATTCTAGAACTGAATCTGGTGGCACTTCTAGTGAGTTGAATTTCGAATCCATAAATGGAGATGAAAACCTTTTATCGAGGCAAATTTTTGAGATTAATAGCCCGCAACATAATGGGCTTGTAAAAAATATTTCCAGTCATGCTGCAGTGCGCTCACCAGGGTCTAACATGCAAGCGTTTAATCCCTATATTATCAATGCCAAATCTATGGAATTTGAAGCCTATAGTGAAAAAAACCAGGATACCAAACAAAATAAAATTAGACTCAATCATACAACGTTTTTAGAATCTGATGAGCTATCTATTCAGCCCCTTGATCCTGCTTTAAAGATTTCTAATATTAGAAGCGAACAAAAGGACTTAAAGGAATTAGATGATGAGAGTGAGGTTATAAAAGAAATTTCTACAGTTATAAAAAAACCCAATATAGGTTCTGAAAAACCTAAGCTTAGACGGCGATTCAATCCTATGGCATTTAATAAACCAAAATTTAATGCCACCGCCTTTTCGGAGGTTCGATCTGCAGATGAATCAAAGCCAGAAACTGTAAAAGGCTTTATAGAAGAAGACAGAAGTCACTCGCCGCTATATGATTCAAACTTAGATTTTTCACCGAAGCCAATGTCAAGGTTTGCGTCTCCTGACAATACACCAGCACCTCTGGTCACACCTATGCCTGCATTCAAGCCCACTGAAAATAATATTGTGCCAATCTCTGTGAAGTCCACAATGAAAGAGCTTTCAGACAAAGGCCGAATGTCAGCTAGGGATCGGCATTCATCTCCATATGGCTTGGGTGCTAAGCTACTGGCTCGAATGGGTCACGTTGCAGGTAAAGGCCTAGGCGCGGGTGGATCAGGTATGGTGAATCCAATTGAGCAAAAACTGAGACCTCAAGGCTTAGGTTTAGGCGGTATTAAAGAAAGGACAAAACAGGCAATTGAAGAAGCTAGACGGCGCGGGGAAAATGTGAGTGATAGTGAAGATGAAGGTTCGTCAAAATTTCGAAAGAAAAATGATACTAAGAGAAAAAATACTTTAAAAAAGATGAATGGTGATAATAGCGAAATAGAAAACCCCGCTGTTTTGTCAGTAAACCGAAAGACTAGAAAGTCTAGGAACGTTTACAAAACCATTTCTGAAATGGAAAAAGAAGGCCTCAAAATAACACCTGCATTAAGATCAATTATTGATCTAACAGGCAAGAGTTCTAAAACACTAGATGATTTAGATAATTTTTCATCAGTAGGGTCATTATCAGCTAATGAAGTAGATATCACGCCGTTGTTCAATTTAACTGAACAGGTTACGGATGAAATTGAGAAATACGGAAAAGAATGGGACTTGCTCAAAATTCGTAAAAATTACAAAGACTTCGAGAAAAATCAACTTTCTAAAGAGTTGAATGAACTTAATTCTGATATTTCACGATTGGAAAGTCTTTTGGAATTAACAGCTAAGATCGAAAAATCGAATGCTAATAACGAAACAAGTGATTTGAGTGAAATAAGCGATATGCTACAGCAACTTGAGCTTGAATACCCTAATGAATTTGAGAAATTTAATTTGGAAGAATTGGCGATAGCTGCCTTTGCTCCTTTAATTGAGTCTAATAACAAAAATTGGAATCCCTTGAAATATCCTAGTTTCTTATTCACAGAAATAAGTGGGTTAAAGCGTATGATTTCTTTTAACAAGGATTTGCAAGATAGTTCGCAAACTGGTTATCTGCCACAACAAAATAACCTTTATCATGAAGAATTCTTGAACGGTGATAGTTTCATAAAAAGAGCATCATTATTCGATAGTATGATGGCTCAAAGCTGGTTACCTCAAGTAAGACTATGTCTTATTAATGAATGGAATTGCTATCATCCTGCTTCAGCGATTTTATTAATTGAGCAATGGGATCAAGTGTTGCCATCATTCATACGTTGGCTACTTTTAAATCAAGTGATTTTTCCTAAACTCAAACTTACTTTGTCTGACTGGAATCCTCGATCTTCATCCTTTACTTCTAAGCCAGTCCCACATAAGTGGATATTTCCTTGGTTACCATATTTTAAATTTCATTCGTCGGCATCTAACATTCAAAAAAGAATTATTGAAGATGCGAAGCAGAAATTCGGATCTGTTTTAAGACGTTGGAAATTATCAAATGGGCAGAACAATGAAATCATTGCAGAGCTGTCCCATTGGAAAGAAATATTTGGTATAAATGATTTTGATAGCTTGTTGATAAAAAACATACTTGGTTTAATTTCCGATTATTTGAGAAGAAATTTAATTATTAATCCGGCAGATCAAGATTTGAAGGTTATAAATACTGTTCTGGGATGGGGTAAATTATTCAAACCCATGACTATGGCCTTATTATTGAAAGAAGAGCTATTTCCAAAATGGCACGCAACGCTACATACGTGGCTTACCAGTTCAGCTGGTGGCCACGAAAGATTTGAAGAGATTAATGAATGGTATGCTCAATGGCATGACCTCTTTCCACAGGACATTACTGGTTTAAGTATTATAAAGGACGAATTCTCTTATGGTTTGCAGACCATTGATCGTGCTTTAGATTTGTTCGTTGAGGACAGGCTGGAGGAATTACCTCAACATATAGGATTCAAGTCCAGCAGCTCCTCATCCATAACAGATACACATTCAGTCAGAATTAATAACACGCCAACATTTTCGGTTTCAAAATCACAAATACAGATGACATTTAAGGATGTGGTAGAAGACTTCTGCATCAATAATGATTTGTTTTTGATTTCATTACGCCAAGCTCACCCGACATTGGGGCATGCATTGTATAAAATTAGTGCCAGTCCAACTGGCCATGGTGGTCTGTTGTGCTACTTGAGTGAAGATGTCGTATGGGTCCAAGATAACAAAATGAAAGAGTACCAGCCGACATCATTGGATAGCATTTCAAATATTTTATCAGTTTAGTACTACATGTATATATATATATATGGTTATGTAGTATCAATATGGTAATACCACTGATATACATAATTAAGGCTTTCTCACCAAGCATCTTAGCAATGAAAAGTATGCAAAAGCAGAAAAAATGTGGCCTTTCTTAAGTTATTATATACAGATGTAGAGATACTAATAAGAGCCAAAATGAGTATAAAGTAATATTATATAGCTGATCTCAAAAAAGTGATTTAGGTACTTTGGGGTTGCCGAAGGAACCTACCAAAAAAAAATAAAGCAGGTATGGGAAGTGTATATTTTTATATTATTGAAAGCTTTAAGCCGACTTTGAAGGCTTATCAGAGTCGACAGGAGCATTGTCCTTAAGCAATTGTTCCTTAGATTCAACTGCTTCAGTAGCTTCTTTTACAAAGGGCTCAACAGCGTTCTTCGCTCTCTTAGCAGCATCAGATACGGCATCAGTATAGGGTTTAGCGGTCTCAACAGCAGCATCGGTATAAGGCTTCACAGCATCGACAGCCGCTTCTGCGTAGGGCTTAGCAGCATTACCAATAGCATCAGTAACAGGCTTTGCGGCATGACCGACGGCACGAGCCATAGGGGCAGCTGAGCTAATAACAGCAGCTGTAACGGGGCCGGCAGCATCACCAATGGCATGAGCAGCGGGGGCAGCAGCATCAATAATGGGTTGAGCAGCATCGCCAATAGGCTTGACACGTTCTACAACTGGTTGAACTGCCTGGAAGGCAGCAGAAGTAACAGGTTCAATGGCATCAGAAAGGGCGGAAGCAACTGTCTGAACCTTGGCATCAGTCTTAGCATCGGAATCAAAAGAATCATCCTTAACATTGGTCTTAGGGGTATCTTCCTTGGGAGAATTTTTCTTGACAGATTCTGTCTTAGGGGAGTCATTTTGCTCCTCCTTAGGAGAAGAAGCTTCGGCATCATCTCTTAGTTCCTCACTATAGACTTCAGGGTATTGTCTAAAACAATCTTGCATTGCTGAGAACTTTTCAATACAGTCCACGCCCTTGGGTTCGGCTTCGGAGTAAACAAAGCAGCTAAATGCGGCCTTGAAATCTTCACCACAGGGGCCGTGAGCCATACCACCCAAACAGGGGCAGTCCCAGTTGATTTCACCGGTTTCGGGGTTGTAGGCGCTTTGAGGCTTTTCTTCTCCCTTTGGTGTTTCGGGGCTATGTTCTTCAGATGAAGACCCGGCCTTCTTGGGAGTAGAGTCAGACTCAGGTTCGGATTCTAAAGGTTTTTCAAGCATGTAGTTTTCCTTCTTGGGGGCCTTTACAGATTCTGCAAACTGAAAGTTAGTATATCTTCATATTTTTTATAGCAAAGAATCAAATAAGAAAGCTTAGAGCAGCTTGAATGGAAAAAAAAAAACATACTCTTTTCATCAGCTAAAATAGGGGAAGATAGCGTGTAAGTAGCCAAGGCTAGACCGGAGATGGTAGCAACACCAGCAAATAGCAAGTGTCTAGCAGATTGATTTGCAGTAGATCTGGTGGCAGTAGAATAACGTTTAGCAAGCGAAACCGATGTGAAGCGTCTGGCGGTAGAGAAAGTTAATTGTCTGAGCATTATTATACAAGGAAATGAGGGGGATAGGGTTAATGATTGAGATTGGAGATTGGAGGATAGTGATTGAATTGAAAGGAATAACCGAGCGTCAAAATTGGAAACTCCTGGCTTAGTTATATAAAAAGCCCCGAGCAGTTGGTTCAGCAATTAAATCTGGAGGTTTGCCCTTTGCCGCTTGCCATTTGTCATAACGTCCCAAACTTTGCCTTCGTTGTCCCCGCAACAAAAAATATATGTGCGGCGATTCGTATTGCATTAAACGCCTTTTTATCATGTTCTAGCGGATATCGTGCGGCGTGTGAGGCATAATGGCGTAATGGCGTCATACCTTAAAGATGGGAATTGGGCAGGTTCAATTCCATTCCCTTGACGGTTTACCTGCCACTTTTTTAATATCGATTCAATTCCACTTTGTTCCTCTACAACGTTAACATTTGCAGTTGATCTTTTCACGTAGGATCGCTATAACCCACTCGCTAATAACCAATATCAACATGTCCAAGACTCTCTATCTGGGAAACTTTCTGCGCAAGCTAGGCCACGGCCAAGCAAGCTCCGGGGCCGATGTCCCCGGTAACGCCAATCGGGCACTGATTATTTTAAATCAACCCATTACTTCGTCCTACATATTTGAATCTATCTGGAAATACTGTTCATACCGTATGTGTGCCGATGGCGGTGCTAACCGATTGTACGATTACCTGGCAAACGACAAATCACGCGTAGAGTTCTTGCCTGATGCCATAACTGGCGATTTTGACTCTGTCAGGCCCGATGTTTTGGCCTTTTATGAGTCTCACAAAGTCTTCACCCAAAAAACCCCAGATCAGTATAGCACTGACTTTATGAAATGCGTTGCGTTGGCTATGCAACGTTGGAAACCAACCTTTGATATTTTTGCTCTTGGTGCGCTAGGGGGTCGCGTGGATCAATCCTTTCACTCGATTCATCAGCTACATCTTTCTCTCAAGATGAACCAGATATGTTATTTGATAACGGATGAGTGTATCACACTTTTGTTGGACCGTGGGGTCACCTATCTTCATCTGGCTCGTGATGTTTTGGACATATCATGTGGGTTGCTACCTGTTAACGGTACTACTGTGATTACTACCCAAGGTCTGGAGTGGGATGTTAAGGATTGGCCCACGGACTTTGGTAGTCAAGTAAGTACTAGTAATCATGTTATGCAAGATATAGTAAAGGTTCAAACGGATAAACCTATTGTTTTTACGGTAGAAATTAAGCAATCGCTAAAGTAATCGCGAGGTAATCTCGTAAAGCAGTGTGTTGTCTAGACAAATATCTCTAAAACAATCAAGAGTAGTACTAGTTTTTATATAGAAGTCAAGATAAAACCAAGCAATTGCCTTTTATTGAATAATACTATTATTTATATTTTTTCCTAAAAATCAATTATATACTCTCTAGCCTAAGGTGCCTATTACGCGGCTTTTCGCAGAATTCAACCTTGTTTTCTTATTTGAGGTAAAAGTGACAACGTTGCGGGGGTTATGCGTCAAACCACAAAAATAAGGGGCGAACAATAAGTGCACAGTGTCATATCAAGTGTCTGTGAATTATCAGAACAAGATTTACGTTTGAAATTATACTTAAAAAATGAAGGTTTTTTACATTGGGGTCATTAGAAATACCGATAAAGATGGTTTAGAATTGGCCAGCGTTAGGGATTTGTCTTCTTTTAGTTTTTTTGAAAGATCAAGGTAAGTTATTCTAGTTGCGAGGTACTAGGTAGCAAGGCAACAAAACTGTGCTGAAAAGTAGTAAAGCTTTTCAAACCCAACTAATATTAACTATTTTGATGATACTTTTTTCATTTTTATTCTTGTACTCATAGTGTTTCCCAATTTATGTCTTTCTTTGCCCTCACTGTAGCTACCCGTACGCAAGCTGGCCAGCGTCAATCAGTCGAGGAAGGTGCAAACTATGTTGGCCACGTGTATGCCCGTTCGGAAGGCTTAGCTGGCGTAGTGATTACTGACAAGGAGTACCCTGTACGAGTCGCTTTTTCGCTACTAAATACTATGCTTGATTCTTATATCACAAGGTTCCCCCGTGCCGAATGGATCAATGTAACGCAGGCTACGCCTACTTCATTAGCTTTACCAGAATTGGATCAAATGATTGTCAAGTATCAGGATCCTCACCAAGCTGATTCTATTCTTAAGGTTCAGCAAGAACTGGATGAAACGAAGATTGTTTTGCATAAAACTATTGAAAGTGTTTTGGCAAGGGGTGAAAAGCTAGACTCTTTAGTTGATAAATCAGAAGCATTATCGTCAACATCACGTATGTTTTACAAGCAAGCCCAGAAAACCAATTCTTGCTGCGTTATTTGCTAAATAAATGTACAGTGCTAAATATATATTCTCATCTTCATTACATGTTTTATTGAACAAATTACTTTGTTAGTTATATAGAGTACAATTCAGCTCTATTCTTGAATACAATTCAGTGAACTGCAAGAAAGCTCGCTCCCTGTGACTTTTTGAGAAATTCTAAAATATTTGAATTTTGAATACAAAGAACTAACATTATGTTTTGATTCTTCGAATAAGACCGAGGTCTGTGGTAATGTCAACTCTGCGAGTATATGGGTAGGTGTTGAACGAATTCCGACTTTCTCTCCAGCTTGGTCAGGATCAATTTTGGTGAAACAATTGTGTAATCATGGGTCCACAAAAAGGTGTAATATCATATGAAAAACAGAGGAAACTACTTTAAGCGCCATATATACAAGCCGAAGTGATTAGAAAATCAAGTAGAAACCTTCTGTTTAGATCGTATAAGCGCCCAGAAAAAGCCGTATTAAAATAAAAATATTTGAACTAAGCTCACTTTCTCTCAGTTGTCATCGCAAAAAATTTTAAAGAATTATTTATTCCAATATATATCGCTGTATATATTTTTAAACGATTTACCTAGTATTCAAAATATTGCTGAGAATACGAACAAATACAGTTAGCAAAAATATCGACCTCGGAGAGGGTTGAACTCTCGATCTTGCGATTAACAGTCGCACGCCTTAACCAACTTGGCCACGAAGTCCTTTTCTATGTAGGTTCAAGTAGTTGAAGACTATCATTTTTTGAAATTTTGAAGTTCTCATCAGCCGAGTTCAATTAAGCCACAAAAGCAAATTATTGGAAGCACAAAACACAATTTTTCAGAAAAAATTTTATATTTACTAATATAAATAGTTTCAGTCAGCTCTAGTTAACTTTATTCCACTCAGGTTAAAAAATAAAACTAAACTAGCTACATTTTCGAAAAGCAATCACGAAACGTTCCATACATTATAAGTGAAAGTTTGTAACAAGCAAAAAAAATAACACCGGAAACTTATTTCAACTTAGAATATCTTGGGCGAACTCAGAAAAAATCCATTGAATGTACGGATTAGAAACTGAATTTCTTTAAATGGGTTTGTCAGAGTAAAGGGGATAGCAGTAGTTCTGAGTAGTTTGAGTATCGTGAATCGATTGGTACTAAATCAAGTAGTCCAATACACTTATTTTGACAATTTTAACCCAGTGCTTAGTAAATAATAGTAATTCTTCACTCTTTTTTAGTTGCTTTTTTTGGAAATCAAATACCGCAGTTTTACAAAAACTAAATTGATTATGATAACTTCCACCAAAAGGAAACATTTGTAACAGAATGAACTGGAATTATTGCTAATAATCACTTTATCAACTTTCATTTATTTGTAATTGTTGAGATTCCAATTTTATCCGAAAGTGTAAAATTTCGATGGTTAACTGTTGATAAACTTTTAAAACTTGGAGAATTTATGTTGGAGGCTTTTCTTGTATTTTACGAAAAATCTCACTGGTCATATGGCCTCAGCTTGCTCTTAATTACCAGCAAACTTTCTAACAATGAATTCCCCAATTTTTACTTATAAACGTTTCCTAGCTCTTTATGGTAATTAAAGAAAGAAAGAGGTGTTTTTGATTTTAAGAGACGTTACTTTGGAACATGTTATAGATTTAGGAAATGTTTTTTTTGGAAACGTATATGTGAGGATATATTGAAGCTTCATTACGGCCCCAGAAATATTTCATTAACATTAATATTTTGATAGCTTTAACCTCTACCGTACTGTGGTTACAAGCTTGTGGCTTCATTTTTCTCTCAATCAATCACTTGAAATATCCAGTTTTCCAACTTCCAAAGGCCAACCCATACATTGGGTCCGTTATTTAGAGTAGATATTTACTTTTTTTCAGCCTGATTATTTTTAATTGAAACTTACCACTGAAATATGCAGATATCCGAAAACCTCGATTTGATATAATGCGTAGCATGATACACATGCTGAAAGCCACGACATATGTGTACTAAAAAGCTTTTTTTTAGACCTTCAATAAATATCGGCCCAAAACGTTGAAAAATGGAACCGGTTCGCTAAGCAAGCCAGGACAGATGAATAGGAGGAACTTTTGATTAAAAAAATAAATAATTATCGATTCAAGAAACAAGATTTTTGTTATACATAAATATGGGCCAATTAGAAGATTTAAAACAAAATAAAAAAATAAAAATATAATGTAATAATATAATTTGGAAAAACCGCAAGAAAAATAAAATGAATAAAAAGTGATTACCGCAAATCTAAAATAATTCTATAGTTAAAATAATGAAATGATTTTTTATTCAAATTCTTTTTTTCAAGATTGCAAGCTTATCTTTTTTTTGATTCCAATTTTCATTGCTTTGCTAGACGATTGAACGTTGTTTTTTTATCAAATTCGGCGAAAATTAAAGTAAATCTCTTCTAACAAACTCGTCGTAAAGGGTCTTACCAAGTCTGGCAGGTGAGGGTTCAACCAAAACACCAGCGGCTTCAAGAGCAGCGATCTTGTCTTCGGCACCACCCTTACCACCGGAAATAATAGCACCGGCGTGACCCATTCTTCTACCGGGAGGAGCAGAGATACCAGCAATAAAGGAGCACACGGGCTTGGGGACTTCTCTAGACTGGTTGTATTGCTTGAGGAATTCAGCGGCTTCTTCTTCGGCGCTACCACCGATTTCACCAATCATAATGATACCATCAGTGGTTTCATCTTCAAGGAAAACCTTAAGGGAGTCGATGAAGTTAGTACCAGAGAAAGGATCACCGCCGATACCAATAACAAGAGATTGACCAAGACCAACGTTGGTGGTTTGGTTAACAGCTTCGTAAGTCAAAGTACCGGATCTGGAAACAATACCAATTCTACCACGCTTGTGAATAGAAGAGGGCATAATACCAATCTTACATTGACCGGGGGCAATAATACCGGGACAATTAGGACCTACAAGACGAGTCTTGGATTGGGTCTTTAACATATCAACGACACGGACCATATCATGTTGAGGGATACCTTCGGTAATACACACCACAAGGGGCATTTCAGCTTCAATGGCTTCTTCGATAGACTTGGCAGCGAGAGGAGGGGGAACGAAGATGGCAGAAGCAGTAGCACCGGTTTGTTTTCTGGCTTCAGCGACAGTGGCGAAGATGGGACGGTCTAAATGCATTTGACCGGCCTTTTTGGGGTTGGTACCACCAACGACATTGGTACCGTAATCAATGGCCTGTTGAGCATGGAAAGTACCTTGCTTACCGGTGAAACCTTGGAAAAGAACTCTGGTTTCAGAGTTGATTTTAAGGTTATTAATGGTATCAGCGTAATTTAACTTAGTGGTTGATGTAGAGAAGGATCTAAAAAATAAAGAATAATTGGTTAATGAGGGAATTAGCTTTTTTACGACAAAAAATGAGGGATAATTATGGGATACCCAACTCAGAACCTTTCCCGATTCAAACCGAACTTTCCCGAGAATGCGAGGTGCCGGCAGCCTCACTACGAGCCGATGACCACGATGGGAATAAAAAAGCAGTGGGTAGTGCAAAGTCCAGTGTGCGTATTGCATTACATTAGCCCCTCATTCAACTGGCCCGACCCGCTTTGGGCGCCTTAATATTTCAATTTTTAAATATTTATGCCATCAAATTAACAAATTCAGGTACGCTCTGAGAAATGTTAATCGGGACCGGAATAAAAATGGATAAAAAAGCAAAAGTAGAAATAAAAGCATCGTAGTCATAGCCATCGAGCTACTCGGGAAAGACCGCGTCATTGAAACCGCTGATAAAAAAAGCTCACCGCACGGAGGCGTGGGACGAAAACGACAGCCAGACGCATGAACCGTAGCGGCTGGAGTCACCCACCACAGTCCGCAAACAAGAGACAGGTAGGGGGGCCCCCAAAGAAACAAAGAGGCGGAAAGTTCATCGGAACGTCCGGGTTGGCCGAGTAGAATAAAGCCCCAAAAATATTTGGAGAATGTCTCCAGAAAACATCCATCCATTTTAAACTAACGTGAATTAGCAACATACCTAGATGATCTAGCGGCAACACGGGCAGCAGAAAACATGACGAGTGGTGTGTGTGTGGGGGGGGGGGGGGGGGGGGGGGGGGGGGGAGAAGAAATAAAGGGTTTTCAGTCAAGGAGAAAAGAAAAGAAGTAGAAAAAGGGAAAAAGGAAAAAAAAACTTAGACTAGGGCGGATGTTTGTCGCTTGATATATATAAAACAATGGACCTCTCACGATAAACGGATCGAAGGGCCCCACCGCCAGCCCTTCGGAAGGATGGGTGTGCCCCGCACCTCACCCTAGCCCTTGCTTTTAAAACTTCATTCCTACTAAACCCATCATCGTTGGGTTAGATAATTTTGATTTTTTATTATCATACTTTGTTCTAATTTAAACGTTATTTTGTTTGCCGCTTTTTCCTAGGCCATTTTATTATAATGTGTACTCTCGCATACTGTCTATATCTTACAGGTTGTCAGCCCCATTCCCATTCTCCATATTTTGTTATAGTTGGACCCTCTTTCTACGCAGTCCAAAGTGGCTTTGACAAGCTCGCATTGATGGTTGCCCTATATTGGCATATATTATATATAAAATACAGCTAATTGATATAAAATCTCATAGTTTGTTTTCATTTATGTCGTTTGATTTAATAAAAATAAAAAAAGAATTCTCTAATTTACTATAATCAACCAGGGCCCCCAATCACATACTCGACACTAAATACAAACACTCCCACAGGCTCTGAGCTTCCACTTTTCTCATCATCCACTGCCGATAAAGCTATTCTCCTTTTACTCATTCTATTTACCGATAATCCCACGATCCATGTGCAGCTGCATTTCGGGTTCTTCGCTGAGAACGCCAATTCAGTTGCGGAGCGCGCTTACTCATCGTCATCCTTGGCACTTTAACCCGAGCATAACCTCCTTACTCTAGTGGGAAACATGTCCTGCTATCAATTTTCTTTGAGTTCAAATCACCGCCATAAGAGCCATGATAGTTTCTTTAAATCCCAACTAATTAGCAGCCGGCTAACCTTTGATCTGCTTATTTATAGTAAAATTGTCAAAGATAAACAGAGCATTTAGACTAGCTTATACATGTACATTGCATTTCGTTGCACACGCTATTTAATAAACTCCTGAAAATCGCCCGAAATTTAAAAAAAAGTTATAAATAAAAACTGACTTAGGGGTGTACGAATATATACGTTTAACCATATCGTAAAGGTATAAACAATTTTTGTAAATGCATAAACAGCCATGGGGACCCAACCATTATCTTTAGTCTCGCCAAATCTATAGAAAAAAAAGCGTATACAAGGTCAGTTAATAATAATCAATTCACTGTTTAGCTTGGTACTTTAATATAACCTGGTTCCCAATTTATGTTTTTAGCTAGCTAGTTTCATTACAAAATTATTTTCAGATTATATAAAAAACTTCAAATTCCCGAACTCTCTCAAAAACTGCCGGTTTTATATTGAGCGCTACTTAACCACTACTACAGTTTCTCACTTGCCATTCATTCACGGTAACTAAAAATGTAACTCTAGGAATATACCCGTTATTTTAAAAGCTGTTGTTTCTGTTTGTTTTTTTTGACCACAGAATCTTATATCTTCTATAATATTTTTTTGTGTGCTTTAGCCTTCGATCGCTTCAAGATTAGACCAAAAGGCAAACACTTTTTTGCCAGTATATCTGAGATAATACTTAACATAGTAACACCGATCAAAATTAACATTTAATCACGGCTTAGCCAATATCAAGCACTGGCCCATTGGAGTTTCGCTTGTCTGTCACGGCTATAGGTCAGAATTAAAGTCCCAATCTGAAATATTGTAAACAATCACACCGCTCGCTCATCATTCAGTAATATCCTTGATTATGAGTTCCGAATTAAAAAAAGATATTTTTCAGATCTGTAGTAGACAAACTACACTCACCGATACGACTGAATGTTACAATGACATTAACTTGATTTGGTAAGTCTAAATCTAAAAGTTTCAGCTCGTAACTTATTTCTAAAGTTCAAGGTTATTAACAAACACCATTAAACAGCGAGGAGATCAAGAATCAAATAGAACTAAATGATGTATCGCTAGTTGATAGTTTGGTACGAGAATATATTAAAGAAATTGAAACCGATCTGTCTGGTGGATCTTTTCTCTCATCAAAGGTAAGATTATTTTCGAGTTTTTTGCGTTACTAGTCAGCATGTTAACTCACCATTACTTAGTCTCAGGTCGCATATTTAACAGCGATAGATTGTCTATGCTTGTTATACGCTAATGGGTTATCAGGGGAAGTGCTTGACTGTTTTACAAGAATAATGCTACCTCTTCCTGGAAAATGGGTTTGGATTGAAGGAATAGATCAAACCGGGAGTAGTCGCGCCAGGTGGACAGCCCAAAACAGTTTTCTAGCTACGACCGAACACATTTTTGAAGTTTTGAACCATTTTTTACGAGAGTTAAAATCAAAAGGTATTGAATATCCTATGACTCGATTGCTTATTGAATTGATGGTTAGCTACAGTTTTTTGGACTTTCCTTGGGTTACTGAAAGGTCATATGCATTATCAAACATGCTATTGTGCGATGTGATAAACATATCTCATATTGATTCAAAAATTTACGAAGAAATTTTATTGGAAACAATTAAGCCTTTGATCGTCAAGGCTCGAGCACATGTTCACAAAGCAGTCAGTGATGAAGGCCGACAGAAGATAAGAATAACCAAGCTTGGCGTAGGTAGTGTAAATTATAATTCAGAAGTATCTGATCCTGAACGATTTGAATGGTCTGAAGCTCGATTAGATATCCTTGGAATTTATCGATTCGTTCTAGAAAGAATTACATTAGACCAAATAATTAGTAATTGGTCGTTTTTAATCCCTTCTCTGCTGAATATACTTGATGAGCCAGATCCAGCTATGAAGTTGCAAGCCGTGAAGCTAATTGACATCCTATTGCATCGGATCTCTAGTCTAGATCCCTCATTAATGAAGAAGTCAGGAGTGGGGTATATTTTTTGGGAAAGCCTTTTATCTTGCACTACGTTCCTTCCTCCTTTAACTGATAGCAGATTGTCAATACCGCTTATAAAGTGTTCTATCAGAGCCTTAGTTGTTCTTTCAAAACTAATCGAACCTAACGACGTATCAAAAAGGTCGTTACTTTTAGATAACATAATGAGGGACGCTATCTTAAAAGGACTAACATATTCCGGTAGTCAGGATGTTAAGGTTGCTTACTGCTTAGTGATATCAAGCGATTTACTAATAAAAAATATGGGTACCTACAGCCTCAAGCATTTACAATCTATGCTAGGAATAATTGGAAGTGTGATGTGCGATCCTTTCTGTACTGCGTCTTTACCTTTGCTTAATAGCACTATTGAGCTTAGTATTAGCCTGATACAATATTGCTGGCCACGGATAGGTAATCACCAATATGAATTGTTAAGATTCATTGCTATGGCCTGGAAATGTGTCAAGGAAGATATTATGGCGCGAAATGGCTCGGATGATGAACTAGTGAAAACTAAAAAGAATATTGAGAAATTAATGTTATTTTTGGCTGACGCGGTTGGAGTGAAAAAAATTAAAACAGATACCGATCAACTTAAGTTGATAAAGGATGGTTACTATGAAGAATTGTTTTCACGTATAATATAGTCTTTGTGGTGGGACATACTTTATGACTGAAGTTAGAATATTTGTAATTATATATAGAATTAGTGAAGGAAAAACATAAAAGTACATTAAGCTTAAATAATAAGTATGAAGAAAAGTAAATAAATAACAGTCGCGGAAAATAATAGACAAGAAATTGTTTTATAAAGGGTGAAGAAAGAATTCTAAAAAGCAGTGATATAATAACAAAGGTTTCCCCTACCCGTGAAGGAAACTAATCAAGAAAAGAACGAAAAACAATGCCGTAGAAAAAAAAAGAAAAGTTGAGCCAGAATTTAACTACCTTTTTTCCCACTACTGTACCAGTAGTTCTTTACTGATTAGTTTTTGAAGGAGCTAAAAACAGGATATAATAGACGGATGACTGTGAGAAGAATGTGTCGTAACTTGATTTACAGGACGCCCAGATAATCTTCTTTGATACTTCCACTAAATTAATACCAAAAAGAGACAAAAATGAAAGTTAGTAACAATTATCAAAGAATTATTAAAAAATATAAAAAACAACCGGAACTAACATTGCAAACATTTCACCAACGTCGGCTCGTACACCAACGATTTTCAATCTTACTCGACTGCCTTTTTCTATAGTTTGATCATCAGAAACGAATGCAGGAGGATTGGCAGTGGGGTTGAATGACATATCTGAAGGAATTAACTGTTCAAATGAGTTAGTTAAACATTATTTCATAAATTTTTTTAAAAAAACAAACACATACATGAGAGGAGACGAAAACGCTGAGAGGACCAACATCAGCGAAGTAACCCATTTTGTTGACATTCGTTACAATGGCATCTACTACTTCTCCCTAAAAATCGTAGAAAACATTCGTCAAACAATGTTAGTATTTGAATCATGAACATGCTAAAAATAGTCAGCTGACCCCACCATTTTTAGTTACCAGAATAGAAAACTAACCTTGAAAGGTCTCCACACGACAGCTCTATACTTGACTTCAAATTCGGCACTACCGTTACTAGGAATTACTCTACCCTTACCAACGTCAATGTTCATACCATCCAAAACACAGACTATATAGCCGAACTGACCAGTACATGTTCCTTCGACGTCAGCTAGCAATTTCGACTTGAGATAGTCTACCATTTGAGGACCGAAATATGACGGATGAAGAGTTAAAGAAAGTGACAAATCCTTAATAAAAAACATGTTTGTTTAATTATTATTATTATATACGTGATAGAATAGCCACGATCAGATAAATAATGGCTTCTAATGGAACAGACAGCACAGGAAAATGTTCAAGAGACACGAGGGTTGAGAGTCGACGAGGTATGCAATCTCGATAATGAAGAGAGAAACCAAAAAACCAAATCGGAATAGCTATATAATTTATGCTAGAGAATTGGAGATTATAATTGGCTTGTGTTTAGACAAGACGATAGGTATAACTGATATAAAGTGGCTTAATTAGCGCCTTTTCACGTTGACTATTTATTTTACACCGCGTGTATAGTTTCTATGATACTGATGAAATTTGTCCCGAGTTCAAAGAACCGCATAAATATGACGAGCTATGTGTAGGTTAAGCCAGATTGGGAGCCAGCCGCTCGTGGCTGTCCTTCTAATATATGTATTATTTACCCAGCCTCAGTATCTATTACAATTATAGATAGGTCGATTCGTTCATATATTCTTCTAATTAATCTCTTAACAGTTCCTTTAGATATATATCGAGATTCTTCTTAGTAGAAATTAAGAACTAATCTTCTTTAGACTTAGGTTACAAGATAATGTGGTCTAACAGAATTTTTTCAGGTTGCTCTAAACTACATCCGATATCTATTCGAGGCCGCCGAAATATCAGTCTGAGTAGAAGGATTAATTCCCATCTTAGTATCAGCGAAGAGGTCCAGCAAGCGTTTGCCGATAAAAAACCTGTAGTGGCTCTAGAAAGTACTATTATCACCCATGGTTTGCCTTATCCGGAAAACATAAAAATGGCCCAGCAAGTCGAAGCAATAATTCGTAAAAATGGTGCCGTGCCTGCTACTACTGCCTTTATTAAGGGTGTTCCGACGGTTGGCTTGGGATCAGCTAGTGTTTTAGAATATTTAGCGTCAACTAAAGATTCCAAAAAGGTTTCTAGGCGTGATATTCCTTACGTAGTTGCTAATAAATTATATGGAGGAACTACTATTGCTTCTACAATGATATTGGCTCACATGGCTGGTATCAAGGTATTCGCTACTGGTGGTCTCGGGGGTGTTCACCGTGGTGCAGAAATAACCATGGATATTAGTGCTGACCTTGAGGAACTTGGCAGAACACCCGTAGCTGTTGTTTGTGCGGGGCCCAAGAGCATTCTTGATATTAGCAAGACTATGGAATATTTAGAAACTAAAGGTGTGCATGTGTCTACCATGGGTGATCCAGGTACTAATATCCCCGGATTTTATTGCCGTGACTCAGGAGTGTCGGTAAGTATTACTATTTACAGTTTTGAGCCAATTGTTTCTTTTTTTCGTTATTTATTAACCTCGTTAGTCTCCTTACAATTTTTCTACTCCTTACGATGCTGCCTCCGTTATCCGTATGTGTCATGAGAAATCTGAATAATTGTTTACTTTTTTTATTATTTTTTGTTAACGCTATTTTTTAGATGCCGGACATCAGCTTGAACTGGGCTCTGGTAGTGTATTTTGTGTTCCAGCACCCGAAGACATTGCGCTTGATTCCAAAATGATCACATCTGTCATAAACGATGCAGTAAAAGCAGCAGAAAACGCTGGCATATTTGGTAAAGACATTACGCCCTTTTTACTTAAGAAAGTATGGGAGGCTACTAATGGCAAAAGTTTAACAAGTAACGTAGGCTTTGTTTTAAATAACGCTTATGTTGCCACACAAATTGCCAAAGAGTTGAATAAACTAGAGGTAAATTAGTACTTTTTAATTAATTATTTATTATTTATCACTTCTTTTTCTTCTGCTTCTGATGGAGCAATAAAAAGATTTTGCTTAACATTTTATTAATTTTTTTCTTTTTTGTAGTACGGTATTGTTCCTGAATTATCAGAAGAATCCAAGAGGCAGGAATTGACAGATGAAAATTTTATCCCAAGTAATTTAGATCTTCAACCAGTGATTTTGAAGAGGGACAACCAGAGAAATTCTGGAGACCTAGTAGATAGTATGGTCATAGGGGGCTTGGCGTTGGATCTTACTTGCAAATTTCAAAAAGCCTCCACGAACAAAAGCTTTTTTCGGACATCGAACCCTGGTAAAATTGAAACGTCGATAGGAGGAGTTGGTTATAATGTTGCTTTAGCAGCAGCCTATTCTGGAAAAAAATATGATCAGAAAACAAGGCTAGTTTCGGCCGTTTCGAAAAAGGATGGTGGTGCCGATGTGATTCGACAAATTCAAGAACTGGGACATCTTGATTCAGCCGGTGTTTTGATTGATGATAGTGGCGAAAATATGACAGCTAGATATATTGCTATGCACGATGATACCGGTGAACTGGTAGTTGCTTGCGCAGATATGGATATTTTGGAAAATATCAATCTGAACCATATTGAAAAAGAAATTAAACGTGGCAAACCTAGTTGGATCATTTTTGATAGTAATATCGGAATTGAAAGTTTTAAAAAAATCATGGATATTTCTAAGGATGATAATATCAATGCTAAGGTGGGATTCGAGCCAACCTCAGTCCCGAAAGTTGCAAAGTTAGCCAAAGTGAATTTGAGAGTTTTTCCAAATAATGATATAGACTTGAGTACGCCTAACGCCTTGGAATTGGACCAAATGTTCACAACCTTTCATGAAAATGATCGGTTTGACGTTGATAATTGGTTTCCAGTGATTGATTCTATTGGTGTTAATGAAGATTTCAGAAACAAGCTTGATTTCATGGCGAAAACAAATCCCGATATGAGTGAATTTGTCACTACTGGAATGTATCAACAGGCCATCCATATGCTGCCTTACATTCCCAATCTTTTGATTAAAAATGGAAGCAAGGGAGTAGTGTTGTGCCAACTCCTTGAAGATATTGATTCAACACTGGATTCACTTGATCCAAAATTACCAATTGCTACAGCGTTTTGCCGTGGTAGTGCAACCATTAACGGAAAGCATACTGGTGTATTGATTCAACACTTTCCAGCCACTACGGTTGATACCGGAAAAGTGGTGAGTGTCACAGGAGCGGGTGATACTTTTTGCGGTGTACTTTTGAGTGAACTCAGTAAAAATCCATCTTGGCTATTAGACAGTGGTAAAAAAAAACTTGATGCCGTAAATAGAGCCCAAGCCTGCGCTGCCCTGACTATCCAGAGTAACGAAGCAGTCAGTAAAGCCATCATCGAAAGTAGAGCCAGCTAGTATTTCTCTTATAACATGTATGGTTTAATCCATATAGCTTAATGAGTATATAAATATCAAGGAAATTTACTTGGAATGATATACGAAAAGTATAGCCACAGACGACAGTTTGTAACACACATACAATGTAAGATATAAATGAACTGGTTACCCGGCTGGAATCGGTTAATGCTGGCGCTTATCATTAGTCAAATGCTGATTGGTTCTCCAGAAAATACCCCATACTTAATGTAAGAATGATTGTCTGACTAGTGTACCTGGTTAAGCGGCAGCTTCTACAGTTCCGTTGTTATCCGTTCTAATATGGTCGCTAATTGTGCTTCTATATCTGATTTACGACATATCAAAGGACTTTGGCTTGCCGTCACTTATTTTTCTACTGTTTTGATTAGTGACTCGTATTGATTTGACTTGTTATTATTACTTTATTAGTTTGTTCATTATTTTTTTGCTTTTACCTCTATTTATTTTCATAATTTTTAAATCGGCCAAATTTCTAGCTTGATCCAGACTCTCTCAATTCTTCGATAAGTTCCATACTTCATACCTTGTTCAACTTTTACTTTTACAATGATGCTCAGTAATTTGAAGAGATCGTCTACCTCGAGATTAGCTTTTGCTTCTCGTCGTTTATTTCACAATTCCAGAGCCTTAGGTAAGGTTTTTGCTCAAGATCACGTCAAGGCTTCTCAAGCCTCCAAGCACGCTGCTGGTTCCATCAACAAGGAATACAACGTCATTGACCATGAATATGATTGTATCGTTGTCGGTGCTGGTGGTGCCGGTCTTAGAGCNGCCTTTGGTCTCGCCGAAGCCGGTTTCAAGACTGCTTGTATTTCCAAGCTTTTCCCTACCCGTTCCCACACTGTCGCTGCCCAAGGTGGTATTAACGCTGCTCTTGGTAATATGCATCCCGATGACTGGCACTGGCACATGTACGATACCGTCAAGGGTTCTGATTGGCTCGGTGATCAAGATGCTATTCATTATATGACTAGAGAAGCTCCTGAAGCTATTATTGAACTTGAACATCATGGTGTTCCTTTCTCCAGAACAGAAGAAGGCAGAATTTACCAAAGAGCCTTCGGTGGTCAAGCCAAGGATTTCGGTAAAGGTGGCCAAGCTTATAGAACTTGTGCCGTTGCCGATAGAACTGGCCACTCCCTTTTACATACCCTATATGGTCAATCGCTTAGACATAATACCCAATTTTTCATTGAATACTTCGCCATGGATTTATTGATGGAAAATGGTGAATGTGTCGGTGTTATGGCTTACAACCAAGAAGATGGTACCCTTCATAGATTCCGTGCTCACAAGACCGTCCTTGCTACTGGTGGATACGGACGTGCTTACTTCTCTTGTACTTCGGCCCATACCTGTACTGGTGATGGTAACGCCATGGTTACCAGAGCTGGTCTTCCTCAACAAGATTTGGAATTCGTTCAATTCCATCCTACTGGTATCTATGGTTCCGGTTGTTTAATCACTGAAGGTTCCCGTGGTGAAGGTGGTTACCTTTTAAACAAGAACGGTGAACGTTTTATGGAAAGATACGCTCCTACTGCTAAGGATTTAGCTTCCCGTGATGTCGTTTCTCGCTCCATGACCATGGAAATCAGAGATGGCCGTGGTGTTGGTCCCGAAGGTGACCATATCTATCTTCAACTTTCTCACTTACCTGCTTCCGTTCTTGCTGAACGTCTTCCCGGTATCTCTGAAACCGCCGCTATTTTTGCTGGTGTTGATGTTACAAAGGAGCCTATCCCCGTTCTTCCTACCGTTCATTACAATATGGGTGGTATCCCCACCAAGTGGACTGGTGAAGCCCTTACTGTTGATGAAAACGGTAATGATGTCGTTGTCCCTGGTCTTTATGCTTGCGGTGAAGCTGCCTGTGTTTCCGTTCATGGTGCTAACCGTCTTGGTGCCAACTCCTTGTTAGATCTTGTCGTCTTTGGTCGCGCTGTTGCCCACTCAATTAGAGATACTCTTACTCCCGGTACCCCTCTTAAGCCCGTCCCTGCTGATATTGGTAAGGAATCTATTGCTAACCTTGATAAGCTTAGAAACTCTACTGGTCCTAAACATACCGCTGAAATTAGACTTGCTATGCAAAAGACTATGCAAACTGATGTCTCCGTTTTCAGAACCCAATCTTCTCTTGAAGACGGTGTTAAAAGAATCACTGAAGTTGATCGCTCTTTCACTGACATTGGTATCAACGATAGATCTATGATTTGGAATTCCGATCTTGTTGAAACTCTTGAACTCCAGAACTTATTGACCTGTGCTATGCAGACTGCTTATTCGGCCGTTGCCAGAAAAGAATCTCGTGGNGCTCACGCCAGAGAAGATTACCCTGAACGAGATGATAGTGAATGGATGAAGCACACCCTTTCATGGCAGGCGAAGCCCGGTGATGAAGTTAAGCTAGCTTATAGAGGTGTTAAGTCGGAGACTCTTGATCCTAATGAATGTTCCAGTGTTCCTCCTGCCAAGCGTGTCTACTAGGTTGTAGACATAGCTTATATATGATATCTAAGTGTATTTTCTTTACGGTTTACATTTGATTTTTTTTTTACTCATAATGCTTCAGTTTTCTCCTTTCTTTCTCTGCACGAAGGCTTCCTCTTTGCAGTGAAATGCCTCATTTATCATTATTTTTATAATCATATAGACTATAGATTTTATGGATAAACTATTATCTATTTAATTCAAAACTCGTCTTCAAATAAGTAAAGAAAAGGGTAGTACTAATGCCAATCTGATTTAGGATTACGTATTGTGATGAACCCTCGATTAAAACCTAGAATGTGATAGTTATGGGGTAGATGCACCTCCCTCCTGTACTGACTATTATATAACCTGTACTCCGTGCATATCAAGAAAGCAGCTTGAATTATACTCAACAACAAATATCCGACACTTTTTGTATTGACATTCAAAATGGGTGTTTTAAATGAAGAAAAAAAGCCGTTGGTTGCTATTGTAACTGGTGCTTCTTCTGGTATTGGTAAAGCGATGGCTAAAGAACTACATTCAAGGGGAATCAGAGTATTTGCTGGGGCACGCCGACTTGCCAATATGTCCGAATTAGCTGATTTGGGTATTGATGTGATAAAACTTGATGTTACTGATCAATCAACGATTGATGCTCTGAAAGAGCTTATTAAAGCTCAGACTAATGGAAAACTAGACTTGCTATTTAATAACGCAGGCCAACCCAATAGCTCACCCTGTCTCGATATCACCGCTGAAGATGCGATTGCCACTTATGATGTCAATGTTTTTGGTGTAATGAGAATGGTCACAACTTTTACGCCGATGTTAATTGAATCTAAGGGTAAAATTATTAACACGGGTTCGGTTTCAGGTGTCGTTAATTTTCCTTACTCTGCAGTCTATAACTCTTCTAAAGCGGCTCTTTATCAATATAGCAATACTATAAGGTTGGAATTGAAGCCATTTGGTGTGGACGTTATCCACACTATTACTGGAGGAGTCAAAAGCAATATTGTTGATACACGTGAACTTCCAAATGACTCTTTGTTCAAGCAATTGGCTCTTGAGAGTATCAAATCGAGACGAGAAATGTCACAAACCAACCAACCAATGAGTGCAGAAGAATATTCAAAAAGAGTTTTAAACAAAGTTTTAGTTCAAAATCCAAGAAGTTTCGTTTGGGAAGGTAGTTTCGCGAATATAATCTGGTTTCTTGTCTCCTTCTTTCCGCAGGGTATATTGGACTGGCTTTTGTTTAAGAAGTTCAAGATGTATATTCTACAAAAAAACATTGATATTAAGAGGAAAAGCAAGTGAGTTTTTTGGATTCAGCGCTTTGGAGTTCGTAGCAGGCTAATACGCGAAAACCGATCTTAATTTTTTTTACAGTCATTTTTTCTGAAGAACTTCTTTAGCAGTTAGTCTAAGTATATTAAATTGTCTTTAAATAAATGAATGTCTAAGAATTATAACGCAAGATAAATAATCGCTTCAAAGTGTATAGTCATTCTGTTTAGCAAGACTACAATAAGGTCGTTTCAATTCCATGAATGAATTGCCGGAGAAGAGGAGCAACCTTCTTTCTACTAGCTTTTGCTTTACGTTGTTGAAAGATGTAGATCTTAGTGTCATCGTTATTTATGGATTCAGTGTCGAATTGCTCGGGATCTTTACCGACTAATTTTAATTCTGCCAAAGTTTTGTCATTAGAAATGAATTCATCAACAAGCTCATCGATAACATCGTTGTTTTTGGTCAACAAAACTAATTCTCTTTCATGCTTTCCAGTCTGAGAATTTGAATATGATGTCATAACAACCTGGACTGAAGTATTCCGCTCAATTGAATAATCCTTTAATGCCTTAAAAAAGTCGGCATGATTTTTAGTTATCCACGTTAAGGATTCTCCAACGGTGCTAATGCCAAGTTTAGTTTCATAAGAAAGGGCACTAGTTTTTGATTTCGAAACACCACTCCATTCTTTGTAATCTTTTCTTAATAGCTCTCTTGGTGATAAACCATCAAGATTGCTCTTCAGTGTTTTCAGGGTATCATATAGCTGAGAAGCAGAATCCAGATCTTCAACTTTGGAGACAGATACACCAGCGTTCAAGACAGATTTGATAATTGAATAACTCTCTTTGTCTTCCTCGGTTACTTTTGATTTCATATTGGAGGTGTCAATTAAAAGAGGGGGTAATGCTAAATTGACAATGTCCTGATCAATAATCGATGGTGACTGATTTTTCTGCTTGAAATAGTCTACCCAATAAGTAAGTACAAGACTACTGCAACTACCCGACTTTTTGATTATTCTTGGTCCGTTAACATCTGCTATAGAGTCCTTAAAAAGGCCTTCATCATCATGGTGATCGATAATACCCACCACATTTGGGCTGAGACCCTTCATCTGGTCTTGGATGCTATTGTGATCAACTAAAACCCAGGTAACTTTGTCGTTTGGAATATTTTCAGATACAAATTCGTCAAAAAACAGTAAGGACTTTTCACTTAACTTCAATTGAGATAAGGTGTATTTTATGTCTAACCGTAAAGATAAATCTTCCCGAGGAATAGCAAAAAGGGGGAAAACAAGCTTACTTTCCTCTATCTTGTCATCAAAGCTAAGGCTACAATGGTAAAGATACGCATACAGAATTGAAGACATACAAGAGTCTAGGTCTGTTTTTGTTTATAGTGAGTTAGTATTTGTTAAAAAAATATAGATAAACTTCATTTTGATCAGGAAATAGATAAGCTTACAAGAACATACCAGCACTTTCATTCCCAGACACTATTGTAGCGCTTCCAGCATAGTTACTGCTTTTCCATGCATTAAATCTGGGCCAAATAGATTCAACGAATACTTTAAGTTTGTGCTCTGATAACACTTTTGATACCATAATCGTTACGAGGATGTTGTGTGAGGAGCGTAAGGAATCAGGCGTAATTGCTGATGCTTTCAGAAGGATACTTACTATGTGGGTTAGGGGTCTTGGTCACTGAGCTAGGACCTGCTGTGCTGCAGCTTATTAGATCACAGAGAGCTGGTTTCCAGTGGAATCAATCGTTTTAGTCGGGTTAATTTATATTTGTAAACTGAGCTAATAGCGTTCTATAGCTCGTGCGATATTTGATTAAGGCATGAATTTTTTGGATGGCCAACTAGCGTTGCTAGGTACTAACCAATCATCCTCTGCTAATGAAACAACCTCGAAATATGATCCAGTGCGGATGGAGACTTGGACTCATGATCCGAGAATCAGCACAGAAGATGTTATAATTGATATGAATCTTTTACCGGGTGCGGGGGAAGGTGATATTGCCGAACTTCAGACACTAGATGAGCCAAAAAAGCGATTACTCTTTGTCGTAAAGCCGATGGGGAATGAACTTGCCAAACGAATGAGTGGAGTGAGTATAAACTATGGTGCTGACGTGAAAAAAAAATATTAAATTATCTTCCTGTATTTTTTTGTATAATAAACTAACTATTTCCCAAATCTTTATGGGAATTTCTTAGGTGTCTTTACAAACAGGAAACTTACTTACTATGCTAAATCTCGCTAATCGTAGTGAAGTCATTGTTCGACTGGTAAGTTTACAAAGTAAGAATAAATAAGCAGCTTTAAATTTATTAATAACCAAAAAAAAACATTTCACTAGAGAGAGAAAGACGAAGTTAGGGCAGATTCTATAAACATTTTCTTTCGTGATTCACACCTTACTCGTGCCGACATGTGGAGACTCTCGGCATCACTAAGTGGACAATGTCTGTACACTGGCCAAAACATGGTGTTTCTGGACTCTATTAAAACAACTATCGGTGCGATAACTCTAAATGGCAACAGAGTTTCTTCTGCTTATGTTAACTCGAAGACAAACATAGTATTTAGATCGGAGTCTGCACGTATGATTATCTTTATTGAAATGGCTAAAGAAATGTGGCATTTTGAAGAATCTGGAGAAATTATCTTTAACAAGCTAGTTAACTCTTTCCTACCCAGTATTTTTCGTCACTGGAGAGATAACGGTGCCCATCATGTTGTGACTATTGTTCTTTTTACGAGTGTCAACTTGTCTCCAGAAAAGGTTAAACTTAGCTATGGTGAGAGACTACATAATACTGAAGATTATTTTAGAGTAGTAGTGGATCAAGTTGTAGTTAGCAAATGGAGTGATATAATGGAGCGATTAACAAAAGAGTTTACTTTTTTTGCAAAGACAGTTCTACTTCAAGATAATATCGACAAACCGACCATCAACGGTAGGATTATACCTTCGGTCAAAGGTAATGTCATGGAAGCAATCAATTTGGCCACCTCTCTTATAACCGGTAAATTTGTCGATAGGGATTTGAAAAGGACTGGTGTTCAAGTAGTGATTGTTTCTCCTGGCTCGGGTATTTATGATGTTGATTACGATCTATTCAAGCGCACTAGTCAGAGACTTCAATCTATGGAGGTTGGTATTGATCTTGTTTGTCTTAGTAGGGAACCATTGCATATTACCCCATTGTTTAGGTATCGAGATTTTCGAGGGCAACTAAAGCAGTGTATTCCAACCTGGCTCGATATTTCGTTTTGGTCGGGGTCTAAAAAAGGTAGGAACATTTGGACCCCAAGATGCAAAATATATGAGGTTCAGATGATGGGAGTAATGGAAAATGAGATGAGTTCAATCAGTATTGATTACTTGCCATTTACGGCTCAAGAAGACTCCAAACTGAAATTATTTGAAGAATATGATAAAGAAATCTTTAAGATGAAAAGAAACATGAACAAATCTAGATTCTGTGGTGTTAAAGGAGAGACGAGGGGTTTGTACAATCCTTCCCATTCAAAATTTGGGAAAAACTTTAAGGATTTGACGCAAAGGTTCCCTGTAAAGAAGTCGCTACTGCCTTTATCTTCAAACAAATCGTCTGTTTCACTTTCTAATGACATTGTTTTCGAGGCAAAGTATGATAATGTCAATAGCCGCACCTCTGCATTGTCGTCTTTATTGTCATTGAATGATAGACCTTTTCCTGCAAAAGCACTGGGATTTCTGAGAAAACCACCCAGTTTGAGTCTGATAAAAGCCGAAACTGCTTTACAAACTTCTAATAAACTGTCGCCAGAAGAAACTAGTGGTTCAAATAATAACGAGGCTCCTGAAAAACCTGCAAGCAATAATTATCCTCCAAGACTAGAGACTTTACGTCGGGGAGACTATAGTTTCAAAGCTCGAAAATCCGTTACACCTGATTTATCGAGTAGTTCTGATGCCCTTGTACGTAAAGGGAAAGGTGATAAACTCAAACATAGTAAAGTTAAATCTAACAGTCTATGGATTGAAATAGAAAATCCTTCTAATGTTAAGATTGATGATTTTTCAACTATATCGGTATATGGGAGATGGCATTGCGTCTTTCCGACAGGATCAAAGCGTCGGCTCGTTAAATGGCTATCACTAGGTTCACCTGCCTCCCTGCCTTTAAAATGTAGGGTCTTTCCGGAAGTTGATGAATTTCTGAAATTTAAATTTCAAATTTATGACGTTGCATTAGATCCTGATCAATTGGACGAAATGTCGGCAAGGGATCTTTTACGAGAAATGATTGCTCTGAGAATAAGTCTCGGTTTTCAAATCTGTGTCGGTGGAAAAGTACAAAGTGTTGAAAGTAAACGATATGGAACGAACCACATAGTACTTTATAACGATGTGCCTAAAAATTATTTCGGAACAGCAATCTATTTAAGTATGATGAACCATATTCACAGAATATCGTGCGATTATAATGGTAACATAAATGTCCAGGCATATACTACCAATGATGTAACTGAGGAAGATAATGAATTGACCACTAGCAGAATAAAAGGCTCTAAATTGACGAAATATATACCCAAAATTAAGACCAGATACGAAGAATCATATATAGAAAGGCAAATTGAATTTTCGGCCGACTCGAAAGCAAAAACAAATTGGAATCAGTTCGATCAATTACTAGCGGGATATGAGGATGCGATGATGGAGGACAAAAAAGTCTTTCGAATTAGGCTGGCCATGATTCCTTGTGAAATTGAGGTAAGAAACTTGACCGCTTCGAACAAGGTGTTAACAAATGAAGAACTGAGGCTAGAGGGCATTAAAATATTGACATCAATGTTTCATAAAGGAAGATATATGTCAAAAGAAGAGAAGAAGAGGTTCAAGGAGCGTAAAAAAGTTTTTTTTCCTTATATTCAATTTTACACAGGAGGTCTTGCCAAAAGCATGCTTCAGCTGCATGAAAATTCATTGGAAAGATCAGATGTTAGGGACCAGCAGGACACAATCACATTCAACACAAATGAAAGATTAACAAGGTCTACGAAGCTGGCAAAACTTTCACAGGAGATGCAAGGCCCCAAGGGTATTAGGCTTATTGACAGAATATGGCACTGGAATTTTCACCAACACTGTTTTATTGGCCAAGAATTTGCAGATTGGCTTATTCGTAATTTTTCGGATATCGACACCACTGAAGAAGCCGTTGAGTACGGCAATGAGTTAATGAAAAAAGGATTGTTTGACCATGTAGAAAAAAGGCATAAATTTTTAGATGGTTACTACTTTTATCAACTACAAGCAGAATACGTTATCTCGAATAATGAAAAAAAAAAGTTAGCTAGGAACACCAAGCCCGCGGCTGGGTGGTTTAAACGTATTGAAAATCACAACGGCAGCTCTGAAGTGATAAGTAATGAGGACGGATCAGATCAAACACCGACTAATTACCAGCTCACCAGTGATATATGTAGTGATTCGTCAACTGATGTTGCGCCAGTGAATTTAGCTGATAATAATGGTCAATCCTCTGGGCCTCCTCCTACTGTTGAACTGAGTAGGGCTGTGAAATACGATGTAGATCCTTTGAATAGATCATATCGGCCAGAGATAGTCACTTTACATTATGATAGAATACATAACCCGGAAAACGGCTACCATTTAAAGCTTGAATGGTTAAACACCACACCCCGATTAATTGATGATGCGATTAGTAGATGGAAACAGGTTGCGAGTAAATACGGATTCAGAGTTGTCGAGCTACCCATGGAAGAAATCGGTAGCATGTCGGATACCAATCCTTTTTGTTCACTTATGAGAATTCGGATAAGAAGTGATATTCTTGAGAAATTAGAATGCACAAGTTCACGGAAAATCAAAAATCCCGTGTTTGAAGACCCTAAGTTCTATCATAAGGCGGTTCTCTCCAAGTTTGGATTCGCCTTAGATACTGAAGCTGCTCCAAATCTTTCTACGAAAGATATAGAAATTACATATTCGTGGGGAAAACCTTATTACAAAAACACCCAGTACGTTCATAAATCTGGTAATGTATTAGCTCAGATTATGGATGATGGTGAGCTCTTGCTTATGACTAATAGTTTACATCTATCGAGATATGATGGCCAGCAAGATGATAGTGACGAATCTTTCAACCGTATGAGACCTGGAGTATCTACGCGTGATCAGAAAGGTTACTATAAATATCAGCGTGCTCAATCAGTTAAATGTGAAGATAATGAGTATGATGCTTCTAAAATTGAGGATTCTGATCCTGAGTCTATTCAAAACTCTATGAAAGAGTTTTGTAATGACTCTGGTGGGTTAAAGTTATTAATTGTGGACGCGGCAGAAGAATGGGAAAAAACACCAGTGGAAAACCGTACTAGAAAACTGCCTAGGTTGAGTGAAAATTATAGGGTACTAGAAAATAAGAGGATAAAAAATTTGGCGTTGAGCAACTCTGAGGTCATTAGCTCACTGGTCTCTTCCCACCAATGTGAGAATCATAATGAGATTTCTTTTAGTTCAGACAGTTCCAGTTCAGACGATTTTACTTCTAGTGATTCTGATGATGATGATTATGATATAAAATGTCTTGAATTACAGCAGGAGGGAAAATTGGAAATATTAGCGAATGAAAGTCGAAGTGATCGGACCATTACGAAAAAAACCAACACGTCTCAAATGACTATAGAAAACGGTCAAAATAACCCGAGTAATGAAGAAGCTAAGAGCGAGTAAACTATGGGTCATACTCATAAGGTTCCGAGAAATAATATCTATTTATCTAGCTTAGTTTATTTTTTAGCATACATTATCACGAATTCGGCTATAAAGGGTTCTAAGGTTATCTCGCAAATACGTTTAAGCTTTTTCGAATATACAAGGAATGGATTTCTTATTACCCCATAGTATTTTACCCAAAAAATGTATGGTTCTTTCAGAATAGTTCGTAGGTGGACTTATATTAATCAGACCCAACCAAGCCCGATATAAATTCTTTTTTTTCCTTTGAGATCTCAAGAATTTTGATCCAAGTATGTTTATCTAATAATTTAATAAGGATTAAAAGGTTAGAATATGATTTATTAATTCTACTGTAAGAAAACACAAGTATATATTTGTGTGGGTATGCCCCGTCTATGCTTCGTGCATTATGTGGTTTACTTTGTTTATTCAAATCAGAGGTATAAGTCATACTGGGTAGCTTGGGTTTTAGATTGTCATCACCACCACCAATACATGATCGCGATTACTGGAAGTTTAATGAATGCCCCATATATAAGGGTTCGCATTTTAGGGAAAAACAATAAGCGCCGAATATGTCCGAAAGTACGTATAATTTTCAGGGTTAGCATATTTTCTTTATTCCAGTTCATTTATAATTACGGGAAGCCAAGCGGTAGCTTCTAGTTTCCGTCTGCTTTGACGATTACCATTGAAGATTGTAATTACTAATCTCTTGACATTTTTTTCATAGAATATTCAGCCGATCTATATGGCTACGAAGATGATGTCGAAATTACAGCTGAAGATTGCTGGACAGTTATCTCTTCATTTTTCGATCAAAAGGGCCTAGTTTCCCAGCAATTGGACTCATTTGATGAATTTATTGAATCGACAATCCAGGAGTTAGTTTGGGAAGATCCTAACTTAATTTTAGATCAGCCGGCTCAACATACAGCGCCTGGAGATGATATAAATAAGCGTTATGAAATCACATTTGGAAAGATATATCTATCTCGCCCAACTATGACAGAAGCTGATGGTAGCACTCACCCTTTGTTTCCTCAAGAAGCTCGTCTTAGAAATCTGACATACTCATCCCCACTCTATATTGACATGAGAAAACGAGTTTTGTATTCAAAGGATGAAGGGTTTGTTTCTGCCAGTGAGGTAGAATGGAAGGCGGATCCAAATGAAGTTGAAGAGCCTTTCTCGAAAGTTTATATCGGCAAGGTCCCTATTATGATTCGATCGAAATTCTGTATGATGAGAGAACTAAAAGATATTGACTTCTATGAGTTAAATGAATGCCCTTACGATCAGGGTGGTTATTTTGTAATCAACGGTTCCGAAAAGGTTTTGATTGCCCAAGAAAGAAGTGCTGCTAATATTGTTCAAGTGTTCAAGAAATCTGCGCCCTCCCCTGTTTCTCATGTCGCTGAAATTCGATCAGCCGTCGAAAAAGGTTCTCGACTTATCAGTAGTATGCAAATTAAAATGTTTGGTAGAAATGACAAGTCGTCGAGTCATACCATTAAGGCAGCCTTGCCTTATGTCAAGAGTGATATTCCCATTGTTATTGTGTTCAGAGCCTTGGGTGTTGTCCCCGATGGTGATATTTTGGAACATATTTGTTATGATCAAAGTGATTGGCAAATGTTGGAATTGTTGAAACCATGTATTGAGGAAGCATTTGTTATTCAAGATAGAGAGGTTGCGTTAGATTATATTGGAAGAAGAGGTAGTGCCATGGGTATCAACCGTGAAAAGCGTGTTAGATACGCGCGTGATATTATGCAAAAGGAATTGCTACCACATATCACCCAAGAAGAAGGCTTTGAAACAAGAAAAGCTTATTTCTTGGGGTATATGGTACACCGAATGCTGCTATGCGCCCTTGAAAGAGCCGACCAAGATGATCGTGATCATTTTGGTAAAAAGCGTCTTGATCTAGCTGGCCCTCTTTTGGCTAACCTTTTCCGTATGCTTTTCAAAAAGTTAACCAAGGATATTTACAGATATATGCAAAAGTGTGTTGAAACAAATAAGGATTTTAATCTCACGCTGGCTGTAAAAGCGAACACAATCACAAATGGTCTCAAGTACTCCTTGGCTACTGGTAACTGGGGTGATCAGAAGAAGGCTATGTCTGCCCGTGCTGGTGTTTCTCAAGTATTAAATAGATACACATTCTCATCCACCTTATCGCATTTGAGAAGAACAAATACTCCTATTGGTAGAGATGGTAAATTAGCCAAACCTCGTCAATTACACAACACGCATTGGGGCCTGGTTTGTCCTGCTGAGACACCTGAAGGTCAAGCGTGTGGGTTGGTTAAGAATCTTTCTCTTATGGCCTGTATNTCTGTTGGTTCCCCCTCACAACCTATAGTTTATTTCTTGGAAGAATGGGGTATGGAGCCTTTGGAAGATTACGTTCCTCATGCTTCGCCGAATTCAACTCGAATTTTTGTTAATGGTGTTTGGATTGGTGTTCACCGTGAACCAGCTCACCTTGTTGAGACTATGAAGACACTTCGTAGAAAGGGTGATATTGGATCTGAGGTCAGTATCGTTAGAGATATACGGAACAAAGAGTTTAAAATTTTTACAGATGCCGGTCGTGTTTACAGACCATTATTTTTAGTTGATAGCAACCCGGAAAGTGAAGGAAAGGGTGAACTAATGCTTAAAAAGGAACATATTTATCAATTAATGAATAATCAAGATAGAGATATCGATGATGATACTTCTGAAGCATATGATGATGTATTTACCTGGAATTCGTTAGTGAGCAATGGTATCGTGGAATATATTGACGGTGAAGAAGAAGAAACAGTAATGATTGCAATGACCCCAGAAGATCTTGAGCTTTCCAAACAAGCACATACTGGCGTTCAAGTAGCAGAGGAGGAATTAGACCCCGCTAAGCGGGTAAGGCGTAGGTTTAACTCGCACTCCCATACTTGGACACATTGTGAAATTCATCCTAGTATGGTATTAGGTATCTTGGCTAGTATTATTCCTTTTCCTGATCATAATCAATCGCCCAGAAATACATATCAATCAGCTATGGGTAAACAAGCTATGGGGGTTTATTTGACAAATTATAATGTGCGAATGGATACGATGGCTAATATTCTATATTACCCTCAGAAGCCTCTGGCAACGACAAGATCAATGGAGTTTTTAAAATTCAGAGAGCTTCCGGCAGGTCAAAATGCTATAGTTGCTATTCTATGTTATAGTGGTTATAACCAAGAAGATTCTATGATTATGAATCAGAGTAGTATTGATCGAGGGCTTTTCCGAAGCCTGTTTTTCAGGTCTTATATGGATCAGGAACGCCGAATTGGGATGTCAGTAGTTGAAGAATTTGAGAAGCCTACAAGAGCCGACACTCTTCGATTGAAACACGGAACCTATGATAAGCTTGATGATGATGGGCTTATTCCTCCTGGTGTTCGTGTTTCCGGTGAAGACATTATTATTGGTAAAACAGCACCCATACCTGCAGATGCTGAAGAATTGGGTCAAAGAACCAAGTACCATACCAAGAGGGATGCTTCTACGCCTTTGAGAAGTACTGAAAACGGTATTGTAGATCAAGTTTTACTAACAACTAATCAAGAAGGCCTTCGGTTTGTTAAGGTGCGTATGAGGACTACCAAGATTCCTCAAATTGGTGACAAATTTGCATCTCGTCACGGTCAAAAAGGTACAATTGGTGTAACATATAGGCATGAGGATATGCCATTTAGCGCTGAGGGCGTTGTTCCTGATCTTATCATTAATCCTCATGCTATTCCGTCTCGTATGACAGTCGCCCATTTGATTGAATGTTTATTAAGTAAGGTCTCTTCCCTTTCTGGTCTTGAAGGTGATGCTACTCCTTTCACCGATGTTACCGTGGATGCTATTTCTAAACTTCTCAGAGATCACGGGTACCATTCTCGTGGCTTTGAAGTGATGTATCATGGTCACACTGGTAAAAAACTGATGTGCCAAGTATTTTTGGGTCCTACTTATTATCAACGTCTTAGGCACATGGTAGATGATAAGATTCATGCTAGAGCTCGTGGTCCTGTTCAAATTCTTACCAGACAACCTGTTGAAGGTAGATCAAGAGACGGTGGTCTTCGTTTTGGTGAAATGGAACGTGATTGTATGATTGCCCATGGTGCGGCGGCCTTTTTGAAAGAGAGGTTGATGGAAGCCTCTGATGCGTTTCGCGTTCATGTTTGCGGTATTTGTGGCTTGATGACAGTTATTGCAAACTTAAAGAAGAATCAGTTCGAATGCCGGTCTTGTAAAAACAAGACTAATATTCTTCAAGTCCACATTCCATATGCTGCCAAACTTCTTTTCCAAGAACTCATGGCTATGAATATCGCCCCCAGACTGTACACAACCAGCTCCGGTGTATCGGTTCGTGATTAAGGGTCGAAGTGTGGCTATTATATTATAAATACACAAGATTTTGCAGTTTTTTTTTCCCTTTGATCAAATTTTATTTATTCAACTTGCTATTTTATTATGTATGTATATTACAATATGAATGCACTTATTTTAGATTATTAGATCGCATAACTCAAAATTTGGTTAACTTGTTGCTATGGCAATCAAGAACAGGCGCATTGCTCACAAAATATCCTCCAAAGTCAATATCGATCTGTGCTATAACAACGACGACTAGTAATTATGCTGAAATTTACACATAACAAACTTGTGTTTAATTTAGGATGAATGATAGAACGAATTCAGATATTCCAATTGAAGCCTCTTTAACATCAACTCCGGCAACAGCAAGAACCATGAATCTATTTAAAGATATGGGTTGGGAAAATGAAGCGTTGACCGCCCAGTTGAATAGCAACATCAGCGAGGGTGTGCGTGAATTCAAATTAACGAAAGCCATGCGCGATCTACTGATATCTAATCTACAATTAGAAAGTGAGTAATATTTCATGCTACTATAAATTGTGAAACATAAACTAACAAGAGTTTATTCATTACATTTTTTCTGACTTTAGTGGAGAATAGAATCCGACGGTTAAAAACCTATCATGAATTCACAGCACATGCAATTCGTACCAAAATTGAAATGAGAATCAACCGTGTGCCTAGAAATTTCTGGGATATCAAAGTTGGTGAGCTTATAAAGGCAGCTGGTGGTCATAAGGTCCCGAAGGAATTTCCAAAAAGTGATGTAAAGAAAGAATATTATCACCAGACATCAGGAGAGAGGGTTGCACTTGAATCTGGGTCAAGACATGCTAATTCGCAGCTAAAATCTAGAAAAACATTTAGTAATTCTTCACATGGTATCAAAGAAGGAATACTAACACCAACGCCGACTAAGCGAAAACTGTCTTCATCAAGCCCCGCCAAACAATTATCGAAACCGAAACCAGTAGCAACGGCGGTAATGATGGCTACCGATGGTTACGCACAAGTTGATGGTGAGTCCTTCCCAGTCAAACAAAATGACAGCGAGAAGCCACCGCTGTTATCAACAGGTGTTTCTTCTACGGCCGAATCAAATTTACGATCAACTCCGGTGCCGGCTACTTCATTCAGCAGTTTTGATTCACCGGGTCCACCGGGTCCACCGGTCATATCAACCAGAAAACCTAGAAAACGAGGGCGTCCAAGAAAATCTCAGGCGGCACAAATTAAGGCCGCTCAAGCTGAAGCAGCTCAATTTAAATCTGAAAAATAGTTAGTCTGTAACAGATGATTAATACATTTTAAAAATTTGATTTATTAGTAAAGCTATATACATATCAGAATAGAATATAAAAAGAAATTAAGCCAGGTGAAATGTGTCTAATCGATGATGAAAGAAGTGCGAAAGAAAAGTTATTATGCAGTTGTCGCAAGCAAAGTGAATACTTACTTTGATTGCTGGCTTTCCATTTTCGCCTTGATTTTTTGAACCAAAGGTGATTCATCGTGATAAGCCACGATATTGTCCTTGTAAACGTGTTCATCATTTTCAGAAGTTTTCAATCTGCTTAATCTTAATTGTCTCATCTTATTTTTCGGTAACATCTTAGAAACAGCATTTCTCAGGGCTTCACCGCCACCCTTTGTTTCAAATAAACGTTCCATCGTAACTTCTTTCAGCTGCCCAGGCATTGTGCTGTGTCTACGATATAACTTCTGGGTCATCTTGTTACCGGTAACCTTAATGTGGTGACAATTCGAGACCACAACGAAATCACCAACGTCAACTGAAGGGTGAAAGATTGGTTTATGCTTACCCATAAGAGTCATAGCAATAGCTGAAGCTAGCCTACCGAGAGATCTACCATCTTTGGCGGCATCAACGTGATGCCATGATCTGGCGTGTGCCAAAGCAGTCTATCAATATAATAGAACATGTGGGGTTAGTTTAACAGATATTATTTAAGGATTATGGGCATTCCCTAGAAGGAGATGATGAGTCAATACTTACTCTACCTATATTCTGGGACATGGCAATGGTTTTGCAAGAGATTAAACTAATATATACCGTCCAGCACTTTGTGGGCCGTGATCGGATAACTAAAAGTTTCCACTCGAATCAGGAATGTATAAGTTACCCGGAATTAGCTCTGATAGTGGAAGGTGTTGCTATGGTAACGTCTCATCCATCAGGCATGGAAACATTGGTGGCATTGTAGTTGAGTAAACGATTCTTTCTTGGATTCAAAGCAGTTTTATTCATTAGTTTATAAATATCATGTTTATATATGCATAGTGTAAATTGTCTCTGTTTATTCCCCATCACTGTCGACAGCAGCGGCACTTTTGCCAACTCCCCATTTTTCGCGGTCTCTGCCGTCATTGTATGCTTGAATAGTTTTTGGTAAAGGCGTTACAATCTTAACTCTCAGGTTTTCCTGAATGTGAGTATTATCTAACTGCATTAGACTATAAGACCGCAAATCTTTAGTAGACATCTTACCAAAAACTTTGGGTGATATTCGTCCAGTTAGGAGCTGGTGGCAAAAGTCTTTTTCACACGAGGTTACTGATGATGATTGGCTTTGCTCTCCAACGGATTTGGTAGACGGACTTTGACTACCGTTACTTCTTATTGAACGGCGTAAAGCCAGAAAATGGGCTCGGAATGCTGACTTGTAGTAGCAAATATCATTTAGTGTAGCCTCGAAAAGAGTTTTTTCGATCTGAGTGGCAATTTTAGTGATTCGGTCAACCTCGGAATCGACTAGCAAGACATCTTCCGTAGCCCCATCCTGTTTGTTCTCAGGGGAATTTTTCAGAGACCTATAGTAAGCAAGCAGCGTGTGACATAATTTTGTTTGACATTGCTGTCGAATGGTGTGAAACGATGAGCTCTCAGTATTGTTAGAAGGTAAAACTAAAGTTGAAGAAGATAAAGATGACACTGAAGGCAAAGAAGATATGGATGAATTTTTAAGCTCCTGCTGTTGCTTCAATACTTTAGAAGCCAGATATTTTTGTTTCCAATTAGCTGGCAATTTAGCCATGTTTGAAATGGACAATTGAGCTTGATATGAAAACTGATGGGAGATAACTAATTTAAGATTGATGATGCTTGAGCCCCACTGGGCGATATCGAAGAAGAGCCCAGTGGTAAATTCAGGATGATTGAAACACGTAACATAATGAATACAGTAGAGTAAATTAAATGGTATATAAAGTATCACTCTGTATATATTCTTGATGCCAAAAAGAAAAGAAAAATAAAAATGTTTTATAAAAAAAGAAAAAAAGAGCCGAAAGGCCAAATAGATTTAAAGAGAATCAATTTCTTTTCAAAAACAAATGAACCTGGCCAATATCAATATGATCAACAGCAAGTGAAAATATAATGTGAAAGAAAAAAAAAACGTTATGCGAATAGAATTATTATGCGAAGAAGTTAAACTAATTTGACGAAGTATGGCGGGCAAAAGAAAGTTTAATTTTGAATGAGAAACGGTTAAAAACAATGTGAAAACTCGGGAAAAAATAATCTATAACGACTCCATCAATAAATCAAGATAACGAAAAAAGTCAATGGGGTAGTTTTAGACGTTTGTAGGTTCATTTTCCCAAAGAATGGTTTTCCATTTTTGTAATTTATGATGCAGCGCCAAACACTCTTTGATTTGTGCCTTCATTGATGGCTGTGATTTAGGAGCGCCCCTGTCTTCGAGATCACTATTACTATCATTATCTTGATGATTAGCTAAAGCAGTATAGAGCTTTTGATACTTGAGATAATAATATTTGAAATCAGCGGCAAGCTGTTTGAGATCAACCTCGCTCATATTGCTGTGATTATCATTATTGTTATCATTGTTATAATGGCTATTGGAATTACGAGTATTTCTTAAATGCGGTTTGTTATCCGAAGTAGGTGAAGAAGCACATGACGACGATGGCGATGACCCTACTGATGAGTCCGAAGATCCCGAGGACCCTGAGTTTACATCAGATGTAACAGCGACTATAACACTTGGTAAAATGGATTTTGAACGGACAGTATTATGAGAAACTGACGCGGTACCCGAGTCTTTGGCGAGAGAGCTAGATTTGGGCTTGAGGAGAGCCTTGACTTGACTGGATACCTTTTTGGACTTTTTGTTTACCGGCAATGTGGAGGATAACAAAGCTCCCCCAGGTCGCTTACCAGGCGCTGCATTAGAAGTCGCAACAGGGGGTGAGGATGGCTTCGTTTTAGTTTTAGCCTTAGAATTAAGCCTTAACTGTTCCTCATTTTGTTTTTGTTGAATTTGTTGCTCTTGATCAAATTGTACCTTTTCGGCCACGGCCTGTCTCTCACGTAGCTTAACAACCTTTGGATCTATGAGCTTTTGACGATAAATCGAGTCCAATGGATAATTTAGACGTCCGAATGCGGCGGTTGCGGCAGCTATGATACGAACACGCTCGCTTTCGCTGTAAAGTTTCCAATCCCAAATACGCAAATCCTTGTAAGACTTGTCAGCTAGTGTGTATAGTATAGTATCATCGCCATTGGATTCACTATCATTTGAAATATCATTAGAGTCAACAGGGGTGCCATGTTCAGCTAAAAAAATACGGACGTCCTTCGCGGGCACTTTGGTGCGTTGAGCCATAGTAGTTACTGTAGTGGGTTGAGAGGCCAGAAGGTGGACAAGGCGCATAGGGGTAGAATTGAGCGGATATGAGACGAGTGGCCTCACGGAAGAAATGGGTGCCAAAGTACGAACTTTGCCAGGGGCTGTATTAGAGAGAGTAGGATTAGGGGGTGAAGTAATTGTAGGGGTTGATGCAGTTGGTGTAGGAGTTTGTGTTGGGGTTGATCTGGGTGTTGATTTTGGGGTTACCTTAGGGGTGGATTTGGGTGTTGACCTAGGCGTGGACCGAGGCGTTGACTTGAGTAGCGGTTTGGAAGTCGATACCGAGGCCGATGTTAAAGATGATGCGAGATTAGAATGGTTAGGTATGAGGTTCTGGCCAGTTATTAGTCGTGGAGGGTCCTCATTGGGGACTTGAACGATTAGCCGAGTAGTGACATGGCCCACCAGATTAAATTTGAAACGAGGGCCCGAGTTTAGGGTTGAAGTCATATATTTGTAGATATCTACATGTGACGGTTCGGAAGACGAAAACGTTTTGAAATTAAGAACTGATTTGGCGATTTTGAAGGAGATGACAGGAGAGCCGGTAGGATTATTATTCGAGGGGTTTCCATGGGGGTTGAAGGATATACGAAGGGGTGATGGCTGATTGGAGTTATCGTTATAAGCCTGAGCGAGTAAATCCAAAAACTCCCGAGGGATCTTAAGGTAGATTGCCGGTGGTGGAGCCCGATGGGTTGGTGATTGGTAGGGCAGCAGTGCCGAGTGAGGAGGCACTGGAATTGACATGTGAATCGTATCTAGGAGTTAAAACAGTAGGAATGGTAATATTTGGGAAGACAAAGGCAGGGAGGGGTAGGAACGGTAGGGATAATAATAGGCAAAGTGGTGAGCAGGAGGTTAATATACGGATCAAGCCGAATTAACGAAATACTAGATAGCAGGAAATAGGGATTGAAATCAAAATACCAAGCAATGAAGTGGATTTATTATAAAAAAATTAAAAAAATTGAACAAAATTAATTAAAAAAAAAAGTTGAAGTAGGAAAGGGATCAACCAGAAAAAGACAGAGGGACGGCAAAAGTTAGGGAGAAAGAAAGGAAGAAAAGAAAGTGGAGTGTGGGATGTGTGCGATGTACGGGGATATCGCATGTGGGGTGGGATCCCGACAGCAGTAAAAGAATATAATGAGATAGTAGGGTCCGGAACGTGAGCGAGGGTGACAATTTCAAGAATTCGACAATCCTCGACTGAGAAGGTTTTGGTTGTTTCTACAGCGATAGTCGTCCCTCTCCAGTCGCGGCCTAATTCTTACTATAGGATATACTATTACAACTATATTCCCAACGTCTCCCCACCTGATCGACCCGCTTCCAAACTGATCCGGACACGCCATGCCATGCCATGCCATGCTGATGGGTAATATCAGGTCAGACTGGAGAGGCTGATCCGAGAGACTTTAGGGCCAGTGGGGTCGCTGGATTTTACACATTTACGAGTGTTTTTATATACGCCCTTGGGTGTCCCCTTGGCCAGTAATTAGGTGTAGTTTCCCCGACGGCGCAGAGCCGACTGAGGGAAAGAAGGAGGAGGCGCAGTTGGGGGAACTACAGAGGTACAGGCCGAATCAGAATCTGCCCTCTGGGGGATCATAATAAAATTGTCTTTCGGCTATTGCGTCGCGGGTAGTAGGAGAAAAAAATGCCTACAGGCGTCTCTGTAGCCTCCAAAGGCGCCAAGAATAAACCCAATGGTCACTATATAGTAGGATAGCTGGATAGATGCACATTTGGGGATTAAAGGGCGGCTCAAGCCGTTACAGTTCCTCCTCTGCAAGAAAGATGCTTGGTCACCGACAGTCAGCTGCTGGAATTGTTCAAATCCTACACACGATAGGGTCTGGGTTATTTCTGTAGATAGAAGAGTAATCCGAGCACCAATCATCCGTTGCGACCTTTGCGTAAGTGAGGTCTTTGGTCCTAATTTATTAGCCTCATTATATAGGACCCATCCGAATACCCTGAAATCTATATATATATATATATAGAAATACCAATTGGGGCCTTTAGAGTTTGCGGTCCCCAAGGCCTCCTAAAGTGTAAATTAATATCCGTTCTCGTATATTGCAAAACCCGCGGTCCCGAGTCTAATGCCCACATGCACCAAATAGACTGATTGTAGCCCAGTCATCTTGAGTTGGCCCTGTTCTCATCAGTATCGAGTCTCTGCCTTATTGACTTGTTTGTAATTCTATCTGTTTTAATCGGCAGCTTATGCTTGTATAATATATTATACCATATCGCTCTGTAGTATTCATAGTAATGTTGGCACTTTCCCCAAACTCCTTAGAAATTGTACTAAGGCTCCTTCGTAATTAGTCAAGCCTCGCTAATGACCAGGTTGTTTTGATGTATTGGTCTTATTACGTAATCTTTATTTCTAGGGTTATTGTGCTACAAAAACTATTTCTCGATAATTTATAGTATTGTATTCAAATTTCCCGTGTAGCTGTAACCTTATTTTTATATTCTATTAGAAACCAGATGGCTAAATATTCAATCCGATTTTTAATTAGTATTCATGGGGTGGCGTCGGGAGTTTTTATAGCACAGTCGATAGATTAATCATACTTTTGCTGGATCAGATTAAAAACACAAGGCCATTATCGATCGGCAATTAAAAACTTCGGGAACCCCCCCTTGATAACTTTTTCTATATACAAAAGAATTTTTAATAAATTGAACAATTACTTCCAAAAATGCGATTCTGAATTTGGTGATATATTCAAAGAAAAACGTCACCTGTTTAACCTAAAAAGCAGTTTAAATATAGTTGTAGCGGTTCATTTCTCGACAAATTCTTTTGCTCGATGTTAGGTGCCCGAAATTTAAGAATCTTTCTTGCTTATAATTACCTCCTAACCCATCCTGTGGCTAATCAAGCTTTCTACATGTGAGAAAAGTTACTAAAATCTGTAGGTATGGTTTCCAGAGCACTTGGGTTCGTTGACTATTAAAAAGGCCAAAAATTCAATTTTCCAACTGCTAAAGGAGCTAAATATTGAACGTTACAAATTTTATTTCTCTTTACTACTGTATGTTTTTGTGGGTTGCTGGCATAATACACTATTGTTACTTTTTTTTTTGGCATTCAGATTGGTATTTCGGGGTTTAATCTTTAGCCTGAGAAAAGACTGAAATCCTACTATCATTCCTCAGCTGTTTTGATTTTGTTTCGCATCTTTAGTATAGTTGTTGTCTAGAAGAAAATATTTGAATAATTCTCTGGTTAAAGAGTTGATAAATACTATATAGATAATTGAGTTTCAAGTGAGTAAGAATAGTAGCTTAATCAGTCTTTTATCAGGCTCGACCTTAAAAATTCTACCGTCTCCCTTAATTTAACTAATAGGTATTCATTTTTAAGATAAAATTGAATATATGACTATTTTTAGATGAGTGTAGTAGTTCTTCTGTTTACAGGGTTAGTACTTCCGAAAATTAGAATTAATAATAATAAAATGAGTTGAATATTTTTCCTATTTTCAGCCACTGAGAACTGAGTTTCTATTTCGAGCTTTGCTGTTTTTGCATTCTTCCTGATTTAAATACTTTGGTATTGAGCCATGGTAGTCCAGTTCAAATTGTGGAGTGACATTCAAACTTGAGGTTATTTGGGAATATGATCAGGGTACCGCCTCGTGTTAAATATGGTAAGGAATCTGAAATTTCTAATTTTTTTACGTGGAACAAGTAAATAAAAAATATAAAAAAGCAACATTATTATTTAACTAATAAAGAATAATAATAATAACTATCTTTATGAGAAAATAATGAAAAGTTATGAAGAATATAAGTATGACTTTATAGGTGTGTACTGTGTATATTGTCTAGTGGGTAGTCCCAAATACCCCTGACTAATATATAGCCAATCAATCACCCTCATATAAACTACCATCCCACTGCTCCTTAATTCCGACACGTTATCGCCCCACTTTACTGTTGCTTTTACTATTTTGTTATCGTCATTGTCGTTACTTCCGTAATTGACATTGCCATACTAGTTTAAGATATATACGTATATATCCTTTTATTGCAACATTCCGCTGTAATTGAGTCCCTATATGTCTTCATCAAAATCCCCGCCACCTTCTTTGGCTTCCCCGTCCGTGTCGCCGTCGCCAATGCCCGTAGCATCTACTGCTGCATCTACTAATAACTCTCGCCCTTTGGCACAGGCAAATCCTAGAAATTCTGATCGTAATAAACCGCCTTCGTCTTCAAATAACAATTCGACGAGTACTCCAACAGTAGTGGCCTCAGCTGCTGTTCCGTCAGCTGCAACACCAAATGCCCATACTAATCATAACCCCGCTTACAAGAATGTAAGTACTGTGTTCTGTTTTTACTTTTCTGATGTCTTGTTTTCCTATTTGATTCTGTTTTTCTTATTTTGGAAATTACTTCTTAAAATTTTCCCTTCCCTATTATATTCATTACCATAATTTATTATATCCTGCCATGCTATATGGTATCGGTGTCCGGCCCCTTATGCTATGTGCGGAAACGCTGCATTCCAAACTGGAGCTGGGTTCAACCTCTCGCCACAATGCGTTTATTAGGAATTCCTCGAGACAATCAAGTGGCTTTTTTCACTTTAACTTATACTAACTGATTCTATTATTTAGCGACGAAACTATGACCATATGAATAATTACAATAATAATAACAATAATAATCATTCTAATAGTAATAACTATTCGAACCGTGGAGGATTTCAACGCCGCGGCGGTCGAGGCGGGTTTTCGAACCATTTTAATAACAGACAGAATCAAATGGGTAATTCTAATAATTTCCACCCAGAGAACTCTTTTAGCAATTCCCATTCAGCAAACGGCTCTTTGGTCAATGGAAATTCTGTGCAAATTCAAAATAGTACTAAACCAGGGTATTCACCTGTAAACCCTAATGTGAATCTACCCACTGGTTCGGCCACTAACGATACGCGTCACAGCTATCCCAATTATTCATTTAATAATAATCATAACGGTTCCAGCCCAGGTCCCTATTATCAGCAGACTCAGTATATGCCTATGCCTGGTCAGTTTTATAATGGCTATTACCCGTCCATGATGGTGGGTAATGTAGGTGGTCCCTACAACCAACTGGTAAACTATAATACATATGTACCGCAGAATCAGAACTCTGATAATGAGGGGTTTTCAACACCAGTTTCTGAGGCCGATAGAACGGATTTAGCCGTTTCAACTTCATCTCCAACGGTAACGACACAAGATAATTCAGCTCTTTTGGTATCTACAACTAATTTCTCTGCATCATCTGCATCATATCCTGCATCATCTACCCCATCAACCTCATTCAATTCATCTACTTCCACAGCATTTTCCCCTGCTGCGTTTTCTACCGCGCGCCCTTTTACACATAAGCCCAAACCTGCAGTGGTAATCTCACTGCGTGATCCCAATAGTGGGCAAGCGCTTGATTTGAATCAGTATGTAACTAAGGGAGGGGTTTTCTCAAGCACTACACCCAGTTCCACGCCAGCAACAGTCGCATCGTCGTCATCCTTGCCGTCTCTAGCTTCCACCGCGGAGCCACCAGCAACTGTAGCGCCTTTAACCGAAATAAATTCAATATCAACAGCACCTGTTACAGTACCTGCTACTAAACCATCACCCCCAGTGGTTAAAAAGTCCGATGTGGCAGAGGCTTTCAGAAAGCAGGTTCAGGCTAAGTTAGCCTTAGAGCGTAAAGAAAAGGAGAGGTTGGAACAAGAACGCCTTGAAAAAGAACGACTGGAAAAAGAAAAATTAGAAAAAGAACGGCTGGAAAAAGAACAACTAGAAAAAGAACGACTGGAAAAAGAACGACTGGAAAAAGAACGACTGGAAAAAGAACAACTGGAAAAAGAACAACTGGAAAAAGAACAACTGGAAAAGGAACGACTTGAAAAAGAACGACTAGAAAAAGAAAGACTTGCGAAAGAGCGCCTTGAAAAAGAACAGTTTGAAAAAGAACGGTTTGAAAAAGAACGGTTTGAAAAAGAACTACTACAAAAGGAAAAGCTTGAATCTGACATAGTTGAGAAAACCCTTATTCAGAAAACCCTTATTATTGAAGGTCATATCATGGAAAAAATTAAAGAAGAATCCAAGGAGGGAGAATCTAGTACTGTATCGCGTGAGTCTACCCCTGTGGCCATGTCAGACTTTATATCTACGATAGAGTCTACCTCAAACCTCAGTGCACTGTTTGTAAAATCACTTATGAATGCGGCCCCAGCTATTAATGTCAACATTGTTTATCCGACGCCTGCATTCGCGCCACAAACCCATAAACCTGGTCATTATGATGTTGGATTTTTGATGCAGTTCCGCGGAAGGGTTTTATATCCTCCTAAACCCGATTGGTCGCTCGTCCGAAATAAGATTCAGATAGGCGGAGGCTCCAGTGGCGGATACAGTGTATCAGGAAATGCTAATGGCGGTGGTTTTCGCGATGGGAGTCGCTACAAGAATGTATCTCGAGGTGGTCATAGTGGTGGGCACACTAATATGGGACATACTAACCTTGGGCATGGTCATGGATTTGGCCATGGCGGAATGGGTAATTTTGGATCCGATTTCAATGGTCCCAATTCCGGTATTAATTCGCTTAATGGCCCACTTGGTATGAATAGCAATAATAGTCGTTCTAACTCGCGTCGGGGTCGTGACAATGATTTAGGCATGTTTAACAAAACCCCCATGGGAGATCGTCGTCAAAATTCATCACGTCGTGGTGGCCGTGAAGCTAATATGAGCAATAGAACTGGATCTAATCGTGGGGGTGGTAGTGGTATGGGTGGTACACACCGTTCTCATTTTGGCAGCTCTCGTGCAGATGATGGTAACATGAATCGTTCCGGCAGTAATTACAATAATAATAATAATTTACCGTTGGAACCTGTAGAACCACTGGTACGAAGTGAAAATGCCTGGACGCCACGTCTCAAAAAGGAAAAGGAGGTGAACCCCTCTGAGATCACTAGTGAAACCCGTATGGCTCCGGAAATTGTGCAAAGGAAGGTTAATTCATTACTCAATAAAATGACGCTGGAAAAGTTCGATAAAATTTCTGGTCAAATTCTGGATATTGCTGCCCAAAGTAAATATGAGGATGATGGTCGTACATTACGACAAGTCATCGAACTTACTTTTGCCAAGGCTACTGATGAAGCTCATTGGTCTAGTATGTATGCTAGATTCTGTCAAAAGATGCAAGAAGAAATTGACCCACAAATTCAAGATCGTAGCATTTTAGATAAAGAAGGTTTACCCGTAAGGAGTAATATGTTATTCCGTAAGTACTTGCTCAGCCGGTGTCAGGCTGAGTTCGAAAAGGGTTGGGTTGACAAGATTCCAACTCACGATGAGACTACTCCAACCGATGCTCAATCGATGTCTGAAGACTACTACAAAGCTGCTGCTGCTAAGCGTCGTGGTTTGGGTCTAATCAAATTTATTGGTGAACTTTATATGTTGGATATGATCACCGAGCGCATCATGCATGGTTGCATTCAACGACTCTTGATGACGGAAACCGGGCCTGGCGAGGATCCTAGTGAAGATTTGATTGAATCACTATCCAAGTTATTGACTACTATTGGTGAAAAGCTAGATGCGTCATGTCGCATGACTGATTGGCTGGAGGGCTATTACGCCAAAATGGATAAGTTGACCAAGTCACCCACATTACCTCCTAGGTTGAGATTTATGCTTATGGATGTAATTGATCTTCGAAAGCATCACTGGCAATCCAAAAACAAAGAGAAGGGACCTAAGACCATTGCTGAAGTTCATGAAGATGCCGCCAAGGCGGAACAGCAAAAAGAAACTGCACGACAGCAAATGCAAAAGAATACAAGTGGCCGCAACAATTCTCGCTACAATAGCAATAATAATAACCACAACAATAGTAATAATGTTTCACCTCATGAAATTGCCAATTTTGGAAGATTCCAAGGATCGGGCTCTAACAACTTTGGTCCCTCAACAGGATTGCTCAGCCGAAACTCGCCGGGCTCCCGAAGTAATTCTAGCAATACGAATTCCTATGGTTCGCCTCCACACCATAATGTCAGTCATAATAAATCACATTCCAATTTGACGTCATCATCATCTATGGGGAATTCCAGTGCGAAAAATATTTTAAAGCGCGTAACCCATGATGATTAAATGAAAAAGGTCTGTCTTTATTATCCTTGCCGTTTTCTTTCTCTCTGTCTGTTTTTTTTTCATTATTAGATTCATGTTGTTTTATCGTTACTTTTACTGGACTTTATTCGAAGTGGTGGACTAGATTAAAGTGCTTTTGCATAACCTTGTCTTCTTGTCTACAGCGCTTTTATTAATTTTGGAGGTTTCTTTGTTTATATACTCTTGTGTTCTTTTCTTAATCTCTGTTGAAAAGAAAATGATCGAAGAAGCTTTCGGTTACTTCACGCGTGGCTTATTTGTTAATTACTATTTCTTGGCTTGATTTGGTTCTCTGTTTTTCGCCCCTTGTATATGTATGTGTTTTTTGTATTCCCATGTGGCGACCACTCTCCTAAGCTGTCACTAAAAGTTTATGTCCGTATGATTAATATTTTATTTTAGTTTTATATTTTTATCGTAAACTTTGTGTTTTATGTATTTTGTTTTTATTTATTTTATACTATTCATGTTTTATAATAAATATTGTTCGTCTATAGATTATTTTTCATTTTGCTTTGTTTTTTGACAGTCGGTGTTGTTCACAAACGAGTATTGCGATTGATATGAAATCTTTCCAGTAGAGGTCCCATAACCGATTTTAAGCTAGCGTAGGCTACTAAACCCACGGTAGTCAAACAAAACATATACACAATAAATTTCTCCTTCAAGGACTCACGATTGAAACAAGTAGCAGTATAATCATCTAATGTGAGTTTGATCTCCACTTCACTTGACTCGTTACCGTGACCATTAGTACTAGCTTTCTCACGACAGATATCTAGATTCAAATCGAAACAGTAGCTACGTGTACAATTATAACACGTGAGTGGTGACGGAGAATCAGCAGTTTGGTTAGTGGTGACAGCATCTCGCGGGAGATCTAGTGTGATGATTTCGTATTTATCTGAACACTGGCATTTACAGTATGATGTGTAGGCACAGCCAGGTGTTACCAATAAGCCAAGCAGCAACAAAGTGGCCAGCAGCCCTGATAAAAAATGGCGACTATAGTTTAGCAGTTTCATCGGTAATTAAATGGTGTATCTATATATGCGTACGTATTGCTTTTTACTTTCCTTTTTTTTTCTTTAGTAGACCGATTCTTCAGTACCTCAATAAGCAAGCTCTACTCGGGTTGACACTTGATTGACCACGCCTACCATAACTAGCCTAGGTTAGCGGCCAGAGCTAGGTGAGTCAGCAGTCGGCTACAGTATTCAACGATATATGGCTCATGTAAGCATATTCCCAATCACTTTCTGCGAATAAGTCCCCGGAAACAGAGGACCTGTTGAAGGTTTTCTTTTGGGTTAAACCTGTCCTGGGACCAAGGGAGGGACTGGGAAGATCGATCGGGCTAACCTCGGCTGACGGTGTCCAGTATGGAGAAGGATTACCCCAGTACGATTAAGTGTTTCCTTTGGCCAATTTCACTCTAGCTTTGACCCACTCCGATTTTTTTTCTTTCTTTTTTCTTTTTCATATTTTCTTTGCGTTAAAACTACTCCTCTACTTGGTAATAACCTCATTATTTGCACATAACTTTTTACATGTCGAAAGAGGTAGAGCCTAAGGATCTACAATCACTACTCACTTCCCCATCACTGCGGGCCTTACTACAGACTCAATTGGCTAAACTCCGATTCCGTATAGAGTACATAAATCAAAATATAGTCAGTAATGTAACAGCGCTCGATAAGTCGTTAGCGTCGCTGGGCTACCTACTTTTATTCGTTACGGAAGCCGTAAAGAGATTGCCGTTGTCAAGTTTAGTCAAATCCCCTCTATGGGGTCAATTAAGAATCCTGTCGGGGCTGATTTCCGATATTCGCATTTTCAACCGGCTATGGGGAATGATTCCTACCGCGGCATGGTCTCTTTCTACATGGAACTCGCCTCCCAAGGATAAGATCATCAAGTGGATTACCTGGTTACAGATTGGTACCATTTACGGTTTTCAGCCACTGGAAAATGTGGCTTATCTCATGATGAAAAAGATTGTTCGATTTCAGTTTGCGGGCACTGCCAATAAAGAGAAACGTAACGACAAATTAGAGTTGGCGCTATGGTTATGGAGTTGCCGGTTCTGGGCAGCCTATGTTTTGTTAGACTTTGCTAAATTATACCGTAATCGTCAGTTACGTCAACTCTCTTTGACTGAGTTTAACGAAGCTCAACTATTGAAGGCAAAATCGCGCGAATCCGAAAAAGATATTAGTAAGACCAAGAATCGAAAGGCCAAGTTACGTGAAAGCGAAGAGAAAGCTGAGTTTTTGCACAATCTAGGTTTGCAAAAGCGAGCCGATATTATGTCTTTAGTGTCTAATTTATCTTACCTGCCCTTAACGATCCATTGGTCTCTAGAACGGGGCTGTTGTTCAGATATCATGGTGGGTTTGTTAGGCTTTTTCGGGGCCTGTGAAGTATTTCCTCACTGGAAAACGGTATATCGTGGATCTCCCCAGTAAGGAATAACGTTTATTTTTTACCAAAGAGGATAGTTCATGATTGGACGCATATAGTATATAAAATAAAACTAGTACAGTATGCTTAATCTATTATTACTCGCTCTCAGTATGTGCCTTCCTCACTCTTATCCTGCATTCCTAAATGGTTCTGTTGTCCTGGTAACCAGGCCATTCCTGGACATCTGTCCACATTCCAATGCAGGGGCTGTCCTACTAGTCGGCTAATGGAAACTTGATTCCCGAAGAAAAGCTCATTTGATATATCTATAATATGGATTTGGTTGAATATAAGAATCCAAAGGCACTATACTAAAAGTAAATATGAATGAAAATAGTTGAATTTTGGGTAAAAGATTCCACATCAGCAGTTAAGTTAGAGGTGCGACCGGAAGTTAGAAAATCTGTAGGGTCCGAAAAGATAACCAAGAAAAAAGATTTTTTTGGGTTCATCAGCAACAGTGCCGCTCAGATTCCGCTTGAGCCTTTTCTTTGCTCACACCACGCGCTGTTCCTCACTTAGCCCTCTCACTCCCCTAGTTATAAACGATATCTGTTTCGATTTTTTTCTTATCTCCATATCTTTTTATATATCATTTAATTTAAAACCATGCTTTCCAACTGCACAGATTCTTATGGCAGTAACCATAAACGTTTCATTACTTCTTATTTCCCTAATGTTCGTTCATCCTCATCGCAGTCTTTCAAGTCAAACTTGTCCTCAAGCAATGCGGCCTGTACTGAGCTGATCGAGTTACAGGAACAAAACGACATTGATAGCGATCTCAGAGATAAACTTTCCACCATTGGTATGAGAATTCGTAAGAACGTTATTGAGGGTTACAAATTAGGTGACGACTACCTCACTAACGACACTGGTTACCAGTCAATCTACTATGGCAGTACAAGCCTGCCTGTCTTCGAGGGTTACCGAGACAAACTTTTCGGCCAAGATATGATGACTGCCGAGGATGGTGGATTCGGTGGTATTGTACCTGCCTTCAAATCTTCTTCAATGACATCCACTATGGCTACTAACTACGGTGATTATGATTCGGAAAATGACACTGTTCGTGGTACAATATTTATGGGCACCTCGCAAAGAAAGCGTAATCGAGGCCATCCTTTAGATGACGAAGCTGAATTAACCGAAAATGATGACGACCATGCTTCTGATGCAAAGACCCACTATGTCCCTAGTCGGAGCTTTAGTGCCTCGGCTGCCAAAGATAATGATAATGATTTCCCCGATGCTACTTTCTTAATGCCCAAGGAAATGATTATGTGAAGAGTTAAGAATATCCTCTTTTTCCCTTTTTTGGTTTTCTCCTGCTTTCTCCTCTTCTTTCGATTATGAAAATCTACAATTTGCAAATTATCCCTTATTCGTTCACTTATACCCCTTTTTTTTGCTTGCCTTCCTTTACTCTTATTTTTGGTTTTTTGGTGGAGGGCCTTGCTTTCTTCAATTGCAAACACATAGCTTCCTGTATTTTTTGTCTTTTTTGTTTAATCAATAAACTTACTACAATTTTAATTTCCTTATGTTAATTTATCCCTCTTTATTTTTGAATATTTTTTATAGAAGCTTTGAGAAGTGGACTCTAAGTTTCCCTTCATTCGACACTGCAAAACGCAAACAGGCTACTTTAAGAATACTTTTCTTCTGATTATGAGAAAAGTAAAGACTATAGCCTGGCATTTTAATTTATTTCAAGATTAAAGAAGGTTTCCAATGACAGGTCTAACTTCTTAGAACATACACTTATCAGAGATACCGCTATAATTGGTCAATAGGCTTCTTCATATGCTTTCTTAATGTATATTAGACTAATATCCGGTTAAGGATCCATTACCCGGGTGTTGGGATGTTAAACTTTCGACTTTTCTTTTTTTCTTTTTTTTTTTGTTTTTTTCTCTCAGCCTAAATATTAATCGATATCGAAAAACCCATTGTCATTATAGCATCGAACAATAGATCATGTCTTCTGAAGTGGTAAAAAAGAGCAGAGGTAGAAGAGCGGATGCTTCAGCTGCTAAAAAGGAAAAAAAACAAACTGGACAAGATGAAATCAAACTTTTTGAAAACGATAACGATTACGCATCTCATAAAGATGAAGAACCTTCATCTTTATCTTCTATGAGTTCATCACTAGCTCAAAATACTAACTCAATGCCCTTTTACGGTTTAGTTGAAGACCAGGAACTTGAATATTTTAAACAAGCTGAAAGTACCCTAGCTCTAGATTCGTTTGGTAGCTCTGAAGAAAGAGAAGGCTTCACCAGTAGTGTTTTTGAAGAAGCCAAAGGAAAAGAACTGAAATTAGTAACTAACCAAATCTGCTCTAAGTTAGTCGAAAGGTTAATTTTACTAGCTAACGAAAACCAGTTATGTGCTTTATTCAAGTCTTTCAGCGGCCATTTCCTCAACTTATCTATGCACAAATATTCGTCTCACTGTGTTGAAACTTTATTAGTCAGATCCGCTGCTTTAGTTGAAAAGGAAATTCTCAATCTTGAATTAATGACTGATAATTATATTGCTGAGAATGAAGATGATGTATTTGTCTCTATGGAAACATTGATCCTTTCTATGTTAAACGAATTCAAGGCTGATTTGAAGGCTTTACCAGCCCATCCATATGCATCTCATGTTTTGAGAATTATCCTATTAATTCTTTCCGGGAATGAGTTGCCCTCTTCTACCAAATCTAATTCTCTTGTCCGAAGTAAACGTTCCAAGATCGCTAGAAAGATGATTTCTATCAAGGATAACCAGGACTTCCAACGCTCATACCAAGTCCCAACTTCCTTCACTGAATCTCTTTCTGATTTCATTCAACACTTGGTTAAGGATTTAGATACCAAGAAGGTTAGAGAATTGTCTATTGAAAAAATTGCTTCCCCAGTGATTCAGTTAATGTTAAAGATCGAAGCCTCCATTAATGATGACAATAACAACCGAAAGAATGTTCAAAATAAGTCTTACTCCGGCCTTAGCTTGTTATATTTGATTTTTCAAACCGACAAGAATGATAAAGATAGCGCTGAAGAAGGCTTTGTTGAATACTTACTTTCCGACTCAGTTGGCTCCCATTTCTTAGAATCTATTATTGAATTTGAACATTACGAATTTACCTCAAGATTATTCAACCTTTATATGAAGGGTAGACTCGAAAAATTATCTCGCCGTGATAACGGTAACTATGTTGTTCAAAGTTTATTGAAGAATTTGAAGAAAGTCGATATTAAGATTATTATAGAAGAAATTTTACCCGAACTATCTAATTTGTTGGAGAATAATAATCTAGCTTTCATTCGAACTATTATCGATGCTTCAATCAAGTCCGATAACACCAAAACCGATGATATTGTTGACAAGATCTTAGAAAAGTACGAATGTAAAGATGACAAGTCCAAGATTGTTGATAACATCTTGAAGTTGGATGGATCAACCTTAGGCAATACTCGTGGTGATTGGCCTACAAATGAAGAAATGCAACGCTCTTTATTAATTCAGTCTCTTATTGAGTGTTCGAATGAATTATTGAACAAGGTCGTTGAATCCCTAATGTTATTACCTACCCAAAGGTTACTACAGATGTCTGGCCATTCTGTTTTCTCCCATGTTTTACAAAAAGTTCTCACACCACATGTTAGCATTGTCAACCGTAGAAAATTATTGAATAGCCTATCCGGAACTTTCGTTGATATGGCTTGCAACCCTTATGGGTCGCATATTGTTGATGCTCTTTGGCTTTTCACTTTTAAGTTGAATAACTATAGAGAGAGGATTGCAGCTGATTTGATCGCGGAACAGGCTAAAGTCAAAGACTCCAAATATGGTAAGTCTGTTTGGAAAAACTGGAATTTGGACAAGTGTATGAGAAAGAAGTACGACTGGTGGGCTGCTGTTAAGCTTGAAGAGAATGAATGGGCTGCTCAATATCCCCAAGAAAAACCTCAAATGCAACCCAAGAAAATGATCAATAAAAGTCTTAATAAAGAAGAATATAAGAAGCAACAAGCTGACAAGGCCGCTATTTTCAAAGCTGAAAGATTCAATAATAACAACGGTAATAAGAAAAAGGTAATCGATCACTCTTTTAGACCCAACAACATTCATTACGTTCCTAAGAGGCCTCTTAATGCTGAAGAAAAGACCGAAAATCCACAAAAGAAGCGTTTTTAGTCTTTTTTTTTAAATATCCTATTTTGCATCTTCTTTTCAACTCTAATCACCATTAAGACTCTTTTTGTATTATATATAGATCTGTAACTCTTCACTTATACTGTACTCTATTCCCTCCTCTATCTCTAGCTATTTCATGGAAATTCTTTAAAACTAAAATAAGGCGCTTTTACATATAATGATAATTCTATTAAAACAACCTCCCAAAACCTCAAAAACGAGCCAATGACTCCGGAAACATAAAAATTACTCTTCAATACATTTATGTTAAACCCACCAGTATTATACGCAAGCTTCAATTGAAGCATCTTTGTGTTCCACTTTTATAACTTTTCTCTTTTTATTTATAGCGTTTTTGTGCGAGCTTTCTTTCGGTCCACAATTATTACTACTTTGGTTTTCATCTTCATCACTCTCCGGTAATATTTGATCAACAGCTTTAGGAATATGGTCACACGACACGCCATCTTGTACACATAGGGCCCTTAATTTTTCATTTCGTTCTATCATACTAACAATATACTCATAAACAACACCCAAAATCATACTCTTACTTATGCCATTAGTACCAACTGGGCCTGGAATGCTATTAAAGCCGCTACCAGATTGAGATAACTTTGGAACTAACCCACACATTTGTTCAAATTTACTTTTGATGAGATCACGTCGTCGTTTTTCACTGTGAATATGATTGATACGTTTCTGGTCATCGGTTAAATTTTCCTTGCGACGACCTCTTTTTCGCGGTCCAGGAATGACCGGCTTTGAAATGCTAGCTGAGGTTGAAGCAGGAGTGTGTCCTGAATTACTATTTAAATCAGGAGCATATGGGGAAAAGGGTGCCAAATTAAGAATGGTTGAAGGTGTACCTAACTGGTTATCAGTCGTGTTATGAATGCCAAGCTCTGATTTAATATACGATGGCCCAGAGGATGCATGCTGTGATGATGGCGCAGAAGAAATTGCCGCTATAGTAGATGAAGGAGTGACGGGCCCAGAAGATGTAGAAGATGATGGTATTGGTGCCTGTGAAGGTGACACAGAAGTGGAAGAAGATGATGAAGATGACGCTGAAGCAAGACTTGCTATAGGTACACCATTTGACATGTTATTATCAGAGGACTTAAGAACTTGGCTTTTGGATGAAGGACCACCGGTACTATTAGACCTAAATCTACCAAAGTGGAAGCTCGAATCAGTGCCAAACTGTAATGGCTTTTGAGCTAAACCAGCTTGTATGTTCGAAGCTGGATAATTATTACTAGCCAGAGAACCACGAGGAGAAGTATTAGTGGGCGAAATAAGAGAAAAAACATGATTTGGGGCTTGTAAATTATTGTTTACCGTATACTCAGAGGGTAAGTTTCCTATCGTAGAATCAACTGATAAGCGCGGAAGCTGTAAAATTGATTGAATTGACTTCAGGGCTGGTACATCATTTGTTGACAACTGATCTGATTGGTTTAGATGCTGCTGCTCGTTATAGTAAATTGATTGAGAAAGCCTAGAATCTGTAAGCTTATTGTGATTTCCGGGTATTGTATTAAAGCCATTATCGTTCGTGTTGAAACTTTTGCTATCGAATAGGTCATCAGATAACTTAGGGTCGAAAAGAAAATTTGAATCTAAGGCAAGTTTGTCTAAGAATGATGAAAAAGCCATAGACTCAGCCTGATTGAAAAGACCACTGGATGAGTTTAAGCCAAAATTGGGATTAGGTTTCAATTTGTGATCTGACTTCGTAACAGTGTTTGAGCATTCCTTGGCAGGTGAAAAGGAGTTTGACGACACTGTTAGCTGCTCCCCCGAAAACCCATTTATTTGTTTGGGAATTTCTGATACACTATTATCGTTGTATTGGGTTTCTGCAAAAACTCTCGTAGAACCCTCGTTTTTCTGATCAGTCCTATTATAGTCAGGTGAGAAATTAAAATCAAAAGCAGGCATATTCTGCAATAGTGAGAAAGCAGTATCAAAATCTTCAGGGAATTCTCCAATTTCTAATGATAAGGGGTCCACTTTATTGTCTATCCTGAGAGTCGATCCGCTACCATCATATTTTATTGAGCTGTGGCTTCCGTCCTGAGAGTCCACAGGTATTCTCTCAGGCGGTATACTTTTATTACTATTCATTATAACAGCGTTTCCTAGATCTGGGCCGTTAATTGGCCTATTCTCATCATTATTGTTGATATTATCATACTGAGGAAAACCTTCCAAAAACGACGACGGATCTTTCAGCCTGTCAAGTATGTCTAGCATGGAAACGGATGATGCTGGTACGGGCTCAGTGTTCGTACAACGAACTGAGCTTTGCACATCCACCACAGGAGCAGAAGCAAAATCTCCTACAGCAGCTGAGTCCATTTTATATATGATTAAATATTTGTAGTAAACATATACTCACTATCCTGTGTTAAAATGCGCGAAAGATGGGGTATGAAGTACCTTAGGGTTGACAACTATAATTTCGCCGTAAATCGGCAGTGACTTTTGCCCAACCAGTAGTTAAACTCTAATTATTTTGGCACGTGAACGATCATTTTCATCTGCCGTTTGATCTCTCGACTGAGCTGGTTTTCCCCCGCTGGCCATCTTTTTACAATGGCTTATTTTTATTTTTTTTCCCTTTTTTCTAATTTGGCATATAATTTATTTTGTCCTGGTAATTATTAGAAAACTTCAAATAATAGCTAAGATTTGTTGATTTTTTAGTGATATATACGTAGATCATCCATCCATTTCTACTTTTCTTGTAATAGATTAGTCACCAGGAAACCCCACAGTTTCACGTTCTTTTTCACTCGGACTCCAAACGTTTTGGCAATTGGATTAATAGGTGTGTAACGGAAAAACGAGTTTAGGTTTAAAAATTGGAAGTTATACATGACCGGGAAAAAGGCATTTTTAATTGAAAGACATATCAGAACATATTTATTTACATATTTCACAAGCCGGATGTAGTTTTCATAAGTATATCGTTATTTATAATCTATCTTTCATAAGAAAGCACTCTAGAGAAGTGAAACGGTTTATCATTTTTCAAATAAAGGTCTTCATTTTCTAGAGTAATAATGTTTTGAAAATAAAATCTTTGCCAGCTCAACTTATTGAACTTAGTGTTCTTACTACCATTCGACATCTCCAAATCCATACAAAATTTGTACTTCTTCACCGAGCCTTCTGTCTCAATCATCAAATTAGCTTTACTACTGATCTTCTTATGCTTCTTTTCGATAGTGTCATAAATTTCACCAAAAGATTCATCAAAACTCCAAGTTCCGGGATAGATTTTTTTGGGTCTGAATATAATTGTACCATCAGATCTTGTGATCGAGGCGGTATAGCCAGAAGATCCGGGAGTCAACTTATTGAATAAGGGGACAACATCGTTGGGTTCATCCGTGCTCAATAAGTTTATACAGGTACCATCACGATACAGGCGCAAGTATCGGTAGTAGGTTACCATATGAATAGGCGAATTCCAATTTTGACCAATACCAGGTCGAATATAATTACAAGTAGAAATATAAACCCCATTAAATCTCACTCTAGGTCGTGTCAAAAACATTTTACGCCAAGAATGAGAGTAGAAACGCTTGACTAAATTATACTCAAAATCAACGGTCGGTGTATAGACACAGTTTCTACTATTCTTTAATGGAATATCCGTGGACCTAAACAAAGATCTGATATCTGTAAGCGGACTATGACTGATCACTTGGTCCTGCATACTCTCATTCTCATCTTCGGTATCAAGATCTTCATCTGTATTATGGCTTGGTTCATCAGTCTCAAAATAATAATGCTGATCCATGAATTCCCTTAAACAAAGATTTTTCCATATACTCTCAGATGAATATGCAAGATAAGCAAATTTCTTACATGTATAAGATACTTTGGTAAATGAAGACAAATCTTTCTCAGCTAAAGTATCTAAAATTTTTACCAAAATTTCTGCTGGTAGGACAGATATAGGGCACCTGATTGTTTCATCTAGAGGTAAAAACTGAAGCTCTTCCATATTGGGAATAATAGCTGAAATATTGGTCGGGTCAATCACTTCATTGCCTAAATCGTTTTCTTCCAACGAGTCAATTGAAATGGATTTCTTATGCATTTTTGATTTAATAGTTTTATTGGCCGAAGAAGGCTCTCCCTTTGAACCCTTAACTTTGGTACCAACAAGACTAGTATTCAGAGGAGGCGGCTTGGCTTTAGCAAAATATTTTTCTCGATACATTTTATCAACTCGCTCGTTCAATTTGAAGGCTTCTCTGTATAACTGGACAGCATCAGTCATTTTGCCGCTATGTTCTCTTTCGACGGCCTTTTCAAAAGCTATCAATGCACGCTCAGAGGCTGTCAATGATTTATTGCCAATAGCGTTTTCACCAATTTCAGAGTGAGAAAGGTCTAACCTAGCTCCATTAATACCAACGGAAGGTGAATTACTGCTAGTATGATGCTTAAAGTGGTTGATCAAATGTTCATCTTCAGTATGTTTTGAGTCATAAGAAATAGATGATTCGGCGACTGATGGAGGATGGGAAAGAGGCGGTTTACTGACAGCATTAGTACCTACTATAATTTCGTGAGCTAAAGGAGTTTCTTCAAGAACCAATTGCTTGCCTTTTTCAACTATACCATCTAGGTCTTTTTCGTTATCTTGTAAATTAATTTGTAATTGAGTAATAGAATTTTTGAGATCTAGTTTCTTTAGTTTCCGCTTTTCCTCTACCTTTCTTTCCACCTCTCGTTTCCATTCATTTCTGAACTTTTCTAATTCTTTATCCATGATTTCGAATATCTGTTTGAAGAAAGGTTTATAGAGGAATATTGCCCTCGCTTATATATATGAAACGATATAATATAGTTGGCGTGTCCTTTGTAGTATGAGTATTTCTCGGCAGTGGGAAGCTACTTAAAGATAAGAGTTGATACCAATAATATTATTAAATCACGTGACTATGTTTCTGGTTCAGGTCTAAAGCTCAGCCATAGTTGGAACACAAAAAACCATACTCGGAAGAATAACGATCCTGGAGGAAAATGAAAAATTCGTAATATTTAAGCAGAAACTGTAAAAATAAATAAATAAATAGATCAAAATGTTTAGCGAAGAAAGAAAAAGCAAAATATGCCCAAAAAAACGCTTCAGCAGGTGGCGCCCATCGGGCCGTAAGGACTCAATTCCTATACCACATTGGGTTGTTGTGTGTTTAAAAGTTCATCGACAATAAGTATTTAAAAAAAATCATACATACTTCCCTCTTTTCCTTTTATTTGCCTTTTGCTTGTTAGATCTAATTTCTCTTTTTTCATTCTTTCTCTACTGCTGTCTTGCTTTTTAAACACACACTCGCTTATTTTCTAGCAGACTCGTTATTTTGGTTTTAACATCTTGCGAACTTATACACCCTGGTTGCTTTTATACCAGGTTTAAGAATTACCTTCTCAACCTCCGATTTACTTGAAGTTCCTTTAGCTAAAGGCCCCAGTTAGCGCTTGAGTTATATCAAGTATAAAATCATCAGATTAGTTTACACACAAATAATTAATCCGTGGAATTCTGAGCTGACTCTATTGAGATTTTGAATTTAAGATATGTCTCATGCACAACAAGAACAAACAGGAAGGAATGAAGCCCCCTCTCCAATCCTGTATTCGCATAATAACCCCACTATTCCATTTATTCAAAGTACTTTTTCAAATTCTATTATCAATGCCGACTTTAATGTGAACGATCATATTTCCGATGCACACCATCACAATTCTTCAACTTTTCTCAAGCTGCCTCCAAATATTTCTACTTGGGAAGCTTCAAATCAGGAAAACTCTACTTTAGTTAATTCAAAATTGAATTTATATGATCCGGAATTAATATCTTTGGGAATTCACTATAACTCCAAACAAAAAACCACACTTTTATCACCTCCAACGTCGGCATGTTCCGAATTCAGAAATACTTTCTTAAAATACTCTGAAAACCTTCCTGAAGGCAATTCTTTTAGCAAGAAAATGAGTCTAAATGATATTCTTTACCGTGCAATTGTTGTATGCCAGGATTTGGCAAAAGCATATTCATTTATGGACGACAACTCGTCTTCTCAAATCATTTCTTCATTGCCAGACCATACCAGTCATCAGTGTTCTTCTAAAGATATATTTGACTGTAATATGGAAGCTCTAATTAATTACCTAATTGAGCCTTTGAAAAAAGAATTTTTTCATCATCCAGGGCTGGAAATATGTGAGGACCCATCAGCTATGTACAAAGGCAAGGGGAAGAAACTTCCTTTAAACGAATCTGAGGAACTGCATTCGTCCCCTTATACATTTAATGAAACTATATCCACAAAGGAGAATAACGAAATTTCAAAAGAGATATTTGTGAAGTCTGAAACTTCGACGGACTTTTTGGATACAGAAACTGGATTGGAATCTAAAAGCTCCTCGTGGATGAGTTTGACTTCTCTTAAATCCTCACAAGAAATAAATAATTATTATCATCAATGCTTTAGGAGTATCTTGCAGATTACATGCAAAATTATTGCAAAACATTGGATTAAAGCAATAGAGCCAAGGAAGCAGACCAACTTTCCTTATAAGGGTAGAAACAAAACCCAACCAAAGTGGTGGCCTTCAGAGGTAGAGCATCGTGAGCCGGATCATTTAAAAATTGATGAAAGGATAAAGCTATTGATTTCCATAGTAAGAAATCCGAATATTGACATCAATAAACTAAAAAGTTCTACATCTGGTTGGCAAAGACACAACAAGGGAGATACAAAACTAAAATATCTTGATGCAGTGTATAACTTGGCTGAGTTAGAGCGCAAATCGCCTGGTAAAATACCAAGTCCAGATAATGCAATCAAAGTCAAGTCCATCATTCCTTTCCAAAGAACAAGGAAAATTACACGTCAGAAACAGCAATTAAAGTCAGAAAACCTGTCAATTTTCCGCCAAGAAACGGAAAGGCTACATGATATTGATCTCTCGAAATCAAGTAAAAAAGACGGTATAACCTCCATATCGGATGTATACGATGCTAATAAATATAAAGATCAAGGGCTTGATATCACCCCATCAAATACCAATGATGAGTCGAGTTTTGTTTATGGCAATATACAAGGAAAAGACATATTAGAGCTAAGCAATATTCCGAGAAAAGTGCCAAATTTAGGCTCATTTTACGAAAAAACTGACCTTCCTTTAGCAATAATGCCTCAAATAGGTATTTTCAGAAAGACCAGTTTACCGGAAGTTACCGATTTTAAACCTGGGAAACAAAACCATCAAAGGTTTGACAGAATTGAAGGTTCCTCTAGTTTCTATAATGAAGAATGTCACCGATCTAGTTTCAATGAAATGGGGTACGAAGCTTTCAAAATATCCCGTGATGATCCAGATGCAATAGTAAATTCCATTTGGAGTCCAGAATCGGTTTTATCAGAGAGGGCATTTACTGATGGGGCCACAATTGTAGTTGATGATATAAGTGAGAAAAGCAGTGATCGGTATTCGGATTACACCGATCGATCCCCGTATCATACAACTAACAATATCCAATAATATACATGTATATATTATATATAAGCTATTGAATTAATTAATTATGTAAGTATTTTAAATACCAACGGTTTTTACATGAGGCCGAACTCGCGAATTTTTCTTTTATGCGGTTTCTCTTTTGAGTTATCTTACTATTTTTATGTTTAATATCCAAATGCTTTTTTAAAAATGGATAGATCGGACAAACACAGGCGAAATACAGCTCGTCGATAATAGCCTACATATATAATGCGCTGAGGGGCCCGGGTTAAGGGTAAGGTTGAATAGCCGCTACCCTTACTTCAGGTTCGATACATCATCCACCATGAGGCACTTTTGGTTCAAAGAGTAAAGACAAACAAAATTAAAATGGTTTAGAACCAAACTGCCTATGGATTGAACTGCTTACTATATCAAAATAATAAGCAAAAACAGTTATAGGCTTAGTTTTATCTCGTAGTATATATATTTTGTTCACAGGTCCCTTAACCGAGGAAACTGACTGTTGGGATCAATTAGTAAGGCCATTCAGATCTCTTCAGCCACTGCAGCTCTTATCAAAACTGCAAGACACTCGGGCGATTTACTCCCAAGAAAGTTACACTGGCTTTAACGCAAAATAGGACCCGGGCTAAAGTCTACCTGTACGTGCAATGATATCATCCCGCGAAATGCGAAGTTTATATAATATGGCTTAATCCTCCGGTTCTGAACTCCACTTTCCTGTGTTAATTCACTCCTCATAAATCTATACCAAACTAACTTAAATATTCTAAAATGTCATCATTCGGTGCTGCTGCTGCTTCCAGAATCGCACGTAAAGTCGTCCTAATCACCGGTGCTTCTTCTGGTATTGGTAAAGCCACTGCTTATGAATTGGCTGAAGCTGCTGGCGGCAATATCAAGCTATTATTAACTGCCCGTAGAGAAGAAAAGCTTATTGAAATTAAACATGATCTGGAGAAGTTATACAAAAATAGTGGTATTGAAGTTTTACCCGTTAAGTTGGATGTTTCGAAGACTTCTGAGATTACAAAATTTTACAATGATTTACCAGAAGTTTGGAAAAAAGTCGACATTCTAGTCAACAACGCTGGTATGGTTCATGGTATTGAACAAGTTGGCGATATTGAGCAATCAGATATTGATATCATGTTTCAAACCAATGTTATCGGTTTAATTGCTATCACACAAGCTTTCTTGGGTCAAATGAAGTCTCAAAACTGTGGTGATATTGTCATGTTGGGTTCAATTGCTGGTAGAAATCCCTACCCCGGTGGTGGTATTTATTGTGCCACAAAGGCTGCTGTTCGTAGTTTTACCGACACACTCCGTAAGGAAACCATCAATAAGCAAATCAGAGTTATTGAAATCGATCCTGGTGCTGTTGAAACTGAATTTTCTACCGTCAGATTCAGAGGTGATACTGAAAAGGCCAAATCTGTTTACCGAGGTGGTGAACCGTTGAATGCTAAGGATATTGCTGAATTGATCACATTTGCCGTTACTAGACGCCAAAATACTGTAGTTGCTGAAACCTTGGTTTTCCCCGCTAATCAAGGTGGCGCCTACCACATCTACAGAGGAGATTAAACTAAAATTACTTCTCCAGATTATTTACTGCTAAAGAAAATCTGAAACTTGATTACGCAAATCTGACGAAAAAAGGAACAGTGGCCCAAAATATATATACCCTTGAAACAAACACGTATATCTTATATATTTAATTGAAACTATATTATCATCAAAACGAGATTAGTATTTCTCATATGCTGAAGAGATATGCATGTCAACCGAGACGGTTCCTAGGCAGTAAATTGCTTACCTTCGATTGACTAATCATGAAAATCAAACGATTTATACGAGCTGAGGTTACTGGTTATACGACTAAACGAGCACCTGGAAATCAGTTCATTCTTTGAAGATCCAAGTGTGGTAGAGCAAGGCCACCCTTTCATATTTTAATTTTTTTTATATCTTGACTTTTTGTATTTAGTCTTACACATTTATTATAATCAGTAATTGGTTTGTCTTAGATTAGTGCTGTAAAGAATCGATTTTTTTCTTTGAATTTCGTTTTTTAGGCTTCTAATAAAAAACTTGACCATATATCATTGAGGATCGACGAGAGTTGAAACGCCTTCGAATAAACAACACATACATTCAGTTGACTTTTTCCCTTGGATATACAATACTACTATAGAAGCCAATATAATGACATCAGTCGTTTCCGGTAATTTCACTACCGGTGCCACTTTTGTGGATACCTTCTCGTACATTTCCGAAATACACCCCCAATTATCTTGGTTCGAAAAGATCTGGGCATCATATTTTGCGTGGTTTGGTGATGATATTATCGCCACTGGTGTTTTTATCTTTGTTCTCCACGAATCTATGTACTTTGGTCGCTGTATCCCCTGGATGATCATCGACTCGATGCCTTTTTTCAGCAAGTGGAAGATTCAAGAAGCTAAAGTTATTTCTAAAAAAGAACAGTTCGCCTGCCTAAAGTCAGTACTACTTTCCCATTTCTTAGTCGAGGCTATTCCTATTTTTGGTTTCTACCCTATCTGTAACTATCTTGGAATTTCACTTTCAGTTCCTTTCCCTTCTTGGATCACAATTGTTTTACAAATATGTGTGTTTTTTGTTGGTGAAGATGCTTGGCATTACTGGTTGCACCGTGGTCTACACCAAGGTGTTTTTTACAAGTATATTCACAAACAACATCATAAATATGCTGCTCCTTTCGGTCTTGCCGCTGAATACGCTCATCCTGTTGAGGTTGCACTTCTAGGTGTTGGCACTGTTGGTATTCCTATTTTCTGGGTTTATATCACTAAAAACCTTCATATTCTTACTGTTTCTATCTGGATCTGTCTTCGTTTATTCCAAGCAGTCGATGCTCATTCGGGTTACGAATTCCCCTGGTCGTTACACCACTTTTTACCCATTTGGGCTGGTGCTGAACACCATGATGAGCATCATCACCATTTTATTGGTAATTACGCTAGTAGTTTCAGATGGTGGGATTTTGTTCTTGATACTGAAGCAGGCCCTAAAGCCAAGGAAGATAGATTAAGAAGACAAGCTTTGAAGCAAAAGAAAAATGCTTAAATATTGCATATGATTGAATCTTATTAAACCTCATTTTTATTTTCTTTCTTTAAAACTACGCATAAATCACTATAGATTTGAATAATGTGCTTGTAATAATATATCGCTTAGAACCATACTTATTATCTACTGTACTATAAACAATCCATCATCTGGACAGATCACAGTATCTAGCTATGTCTCTACTTACTCTATACGCAAATACAATGAATATATATACTGTTTTTCACGTTATAGTATAATATATACAGCGAGCGTATAGAGTTTGATTATTAGCTTTTGCCTTTGACTAGGAAGCACAAAATATGTTAGGGTTACAAGGCCGGGTAACATGTGAGAATCAATAGCGACACGCATTTGGGAAACTAATTTAAATAAGCTTCAATCTCCCTTTCTGACCTTTTAAATATCATTTGAGGCATCGAGGGCCTTTGTTAAAAAGTACCCAGTATCCGAGTACTCAGATGCCAGTACGCATACATGTGTCCAAACTAGTATACGTAATTTTTACCTACGCCAGATTGAACACATGTTAGCGTGCTCCCTTTCGGGAAGAAGAAAATCAATTATATTAAAATGATGATAAACTTTCACAGACCTGTTCCAATTTTTCCTCTTGCTTGAAACTTTTGGAGAAGTGCGGATAATGTGCAGTAACTGACAATAATATAAATGACTTTCCTTTGGTGATGTTATGTAATTTTGTATATCGTTTATTTCTTATACTTTTATTGAATGGAGTATTATGAAGTAAGATTAATATAAACTTTTTTTAAAATAAGATTTATCACTTTTCTAATATACGTTGTTATTATCCAAATTTGGTTCAAAAGCTGTTTACATATGTATCTGATATAGCGCTGCTGTTGCTTCATTTATCATTGAAAGATATGTTATTATTATAAAAGCGATAAATAGTACGTCAGGTTAACTACTGTGTTATTAAATTATTTATATTTACCCAAAGCTACACTAAAAATCACTAGTAATCGCTGTTAGAGGAAAATATCCTCTCCCGTCTTCTGGTCGCATTATCGCCTCTACCTTCGGTGCTCTTATCTACCATACCCACTTGTCGCATCTGAAAAGTATATTGGCCTCCCAATTATTAACCTTTTTCAATATATTATATCACACGGGATAATAATTCAGGATGAATTCACGCTTAACGTTTTTCATAATTATTATACTATTCTTCTTTCTGACATCAAATGATGTATCCAATCAGCCAAACACAACCGAACGACAAGAGGCGCTCAATCATTTCATAGACACGAAGAAATATGAACGTGAAGTATTAGCAAATTCAACATGGGAACAAGATGGCTACGGAAATCTCACTGGCCTTAGACTCGGTTACTACGAGAATCTAGATAAAGAAAATATAACTACCATTACGGGCGTTGAGGGTATAGAGGATGCCTCTGACATGAATGAAAAGTCCCGCCACAGTGGCCAGGCTGGCCATATAATACGAAAAATAGGAACAATATTTCCTGATGAAGTTATGTATAAAATTTCGGCTCTATGGAACAAAGAAGAGATAATTCCGCGACGATCCGGTAAATATCATAATACAAGTTCGGACCCCGAATTAAGAAAATCTTCCATAGAAATAGAATCAAACGGCCGAATCACAAACGACAGGTCATACTTTTATAACCTTAGCAGCAACGTCCATGGGCTCTGGAGTCGACCAGCTGATATGAATATAGTTCCAATTCATATGCCACTACGCTGGGAAGAAGGTATCCATGTTAATCATACTTCTACTGCTGGTAGAATATATGAAGATAACAACTCTGGCAAGATAATTAATCCTTTCGATGATGACGATAATAGTGGCCAAGAAGAATGGAACTGGGACAATGAAAGCTATCCCCGTAATTCCGAAGACGATCTTACTCATTATGAAGGTGATAAGATAGGAAACATAACCTCGAATGAGGGTACCATAGAAATCAAGTTACATGAGCAAACTGTTACAGAATGGATTGATGAGCCAAGTAGTGACAGCTCAATTATTGATAATAGCATCAACATTGTTGTAGCTGAAGTAACCTTGAAGGATAAGGCGGAAGTTACAGAGCATTCAATTAGCTTGAAAGGACTTCATTTTATTGACAGTGGAAACCTTATGTTAACAACCTCATCATCGAAATTTGCGGGCTTATGTGCGCTTCCTCAGTTTTTACCGGACAACCGCTATTTCAACATATCTAAGGAAAATGTCATCAAAATTGTAGATCATTCTATCAATATACTGGAAGAGTCCATGGAATATCAGCGGGTCACTATTGCCGATGAGTTTGCGGTAAAAAAATGTGAATTTGTTGCTTTTCTCCATAGCAATTCCATTGATTATTCACAAGATGAACTAGAGGATATCGAAAAAGAGTTAAAGCACCCCATAGGCAGACCACACAGGCCAATCCCTAATATTTCTATGAGCGGAATTCTTTACTCACCTGATTGTGGTATTGTTATTGAATATAATTCAGTTGATGGCCTTCGTGATTTAGCCTACTGGGGGAAGATGAAAGATGCCGTATTGATAATTCTTAGTTTGCTGGCACTTCAGATTGTGTTACTAACATGGCAAATGTCAGCTTCAAATACCCCATCGACAATGTCAAAGATAAGTTTTTGGACTATTGGACTTTTTGCGCTTGTTGATGGCGCGGTTTGTATGTCCAGTTTAGTTTACACTGTTATCGATTCTACCAATCTGGTCTTTATGGCAACTGCATTTTTATCGTTTATTTTGGCCTCGCTATTTGAAATAAGATTTATGATCAAAATTTATTGCTCTCAAATCCCTGAGGCTATTGCCGACCAACGTGCTAGGTTAGCATCTACCTCTACCGGTGATACTTTACCTGTTACCAACACGCCAGAGCCTACAATTGAGCCAACTGATGAAAGACAAGTTGTTGGGAGTGTATATTTTCGATTTTACTTTTCACTAATCTTCTTCATTATTTTTACATTGCAAGTTATTTCATGGCGGGCTAGTATCAGACACTTTGCTGAATATCTACTTTTGATATCACTTTACTCATTCTGGGTGCCTCAAATTTATCGAAATGTACAACGAGGTACTAGAAGATCACCGTTAATGTGGCAGTTTATCTTGGGATCCTCGGTTGTTAGAGTTCTACCTATTCTATATCTTGTGATGTTAAATGAAGGTATCAAAGTTATCAATCATCGACAAGACACAAGGCTAGGTTTTGTTCTTATAGCTTGGCTGGGATTGCAGATTTTGGTATTATATTTGCAACAGTTAGTTGGACCTAGATTCTTTGTTCCAAAAGGTATAATGCCGAAGGTCTATAACTACCACCCAATTTTAGTTCAGGAAGATGAAGAATCTGGAAGAGGGTTTAGTGTCTTGGAAACCGGTGACAATTATTCTGAGTTCAATACTGACAATAGGCGATTACCTGAGTCAAACCATTATCATGATAATGAAAGCGCGGCTTCCTTACTTAAAAACAATAACATTGAAGGCATAGAGGTAATTGTTAAAGGCGATCACCATGGCCATGACAATATTAATTCGGCATCTTTGGATGTTTCGCATCAAACGGATTGTGCTATTTGTATGAGTACAGTTTCTTTGATCATTGTCCCTAAAGACAATCTTCATTTGGCATCGACACCCGGCAATATACTTGCCAGGCAAAAGTATATGATCACACCTTGCAAGCATGTTTTTCACACCGAATGTATGGAGACTTGGATGAGAACCAAATTACAATGCCCAGTCTGTCGTACACCATTACCTTCTATATAATTTAGATTGTTATTTAGCCCTTGACCTTGTTTATCGTGAATGATATATTAATAAATGACAGAATATATTCTAATATAACCTAATATAATATAAGTAAAAGTGATTAAGATGCTTACTTCTTGTTAGTAATTCTTCTAAGGTAGAAAGCAAGTTCTTCACCTTCAAGGATGTAACCGTCACATCTACCGGATTGACCGGGTCTGGAAGAGATACAGGCGTAAAGACGACCGGCGGAGAATTGAGAGTCAACAGCGGATTCGACCTTNGAACCGTCTTGTCTAGCAGCAAGCTTTCTTTCGACCTTGGCAGACTTGGCAACGACTTCTTCTTCAGTCTTCTTTTGGTTCTTCTTCTTACCAAGAGTTTGACCGTAGTGAGACTCGTAGTATTGTCTGAAGGGAGTAGCATCGATTTGAACAATAGCGGACTTGGTGATAGTGTTAGTTCTGATCAATTCATTGTTGGAAGGGTGGAAAGCAACGTTAATGACACGAGTCTTTCTGGAAACACCTTCGGAACCCCAGGAGAAGTTACCGGTTTCNATACGGAGAGCACGGAACTTTTGGTTACCACCACGAGTACGGACGGAGTGAATACGCTTAGCACCAATACGGGTGTTGGCGGCTTGACGACCTAATTCAAACTTCCGCTTCTTTCTAATTTGAGCACGCTTGGCACCGGTAGCAGAACGCTTGTGGCGAGAATCACGAGAAATACCCATTTTTAATTTCTAAATGTGTAGATACCTTCGAAAGGAAAAAGAGGAAAAAAAGTAAAACAAGAACGGCGCGATTTGGAAGAAAAACTTCTCTGCCAAAAGTCCCAAGGGGGTGCGAGACCCTAGGGGTGCCACCAAGAGTTCCAGCCGCCCAGATGCCGCATTATAGCTTATGAGCCATATCATAAATTAATAGCCTGGGACTTTCTGAGCCCCATCTTAATTCGGGTCTTGAAGTGTATTATATCATCCTTATACATAGTGTCCTTTCGCTAGAAGCCGCAGGTGGCTAGAAGCCGCTTAGTGTGGCGCCCATACCAATAGGGAAATTTTAAATTAGGGCTAACCCTAAAGTCCGAAATGATGTTAGGTCAGCTTCCCGTTCTATCATTTGACTGATAGCCTTCAAAGGCATGCGGCAAGGTACGTTGGTACAGTTATGGATTTGGTTGGGAGTTTAGATAATCAAACGCCGGCCTTATATAATAATTAATGGCCGCATTATACCAAGGACTTGGAGAAATATTCAAAGCTAGTTGGATCAATCTACGTGCAGGTTCATCTATCTATACCGATTTCATCATCTTGCAAAATATTTTTTTTTCACTCTTTCCGCAAGTTGCATTTTACGCTTTTTCGACGCTAAATCAGCACATTATACTCACGGATCAGATATTACGTATAATATACATTAATCTCAAACTATTCCAGAACTATTTTGCTCAATTCCTAATTTTTTGATCCAGCTTTGCACTATTCATTAAACTTACTTGCCGTCTTTCTGTACCTCCAACTCTCAAACGCCCCTTTGAATTTTTTAAAAAACCGATAAAAAGAAAGCCATGAGTTTCTACGATCAGATTGAAATTGAAGACATGATCTTTGAGCCAGCCACTCGGCTCTTCACATATCCCTGTCCCTGTGGCGACAAGTTCCAAATTTGTCTGGATGACTTGAAAGATGGTGAAGATGTTGGTGTATGCCCCAGTTGCAGTCTAATGATCCAGGTTATCTTTGAGCCTGAGGACCTTGAACAGTACGAAAAAGAATTAGAATGATAAAAAGTATTCTAAACATGAATCTATAAGTCTCGATTCATATTCACACTACACAACAATGATCTTGGCTCGGTCTAGCTACATATTTGATCAGAAAGTTTACCTTTTGACAGTTAACGAAGCTCTTTACCTTGCTACCTGCATAAGACTAGTATTAAAATATACAGTCTGATTTCAACACTTTTCTCGGTTTTTTTCTTATTCCTCTGTTATTTCTTGTCTTTTTATTTTATCATCATTTTTGTTTCTGCTGTGCGTATAAGCAGATTTTCGCTGCCCACAAAGAAACACATGCGGTGTTTCATATCATTTTCATTTCTCCATTTTTTTTTCCAGTGTATCTTACTGATCACTGGTTCTCAGGTTATTATTTGATTTTTTAATTATTGTTAATTTATTTGTATTATATATGTATATAAACAACAGGGTTTTGCCCCCTTTTGTAAGCCAAAAAATATTTTGAAAGAATACACAACCTTATTTAACGAGTTTCATTCATTCATGAGATTGGTGAATACCGTATTTTTCCAAATTTAAATGTTCCAAAGACTCTAGAATTTCACCCTTATCACCAATAATTTCAACCTCCTTGCCTTGAAGAACTTCAAGTGCACGCACATCAGGAACCCAAACCACGGTGGCTCCAGCAGCTTTCCCGGCAACTACACCAGGGACACCATCTTCAAACACCAAGCACTCTTCAGGCTTAATTTCAGTTTTGCCATTTGTTCGGCGTTCTGCATTAATGCTTTCCAGGGCTACTAACCAGATATCAGGGCAAGGCTTACCACGGCCCTTAGGGATTCTGGGGTCATCACCAACCACGATATGCGACCTGAATAGATCAAAACCGTGGCTCAGATGATTGGTCTTGAGCTCGAAATTATAACGGTGCGAGGAGGTAGCAAGCGCAAAGGGGATTTTATGTTTATCTAAATGGGTTAATAACTCAAGAGCACCAGGTAAAAATTGGGTTTTGACCCACAGGTCCTTTTGAATTTTGGTTGTTTTAGCAAACAATTCTTCTGGGGTATATGGTAATTGGGACAATTCTAGGAATTTCTTGGCCGATTCGGGTCCGGGGAGACCTTGAAGTTGAATCTTTACTGACCAGGGAAGATTAGGTTTACCATGTTCCCGGAGAACTATGTTAGTCGCTTCGGTATAAAGGTCTTCTGAGTTGATGAGAAGACCATCCATATCAAATAAACAAGCCTTAATTTTACTAAATTATGAATAAGCAATTTGAAACCATTCATTAATTAGCACAGTTGAATCAATGAAAAAGTGTCTTGATGAATAACTTACATTTGCTCAGTCATTATTGGCCAACTAGTATATGTATCGGGGTATAGAGTTGGGGGTTTCTTTTTAGAAACTGTTGTTCGTATTTGGGGTGTAAAATTTAGTAGTAGAGTCAGGTGGTTTGGGGATCTGGAGAGAGCTTTTAAACGCTCACAGGGAAGAGGTATGTAGGTGCGAACACGCACATAACCCAGCACACTTTCCAAAAAGGTATGCCACCAAAAAAGTATGCCACCAAAAAAGTATGCCACCAAAAACTGGTAGTACTAATTCTTTCTAAACCGGCAATTAGTATTGGTTCAATTAAAATAATTGAGTTAATTTTATATGTGAGAAATATTCTAAAAGTCAAAAACTAATTTTTACAAATACGAGACCGAGGCCAAAACCGAACCAAAAGAACCTTCACTCCTAATTAGTGAAACAAAGAAATATAAAAATACAAAAGACAGACTATAACGGTATTAAGTATATAGCAAAAATAGTACAATAAACTAAGAATAGGTGGAATATTGAATTTTTAGAGTAAACCAAGAGAAAATTAATGAAAAATAGAATCTTATTCGAAATTAACCTCTATAAAGCTAAGATGAATGAATGAGGATAGGAAAGGGGTTTAATGCTTGTTTGCTTACTCTTTTAATGGCTTTCTTCATTCCAAAAGCATCTATAAAGGAGCATTTCTAAAAAGATAAGAAACGGATTCACCGTTATGTAAACGTCTGATACTTTCAGCCAAAACACCTGAGACATCCAGTTGATGTAATTTAGGGCAGTTATTCATCTTATCTTCCAAAGGAACAGTGTTGGTACATACCACACGATCCAGCTTGGAGTTATTGATGATTTCGCAAGCCTTGCCACTAAGAATACCGTGAGTAACAATGGCAATAACACTTTGAGCCTTACCGTCATTTAAAAGAGTTTCGGCGGCCTTGGCTAGGGTACCACAGGTATCAGCCATATCATCGACTAAGATACAGATCTTATTAGAGACGTCACCAACCAAAACCATACGAGAAACTTCATTGGCACGGGCTCTTTCCTTGTGAATCAGGGCAAAATTAAGATCCAAACGATCGGCGAGAGCAGCGGCACGCTTCGCACCACCAGCATCGGGGGAAACAATGATAGCGTTTTTGTAATCAATATTGTGCTTAATGTAATTGACCACGCTGGGTTCAGCGTATAAGTTATCCACAGGCACATCAAAGAACCCTTGAATTTGCGAAGCGTGTAAATCCATGGTAATGACATGGTAACAACCGGCTGTTTCTAACATGTTAGCCATCAGCTTGGCAGTGATAGGAGCACGGGACTTGTCCTTACGGTCTTGACGGGCATAGGGAAAGTTGGGCAGAACCACGGTAATGCGTCTGGCGGAAGCGGTCTTACAAGCATTAATCATAATGAGCAATTCCAAGATACGATCGTTGACTTCACCAGAGCCAACTTGCGTGATGATATACACGTCTTCATCACGAACCGATTCACCAATAGTTATGGAGGTTTCACGATTAGAGTCGCGGACAATGCCGACCTTTGATAAGGGGATTCCCAGACGTTCAGCGACGAGCTCGGCAAGTGAACGGTGGATATCGCCGGCCAAAAGCTTGATAGAATTATTAGACATAGCTATTTGGGTTGAATTTCTTAAACAACAAAAATAGGTCAGGGGAGAAGCAGGTGTTAATGGGAAAGAAAGAAAAAAAAGATAATGCGGGTGGTTTGACGATTAGAGCTAGTGATGCCGCGGGTGGATCAGTAGTTTAAAACGGGAGCGGTGACAAGAGGGAAAAAAAAAATTAAGATATGCGATAATGCGTGGATCTGGGTTTTGGATGGGTGGGAGCGATTCTTCAGTTTAGCGGGTGATAGAGTCAGACTATAAAACTTGACACCATGGGTTGGGAGATGGACGTATAGATAGCGTGGTTATATAGATAGACATATCGCTTACGATAGCGAGCGACTATATAGTGCTTATAGAGGAAATTTTATATAGAAATAATATTATGGTATTATCATAATAAATATAGTTTTTATTTCTAACAGAGTCATGAAATTTAAAATCTTGTATTGTAGAATCATGAAATTACTATTCCCCTGCAACACTTCAGGCACAACAAACTAATAATGAGGGTGATCTTCAAACATATAACCGCGGTCGAAATAGAACGGGTTTTTCCGAGAGGGATGGTGTTTCGGAATATATCGGACAAGTAATCAGACGGGACCAGGTAGACGAAAAGGGCCAAACAGATCAGACAAGAGCCGTGGACCAGTTAAGGGGAAAATAGGAAAACCAAAAAAAATATATATATATACAAGAGCCAAAATTCACCGTCGTCCTCATAACCTGCACTTGGGACGAGCGAGTCCATCAAGTCGGTACAGCAGTTTATGAGACATTCCAATGCTTGACAGCTAACCAGAGGTCTTGATCCGCAGAACGTTATGAGACCAAGTGGTTATATTGGACAATTCTGGAAAAAAAACAAAAGTCCAGCGTTAGAGTTAGCGCATCTGTGCATATTGCATTGGCTTACATGATAATTGCCAAGACAAGCTGGCAAGAGAACAGTACTAAAAGAAGCAGCTACTAAAAAAAAGTCAAGGAAAAGACGGAGAAACTAACCGGCAAAAGCAAATTAAGAAAACGAGTATTGCGAAACCTTTTTCAATAATATACCAAGACCAAGAATCCAAGACTCACAAAACATAAAAATCATATACATATATATCGTCACACACACAGAAAAGCTCCTTGTGGTTACATCGGCAGGACACTCCACTCACTGTCGTTCCTCTTGACCGTCAGACGTGTAGTACAACATCTTCTCTCAGAGTGCCGCCGTTCAAGGTGCATATTTTTTGAAGCTACGCCTACCCCCAAGATCCAGCCGATGGCCTTCCAGAACCCACGTGGGTACCAAGCATCACGTGCATGATCTTGGCTAAGCTTAATTTTGAACCCTTTTTAGATTCTCTACTGATTCTCGAAATAAAAAAGAAAAAAAAGGGAAAAAAGAAAAGAAAGGGAAAAAAGAAAAAAAAGTATGAAAAAGATATTCTAGTGATTGCCCGGTTCGGGTTTCCCCATATAGAGAATTGTGATAACCGACTTGTTCTCGCCATACTCGTGTCTCAATTTTTTTTCTTTCTCCTTTTGTCTTTTCTTTCTTCTGACTCTACAATATTCTCCGGTGCTATTCAGTTTCATTCTTTTCCAACCACTGTCTAAATCCCGTGTGCTCATTCTCGAGCTTATTGCTGACTGTTTTCTGTTTTACTCTCGTTGATTCACCGCCTAAACACCCACTCAACTCGCTCTCTATTTGCTACTTTTCCCCCCTTTTGCCATCTCCAGTCGTTTATTCCTTCTTTCAAATATGGGTGATACTACTGACATCTTCCCCGGTGTCGTCATGGGCTTTCTCATTGTCTTTATGATTATCGTGGCCGGCGCCGCCCTTATGAATAACCGTCAAAAGGCCGAGGCTGATAAAACCCCGGAGGATCCTATTCTGGACCATTTCACCGGCTATGACCAATATCACCGGCCCCTCCTGCAAAAGGCAATGACTAAGATCAATCAGGCTCAATTCATTGTGTCTCATTTGCACAAGGACGCCCAACTCGGTGCTGAAGAGGCCTGCTCCCAAGATGATGCCTCTTTGGCTGATGATAACCATGAAGCTCACTTGATCAAGAATTCCAAGCAGCATTCTTTTGAAGTCGTTGAAGATATCTTGTTTCTTAACCACTGTGTATTAGAGAAGATCCTCCATGACAATCAAGCTATTATCCAAAGTCGTACTGCCAAATTAAACCAGGCCCAAGAAGTTCTAGATCAGGTGAACGCCAAGTCATTAGCTGCCAAATCATCCAAATGGGCCAAACTCAATCCCGCCAGTTGGTTCAAGTCTAGCAAAAACACTCTCAATGACGATGGTTCATCTTTGAATTCATCTGATTTGGAATCACAAATTGAGGCTAGTGTGAATGAAAAGTCCAAGATGATGCCAGAAGATTTTGAACTTTCAGTAAACAATACCGACGGCTGGTTACATGCCAGATTAGCCGATGATCATCCTACCAAATCTTCTCTCTAAGTTGAGCTTGGTTTCTCTACTCTCTTTGATTTAACTTCCTTTGATCTAGGCTCATAAATGGCCTCTTGGAAATGGGAAAAATCTTGGTTCCATTCAGTTATTGCCTCGGTTGGCGATAACCAAAAATAAAATACAAAGAAAAAAAGGAAAAAGTTTGTGCATCGACTCCTATGTACGCATTCATAATTCCTTATTTACGTTTTGACGATTTATCTGTACCATATTAAATATAAATATATGTATATATTTATAACTCTTTCTTTAGATTACAACCGGAGAGATGACTCCTCTATAAAAAATACAAAATTATTCACTTTTCCCGGCATATATTTTTATAGTATATATATTTCCTGCCCTTCCAGGTTTAGTTTCAATTGTATGTCTTACAAAAGATGGAGTGCTCTATACAATAATTATACAGGTCGGTGTCATTTTATTATTAAAAATGATGGATTTACCCGGGTGTTATAAATAAAGTCAGATCTAGCTGAATAATTTCATTTCGGGAAGATGCAGGTCTTAACTATGGAGAGTGTTTACTTCCGCTATCAGTATTCTTATAGGTCTTTTGTGCCGACCGCAATCCTCTGGAAGATTATTCATTCAAACCAAGAACTGAAACCAGAACCGAGAGTAAAATACTCTGCCTAGTCTTCTATACCTTGACATGTCTAGAAATACTTCCTCCAGGAGAAGTAATGCTACTCCCACTTCTACCTCATCATCGTCTTCTGCTCCCGGATCAAGCTCTAATACCGGCTCCAGCTCAATGTCTAATTCCGGCTCTAATATAAATTTGAATTCTGCTTCCAGCACTTATGGCGGCAGTCCCGGACATTCTAACTCATCAACGCCCGTAAATGATAGCCTTACAGATGGTCGTAAACGCCAAAATAAGCGAGATGAGCAAATTCGTCGTAAACTTGAAAATGATTTTTCCAAAAAGCGTCAATCTCCGATCGCATCGTCGTCACCCTCGTCAGTAGGTTCTTCATCTGGGGCAATATCTTCTTCTCATAACAATGTCTCTTCAAGTTCCTCGGTATCAGGTAAGTTCCGGTCTAAGGCTCCACCGGGTAGTGTATTGTCTCTCAGACCCTCACCAGCCTTGGCTATTAAGCCAAATGTGACTATCTTTGAAGCCGCTCAGCGCATGAGCGCTAAGCGAGAAAATTGCGTTTTGGTCACCGATGAAAATGAAAAAGAAGTCATTGGTATTTTTACCGCTAAGGACTTGGCCTTTCGGGTGGTAGGGAATAAACTTGACGCTAGGACAGTAACCATCGATAAGATCATGACTAAAAGCCCGCTTTCAGTTCTTACAACCTCATCTGCAACCGACGCGCTTAACCTCATGGTTAATAAGGGATTCCGTCATTTACCGGTAATGGATGAATACCACGAAATTGCGGGTATTTTAGATATCACCAAGTGTTTTTATGAAGCCATGGAAAAGTTAGAACGTGCTTATGAATCATCACGTAAATTGCACGATGCTCTCGAAGGTGTTCAATCTGAATTTGGATCTAATTCTCAACCTGCCCAAATTATTCATTACGTTGAGCAACTAAAGCTCAAGATGGAAGGTCCTGATCTGGAATCCGTTTTGGCGGATCGTGCCGCCTCAGCTCCAGTTTACGTAGATATTCGTACCAACGTGGTAGATGCCGCCCAACTCATGAAACAAAATCATACCACGGCTGTTTTAGTCACTGATGAAGACAAAATTGCTGGTATTTTCACCTCTAAAGATATTGTACTTCGAGTCATTGCTGCTGGCCTTGATCCTAAAAACTGCAAAATTGTGCGGGTGATGACACCTCATCCAGATTTCGCTTCCAAGACTATGTCTATTCAAGCGGCTCTCCGTAAAATGCATGATGGCCATTACTTAAATTTACCTGTCATTGACAATGAACTTAATGAAATTATTGGTATCGTTGATGTGCTCAAGCTCACCTACGCTACTTTGGAACAAATTAATGGTATGCAAACTTCCGATGCTGAAGGTCCAGCCTGGAATAAATTCTGGATGTCTCTCGGTGGCGTCTCCCATGGTCCTTCTAGTACTGGTACAGGGGGCAATGAGCTTGATACAAGTGATACTGACTCTGTTATATCAGATCCTGTACGATTTGATTCATCTCATAGTGGTCGTCTTAGTGCCAATGGTCGCAATAGTCGAGCCAGCAACGGTTTCGCTTCCCCTTATAACCCTACCAGCTCCACTAACTTTAATGCCCACATACCATCCTCAGAGTTGGCTCAGTTTAACGTTAGTTCCACTAACTCAGAACTTAATGCATCTGAATGGATTAGCCTTAATGGAGATAGTTTAGGCTCACAGATTGGCAATGGATATGAGGAGATGTCATTTCCCTTTAAATTTAAGACACCTACTGGACGTGTTCATAGAGTCACTATTATTCCCAATAGTGGTGTTACCGTTTTAAGAAAAGCCATTGATGCTAAGCTAAGTACTGCTGAATTGCAAAAATTGGGTGGTGTGATTGAACCTTTAACACCTGTCACTGTTGATGATCCTTCAGCAGCCGTGACCAGTTATGCTATCAGTTATATTGATGATGAAGGTGATATTGTTGCTATCACATCCGATCAGGATCTATTGGATGCTGTACTTATTTCACGTAAGGCTGGTTTAGAAAAAGCTGATTTGTTTATCCATCATCCTGATTCTTCTATTGATTTAAAACCTAAGGAAATTGAAAACCATAACGATAATGATATCTCAACTCAATCACCCCAGGAACAGGATATCGCTAATGAAGGTGATATTAGCAAACGAGCTTCTAGTAATTCTCGGATAGGTGGAAAAAGTGAAAAGTTGCGCCATGATCGTGTTATGCGTCCTGCTCGTGAAAATCTAATTCCTGGTGTAGATAATAATCTCTTGTTACCTGGAGCTATTTCCGTGTTAGCTGCTTCTATTGTTCTGGTCTTTTCGTTTGGTAGAAAATAGCTTTGGTTTGTGCAGTCTTAGGATATAATTCAATAAGTGTCTGCTGATATATGTTAATAAATATTAAGTAAAATTATGGGCAATATTGTGTGATTTGAATTTAAAAACTCGAAGCCAGAATAAACTAAAAACACTAGATGTAATATGTAAGAGTAGTTTTATCTTTATTTACATAGCTATTTAAGACAACCCCTAGCATACTTCATATATACACTAATCGTAATTAATATTACGAAAAGAATTGAACCATATCAAGATTTCCCAATTATTGGTTCAAGGCGGCTTCAATCTTACTTTGGTTCACCTTAGAGTCTAACTCCTTTGCCTTTCTTACTAATTCCTTCCAATTATCATTCTTGATCTTTCTTTCCTTGTCGGTATCAATAATTGTAACATTTGTACCTTCCCAGTCTTTTTGATCCAAGAAAATAGCTTTCGGCGACTTTTCATCAAAATTAACACCGATAACGCTGCTGTTAAGGTATCTGACTAAATCACGTGGAGTTTGTACTTTGCTAAGAATATGGTCAGGAATAGTTACGCCAGTCTGGATAGTAAATGACTTGACGAAGTTGAAACGTTGAAGTAAGTCATCAAGTTGATAATCTAGTGAAATCTCAGCAGCTTGATCCTTCTTAGTAATTCCTTTAAAAGAAGCTTTAACTGCAGCTTCAGCTTCAACTTGGTTTCTTAGAGCTAAACGGTTTTCCGGTTTATTCTTCCACTGTTTAATCTTGAAGCCGTTCATTTCATACCTCCAGGTATCAACCTTGGCGGGTTCACCAATAACCTCCAAGTCAACTGCAAGGTTTTCATCTTGAGTCTTTGTCTTTTGACCGGATTCTTCTACTTCAGAAATGTAGTCATCAGTCTTCTTTGTATTGACCACCTTGGTTTCATCTTCAGGGTCAAAGGCTTTCTTACCAGTGAACCAAGTAAGAAGATCTCTGTTGGTACGTGATAAATGAATACGCCTTTGTGTTGTGTTGTGTAATATAATTGGGTTTCTTGCTATTAATGAAAAGGCAAGGGTGTATGGCCTTGAAATTGCTGCTTTAATCATCTGTGAAGAAAAATGGTCACCAGTTGTATACCTAATTAAATATAACTATTCTGGTCTAACTTAAATGCGAGTCGAATAGAAAATTGAATCACAACGAAAAAGTGAACAGGCTTCTATAGTTATGTAATTGCTTTGTAACGTTTTATGATTTCACGTGATCTACGCTCTGATGTTGAAGCAACTGATAATACAAAAACTGTTTCTAGCCTGGGATATATGAAAGAACTCATTATCAAACGCCGCATTGATACAAGGATCTAAATTTGCATAGATTATCTGAGTAAAATAATTTAAAAACATTTATTTTAAAAAAGTGTATATTTAGGGTACTTTGCATATGTTAATGATATAAATAGAGGGAAATAAGAAAATCTGTAAAGCAGATAAATTTAAGATAAAAAGATATCGCCTGTTAAGCAGGACGGCATTTTTAGATATTTTCTTTCCAGAGTTATCATAATGATTTTTATATTTATGAGCCTTTGCTAATTATACAAGTGATGAAAAAATCATCCGAAGATCTCATTTTCCACTGTTTTGCCGAAGGAACGATTTAGGAGTATTTAAATAGTATTATATCTGCTTATTTGTAGGTTTATTCATCGGTGTAAATTTTATTACTGCCTTTTTTTCTTATTTGAGCTTGAATGAAACACATTTTCAGATCTTTCCCAGAATATACTAGTATTTACTCGGTGTTTGGGTAAAGAAGAATAGAGTGATCCATACAACTCCGTTCGGGGCATTTGGACAAATTTACCGATCATTAACCGTTTCACTACATGAAATGATAGGTAATGTAGCTTAATTTTGGCTACTAGCTGATTGTATTGCGCAAATATCTGCGAGTAACTTAGTGGAATAGATTCCAACTCCAGGTAGCACTGTGTAAAACCCGTATATTCACTTCCGGGACTACTTTGATAAATTGTTTCCATAGCGACAGAATTCTCTGTAGTTAACTTGAATTTAATACCCCCTGGTAATCTTGCAGGCTCTTTGACTTTTAAAAGCAGTGCAAATAAAGGAAAGTGATTTAAATATGCCAAATATAATTCTAATAATACGGTTACTAAGATAACTGATAGCCGTACTATAGCGAAAACCAAATAAAACACAAACATTGTAGGCAACAAAAACATGAGTATTGTGAAAAAGATGGTGCCAGTAAGTAATTGATCCATATCATAATCGCAAGAATCAATTCTGTTTCTCAATACATTATATTTTTTACCTCGAAACAAATGGAAAAGTGATAAAAGCACGTTCACTTGCCAGTTGTAAATTCTCGCCGAAGAAACATAAATAGCATATGTGTGGATTGTCAACACCGATATCATATCACATATTAACGAAATAGGTAAGGTTATTCCAGCTAATCCGGATATGGCAATTATTTTGAGAACTTGAGGAAAATATGGTGTTAAAATACTCAGACAGTCATTCCAAAAATCTATAATCCATAAAAAAAGCTCACCAAAAAAGCTGACAAGCTCATTATTAAGTTTTAACCCCCCCGGCCATGCCATAAGCCACATTATTGTTTTCCTGAGCCCTGATATAAGCCATTCTTGGTTAAGGTGAACAAATCTTATACTCAGCCATTCCGCGTTCTCATTAAGGTACAAGCCAAATGTTATTCCAAGAATAATATCATTCAAAATAAGCCAAAGACTATTATAGAGACGAACATATTCAGGATGAGAATCTGTCCGGCTGGAACATGTCTTCATAATGCTCTTAACCTTTAAAAATTCAACTGGCCAATAACATAACTGTTGGATTCTCCAGTCAAGTTGCTGTGCAGTGGCCGATATTTCCTTCAATGATTTGTTATAGGAATGTATATTTATCTCCAATATTCGAAGAATCAATTCCAAAAAATTACGAAAAAGGATGGTCATAACTGCAGAAAATATGGAGAAAAATGGAGAAACTACCATCCACAAGCACTTCGCTATAGCTATTAATGACGATCTAAGAGTGAAGGATATTGACTCGAATTTTAGCCTATATAAACCCCGCTGCTTCCGTACTTCAGGGTTTAGCTGGGAAAAAATACATTGAATTAGATGACCAGTTTCGTAACAGCTGTTAATCTGATCAATGCAGATATTCAATAATTCATCATTAGTTATGAATTCATTAGTCTCATTGCCACGGTGGTGTTGTCGGCATTTATTAATAATTGCATTAGATAATCGTGCTTTTGAAATTAAGTCCCTCTCTACTTTATCATCAGCGCCAGTATAGCCAACCTTTTCTTCCAAAGCAAGCTTCATAGGTTTTATTGAGAAAAAATGCATTCTGTGCGGTAAGGGGGATTTGTATGTAATAACTTGAATAGATTTATTCACGGTGTTCAACCCCGAATTAGCTTTATTGGGGAAATACACTATCTTTGGATGCGTGTAGTTGAATGACAATTCTGATATAAATAAAGATGGCAAAAGTGAGAGATCCTCCTGGTCTAATGTTTCAATCTCACTGGGTGGGTTGATCATACCCAGAACTTCAAGTCTCGTACACCCACAAATCTTATATAGACAAGATATTGAACTGTTTTGTAAATCGAAAAGCGGATTATTTTTCATTTGCTCATTTAACTTACGTGGCTCAGAAAATGGAACCGTAGTCACCACCATTAAGTTGCTCAGTGAGTTCCGCCAGCCTATAGCTAGTGAAGGTTCATACTTGTTTAATTTCTCTACTTTCAAAGACTCGGTTGGCCAATATATACGAATAACTGAATCTTCTGCCATTATCGTCTGCTTGACTGTATCCTTTTATAATCTGACCTGTTAAAAACTTCCTCGTCTTCTTAGTTCCTCGCGCGCAGATAGGCCAAATTTCAGTTTCCGCTTTCTCGAAGACTCCAATCCTATAATGCTACCAAATGGCAGTAATATCAAAAAGAATAAAATATTAAGGCCAAAAAAGGCAATGATGAATCTTCCAACTTTCTGATCTGATAAGCTAGCGAATGTGGCTGAAAGGGTTCTTATAGAAGTTACGAAATTCATAGGTTGGTAGACTGCAATTAAAACGGCAAATCTCAAACTTTTATGATTAAAAATAATTATCATCCACTGAGAGAAATTATTTTATTTAATTGCGAGGTCTCGAAAGTTCACACCAGTATTAATTTTAGAAACAAAAAAATGAATGCCCTTTTGCAGGGGTCATCGTAGTGTTATTAAAATCCAAATCGAACCTCCCAACTATCCCTCCTATCATACTTTATCTAATGTCCTGCCCTGAGTTACAGCTCATTTTCATTGCCCTAGGTTGAAAGGATACATGATACGTATACCCTTATCAGTATTTCATCACTTTCGTTAAGAATAATACAATAAAATTACGGTATATCATATTCAATCTTAGAAGGCTTAAAATAGATTTCTTATCTTACTCCAACAGTACGATGAGTTCTAGTCAGCACGGAACAAAATCAGATACTGGCCTATCACCGAATCTCGGTCGTTGTTCCTCCCATCTTACCGAACTAGATGAGATTGAATTATCCGAACTACCATCAATAGAACAATCAAATACATATGTTAATGAGGTCAATCCATTCTCTGAAAGCTTTTGTGTCGATCTCAATGACTACCATGAAACATCTGGGGGAAAGCCCTCGTCCTCAAGATTAACCCCTCCAAGGCCTACATTTGGTAGTAAAACTGCAATGACTACGAATGACTTACGTCTGCTTCCTGAAACATATAGAATTCCTCCCTCTGCTCCTGTTTCTCGTTCAAAAAGTCACTCGTATGGTTTACCGGAAATACCAACTACACGTTCCTCTGCTGATAATTATAGCGATCTACTTAATGCTGATAATCTGGGTGCCGTTAAGGCCGGACTTGCTCAAGCTTTAGGCTCTGGTAACGTTATAGGCACATGGCTGCCCACTTCAGACATTCCGGAAGAAAATAGTGATGATAAAGGTAGCGTAAATGACTTTGGTGATGGCAATGTCTTAAGGTCCAGTGATACAGGTGCTAGTCGAAGTTTTGATGATCAAAGAGATAATACTGGAGAGGGAAGCGGGCGTTCTCCTAGCTGGCTCTCCGAAGGGTTAAATATTTTCAGTCATAGAAATTCGAGTGTTGGTGATAGGTCATTTACAGGAGGTGATAGTAGTTTGCCAGAAAATCAAGCTGACAAGTGTGACTCGTATAATTCTCATGAACAAATGCTACTTAACGAAACTAGTAGCTTAAAATCCACTTTTTTGCGCGTACCAAATGATGAAATTAGCTCTGTTCGTATGACAAATGACGATAGATCATGGGCTATTGGGGATAAGAACGGGTTGGTTGCGCAGGTCGCATATCCTGTTTCAAGTTTTTCAAACGCTATGAAAAGACTTTCATCCAGGGTCATCACTGGTGAAAATGACAGTGAAAATGATAAATTCGGCTTGAGTCCTATATATATTAATGCTAAGAGCCCACAAAATTCTCCGAGTAAATCATTCAAGCTCAGGCCATCATCTCCATTACCGGTGTCCGCCCCAAAAGATGAAAAGGACACCGATGATGATGATGACGACGATTTTTATGAGGGACTTGATGACCTAGGGGAATATCAAAGTCAGCGCACTGACAAAATTGAAAATTCTAAAATTAACATATATGGCTCAATACATAGAAAGAAACCGAAGCCTACTATAGTGGATCAGGCTTTCACAGAAACTAGCTCACTCGAAATTAAGCTTACCGGCTCTTCGTTGAAACTGTTTTCCGCCAAAAGCCAGTTGAGGTTATGGATTTGTAATTTGTTAATGAAACCTTGGCTTGAACCTTTAATGTTTATTTTACTTATTTTACATGTCGCAGCCTTGACCTATGGTAGTGTTGCTGACGACTATGTTGCACAACCAGAAGCTGATCAAACTGAGAGGGTATTCCGTAAATGGGGTGCCATATGGATTGATTGGGCTTTCTTAGTCATATTTAGTCTTTACACTATAGAGATTATATTTAAAGCAATTGCATTCGGCTTATGGGATGATTCTCAGTTGTTTTATTCTACTGGATCGGCACCTTCATCGGGTTGGAGGCGGTTTTTCCCTAACTCAACAGTGAAGAAATCCAGAATGATAAAACGGAATTATGTCCCTCTTATGACTAAAACCTTTACCAGATTTCTTGATTCGAAAAAGGAAAGTCAACCCCAGTTTATCGCCCAAAGAGCTTATCTCAGAAGCAGTTGGAACAGGGTCGATTTTGTTTCAACTATTTGCTATTGGGTTTCTTTAATGTTGAGTTTAAGAACACTCGATACTAGAAATGAATTTTTTTTTTTTAAATTCTTAAGTGGTGTTCGTATCCTAAGACTTTTGAACATAACTCATGGTACTTCAGCAGTTCTACGAAGTCTTAAAAAAGCAGCACCCTTGCTGATCAACGTAGCATTATTCATTGGATTTTTTTGGGTTCTTTTTTCTATCATTGGGGTGCAAAGTTTCAAAGCTTCATTTCGTAGACAGTGTGTTTGGGTTGATCCGCAAGATACCTCTAATACTGCTATTTATAATATGCAGTTTTGTGGTAGTCATCTAAACAGTACTACACTAGAACGGGAACCGTTTCTTTATAAAAATGGTGAATCTTCTGGAATAATAAAGGGATTTGCCTGTCCATCTGGATCCTATTGTATATCTGATGCGAATCCCTATGAAGGTACCGTCAGTTTTGATAATTTTTTCAACTCTTTCGAGCTAGTTTTTGTTATCATATCCTCAAACACATATACTGACTTAATGTACTATATGATGGACTCAGATTATATGGCAGCTTCTTTATTTTTTATGGCCGGAATACTGGTTTTAAGCTGGTGGTTAGTTAATCTTTTAGTTGCTGTGATCGCTGCTTCGTTTTCAATCATTCGCGAAGAAATGAACCGGAATAAAAGCTCAAAAGTCTCCAAAGCCTTCAGTAAAATGAATAAAGAGCATAAGCAAGCTATGGTATCACCTCAATCTACAAAAGTCAGATCCCTATACAAGAAAACTAGTTTTTTGGGGGTTTTTTTAATTGTTCTTGATCTTATTGTTCAGTCATTTCGAACCGCAACTATGTCAAAGTTTAAAGAAAATGTCATTAATAATTGGGCAGCATTCACAACATATGTGTTGTTGTTTGAAATAATTTTTAGATTTACTTCATATATTCCCCAGTGGAAGCATTTCTTTTTTAGCCTCATGAATTGGATTGATTTGATACTTGTAATTATCACTTCTGTTAGTTTGCTGCCCCCAATTCGGGGAGATCCTGTGTTGTATGGATGGTTATCGTTTTTCCAGGTTGCTCGGTTCTACCGTTGCGTCATCTCTATTCCTTATACTAAAGCTACTTGGACAAGAGTTTTGGGTAATTATCGAGCAATATTTAATATGAGCATTTTCTTCTTTTTGTTGACATTCTTATCTTCTCTTATTGCTAGTGATTTGTTGAGAGGTGTAATTTCTGAAGATGTGGGATTTATTACATTTTCTAACTTGTCAGAAACTTTTATTGGGATGTATATCATTTCATCAACCGAGAACTGGACGGAGTTATTGTACTTGGCTGTTCAGGAGTCTCAGACAAGGCTTGCTAAGGTTACTATATCTGCATTTCTTATTGGCTGGTTCATATTTTCTAATAACATTGTGTTAAATCTCTTCGTTGCGTTAATTACCGAAAATCTAGACGTGTCTGATAATGTAAAGAGACGTGAGCAGATCAAAGAATTTGTTAAAGAATACGCTCAAAAAATTAACAATTCTAATGGAAATGAAGGAAGTCTTAAAATCATTCGAAATCTTGTGAAAGGAAAAGCTCCTGAGAAAAATAGCTACATGGAAAACCAAAGTGGTGATGCGATTTTTGAGCTTCTTCTAAAAAAACAGATAGTAGTTGATTTTTTGAAAGAAGAGAATGTCAGCGATTCTCACAAGCCTCAAGAAACAGATAAAAAAATTATTTTAAAAAGATATCGCAAGTCTTTCTTAAAGTTTATAGGTGTAGAGAAATCAGATAACCCATTCTTCGACAAAAATCACGGTTTTAAGCGCTTTTTTTCTAAAATCGGTTCGGGTTCGGAAAACATTGCTGAAGAATTTATTAACGAAAATCTATATCAGCGCCAAAAGAAAGAAGAGTACTTACAAGCGAACCCTGATTTCAATACCGTTTTATTCTATTTTAAGCCAAATCACCCTTTGAGAAGGTTTTGCCAAAAAATTGTTCCACCGACACATGGTATAAGATACGGGGGTGTTGTTCCAAAGACATATGTTTGGTATTCTTTTTCGCTATTTATGTTCCTTTCTACTATTGCATTGGTGGCTCTTGCATGTTTTGCCACCCCTTTGTATCAAACACAATATATGGAATTACATGGAAACACCAACTGGAATTGGATGGTTTTTAATGATGTCAATTTCTTAATCATATTTTCTCTAGAAGCCCTACTATATATCTTTGCTGATGGTTTTTATATGACGCCAAATGCGTATCTTCGTTCAAGTTGGGGTATTATTGATTCTGTGGTTCTAATTACGTTATGGATCAATTTTTTTGCTACCATCACTGGGAATGGCTATGTTTCCAGAGCTGTCAGGGGCTTTAAAGCTTTAAAAGCTTTAAAACTATTGAATTTTAGTGAAAAAGCAAAATCTACATTTCATAATGTAATCATTGCCGGGATTGGTAAAATATTTGGTGCTGCTGCGATTTCCCTTTGCCTACTTTTTCCATTTACAATTTGGGGTCTCAATTTATTTAATGGTCGTATGAGTTATTGTCTTGATCCTAGTAACTGGCAGTTATCAGAATGTTTTGATGAATTCCGAAGCTCTCCTTTTGAATGGGAGATTCTGAGCCCAAGATCAGTTGTCAAAGAATATTATGACTTCGATGATTTCGCACACTCTTTTTTGATTCTTTTTGAAATCATATCTCTTGAAGGATGGGTAGATGTTTTGGATTCTGTTATGTCTATCACCGGGCTATCGACTAACAAAAGAGAGAATTTTAATAAACTAAATGCAGTTTTCGTTATGCTTTATAATTTCTTGGGAATGGTTTTTATCATTACTCTATTTATTTCAGTAATTATCAAAAATTATGCCAAAACTACAGGCTCAGCGTTCCTCACCACTGAACAGAAATCCTGGCGTGAGATCAAAAAGCTTTTAAAGAAAGTAAAGCCAACTGTTCAGCCGACTGGTCTTAGGCCCGGATCATTCAAGGAGCGTTGCTATAATTTTACGGTCAAACGAAATACCTCTTGGTCTTTTTTCTTGACAATACTACTTTTTGTTTTAGCTATTTTGCTGTCGGTGGAATATTATCCAGAACCTGAGTCTGCTACACGTGCAAGAGAAGGAATTCTCACGTTAATTATGTTTATCCATGAGATGCACTATCTATTGAAGTTATTTGGACTTGGTGCGAAGGGTTTTTGGGAAAGTAAATGGGATGTTTACGCCCTGGTGGTTACTACAGGCGGGTTGGTCTCCACTTCAATTGGATTCAGCTCACATGTATCTGACCTTTATTATAACTTCCAAAAACTTTTTCTTGTTGGTATTGTTTTATTACTTATTCCCAGAAGTAAACGTTTAAGTCTTTTGCTAAAAACGGCTTCCATTAGTCTGCCCTCTATTGTTGACCTACTGATTACCTGGTTCGTTCTATTTATTGCTTATGCTATAGCCTTCAACCAAATCTTTGGTTTGACAAGAATTGGGCCCAGTGGTAGTAACAACATAAACTTTAGAACCGTACCTAAGGCTCTTATTCTCTTATTTAGAATGAGTTGTGGTGAAGGCTGGAATGAGATTATGGCAGATTATCTTCTTGAGCCTCCCTACTGCATTCAAGGTAATGCTTTCAATCAAACTGATTGCGGGAGTAAACCTTATGCATATGTTCTATTTATTTCTTGGAATATACTATCTATGTATATTTTTGTGAATATGTTTGTCTCATTGATTTATGAAAACTTCAGTTATGTTTATCAGCATGAAGGGTCAGCCTTTACGCATATTACCAGAGAAGAAATCAGAATTTATAAAAACGCCTGGGTAAAGTTTGATCCTCAGGGTACTGGTTATATATCTACTGATCAGTTGTATTCCTTTTTACGATCACTTGACGGCGTTTTTTCAATGAGAATCTATGATGGGTTATATACTATACCTATATTGCTAGAAGATTCAGCTGCGAGGCTCGAGGAGGATGATCTTTACGATGTTGATTGGAGATCTTTAAATAAATCAACCAGGAGTATACCAGTTGATGGTATCAAGAAGAGAAGGAGAATTTATGAGATGTTTTGCGAACAAGCATTGATGGAATCTCATCCAAGAAAGGGTATTTCGTTTCATAAGTTACTCTTGCAGATTCCTCTCTGTAAGTCTGTTGACGAAAAAAGATGTCTCAAATTGGACGAGTATTTAAAAAGACGGTTAGTATTACAAAAAGTGGAAGAACAGCTACTGAGAAATAAATTTCGTGGTTTGCTTTTGATGCTTGAAGACCGCCGGGCGTTTTTAAGGCATCTCAAGAATAAAAGCCGTAACCCCTTTGATGATAGTAACGTGGCGCTTACGCCAGTTCCTCGTGTTTATATTAGTGAGGCATTTGAAGAAGCTGATGTCTCTTCTTATTCCGAAAACCTTAACAGCAAAAGAAATAATAGATTGTCTGACAATTCACATACTATTTTGAAGGATTCTCACTCTTCTCGTCAATCTCAAAATTCCTCCAAAGCTACATCCTTAGAATCAAATCGACTAGGTTTTGCTTCAAAACCTTCAGCTTGGCGAATTTCAAAGGAAGCCCTTGACTCTCGTAGAAGGTCTGTTGAAAATAGCAATGGGGTTGGTTTTAGTGATGACGCCGATTCTAACGAAGTGAATCTTCTAGATAATAAAGAGGAGGATATACTCGAGTCTTTCAAGAACTCTGAGTGGGGTCAAACTTTCTAAAAATCAACGGAAAGCTCTGAGCGTCCAAATAGTCCGACCGACGTTACCTAAAACAAGTTTCTGTATAGTTTTACTGTCATTTCTTGTGTGTTACTACCACATAAATTCAAGCTATCCTTAATGAAATTTCTCCGCGGATCACACATTGGTTTGCCTTTTTTTACAAATAGATATTATATTGAACTTATAAAATATTATTTTATATAAGTGAGCAATTTTCTTGATATATAAAAACTTTATGGATATGAAACGAAGCAAAATTCAAAAAATATATTTTGTAATAAAGCTAAATAATCACGTGATTTTAATGGCCACATATCACCTCTAGGAATTAATTCTGGATCCAATAATAATCGGCATGTCTCCGAGCTAAAGGGTAACGAAAATAGCCAAATTCGCTCATAAAATCTTTAAACATGGTCAAATCAACGTACATTGTTAGAATTACTGATGGTTTGTATTATTTATTTATAACTTAGTTGTTTCTTCTGAGTTTTTGTTCAAAATGGGTTCAGGTTGATTGTAATTTGTTATCTGGTGCGACAATAATCAGATTTTAGATCATTAAAAAGCACACTATTAGAATCAACACTTCTCAGTAATTGATTTTTTCAAATACTAACATCATGTAACTATCTTAGGACTCCCATTGTCAGCTTCTGTTGATGATACTGAAGATGAAACAAAGCTTTCTCATCAGAAGCAACAATGCAAGCTTATATCCAGAAAATTGACCCCAAATTCGGAAGATAGAGCTAGTATTGAAAGTGGTGAATCAACAATCCAGTAAGTTAACTTGAAAAGGAGCATATATATTTTGTCTGTTGCATACCCTATATGTTCATGAAACTAACAACAAGTCGTGTATATTTAAAGCTATCTAATCCTCAATAATGTGGCATATATGTGTATTTGCGATAAATCATACCCTCGTAAGTTATCATTTTCTTATCTTGAAGAAATTAGTCGAGAGTTTGATAACTCTTTCGGTCAAGAAATTCACAAACCTGGCCTCCGTCCTTATGCTTTTGTTCAGTTCGATAACTTCATGCAGAAGTCTAAAAAAGTTTACCAAGATACAAGAGCTACGCAAAATCTAGATAAGTTGAATTCAGAATTACAAGACGTTACTAGAGTTATGACAAAGAATATTGAGGATTTGTTATATAGAGGGGATAGCTTAGATAAGATGGCTGATATGAGTTCTTCTTTAAGGATGGAGTCAAAGAAATACAAACGGGCGGCACAAAAAATCAACTTTGATGCGTTAATCAAGCAATATGTGCCTATAATTGGAGTTTCATTAATATTCTTATTTCTGATCTGGTGGATGTTTTTCTGAATGAATACCTATATAACGTCAATTGTTTGATTGAACACATGTATAAGAATATCATTGGCTCGCCTCGCAAATTTAATTAATACGTGTTTTCGCTTTGAGCTATCTATAATTATTATCATCATTTGCATTTTATCGGAAACGTATATTTGAATAAATCTTTTGTCTTACTATTACTTAATTTGAATATAAATAAAAAGTACGAAATCTGCTTTTTATATAGAAGTGTATGTTTTTATTGTAAGTTGTGTGGGACAAATTATACCTGGAAGTCAATTGGTGGTGATGCCCTCTTACACTGTACATCTGGGAATTCAACAAGAGATTATTCTCTACTCAACTATCTAATATTGATCTATTAACCGTAAAAATAAAAAATAAAATGGTTGTGACAATTAACAATATCGGAAATGTTGATCGATGGCAGACAGTTTTCATCAAAAACTCAATTGGAGAAGCTCGTCTTCTGAACAATAAGCTCAGTGAACAGTTGATATCTAAGAAGGATGAACTTCGGGCTCTTGTTGGCGATAGATATAGAGATTTGTTAAAAACTGCTGACCTAATTATAGATATGAATGAAACCATGGAAGCCGTTGATTCAGAAGTATTCAAAATTGGAGCCATTGATGATAAAATAAATTGGAGAAAGCATAATCTAGTATCAAACAAGTTCAACGACCCCTCAACGTCTTTTGACCGCAAACTACTATCTCTTGAGAATCAATCTATTGAATCATTTTTGAGATCTACTGTCAATACGTCTCAACATTATGTTCATAAAATTAACGAGAACCCTTTGCTAGTTGCTGAGCTTCTGACCTTGCTAGAAATTCTTATTGACGCTGCTGATCAATCGGGCCTTTTATTTCCATTACTCAAAATTATTAGAGAAAAATATCGGCATTTCAGATATTGTGTTGATGAATATTTCAAGAAAAGCTTTATCTGCTATCATTCTTCGCACGCTATGTCTCTGACCTCGGTTATTGATCAGTTTACAGCTTTTGCGATTCACTATAAACTTGGTCTCAACCAGTCACTCAAGGAGTTTCTTCGTAAGAGACTTGACTTTATCTCTTCTATTTTGGCGAATGATTCTAATCCTGATGAAGAATCGTTGATTAAAGCTTTGTTTCTTACAAGTATAACTGTATCAATGGTAAGTACTATCTATTCTAAGGGGCACCTACAGAACCAACTCTACCAGCGTCATTCAACATTCTCATTGCTTGAAAGCCCTACTATGGCTTCACTCTCAACCCTCAACATCACCAAATATAAAAGCTGGATGCCCAAATTCGTTAAAGCCAGTCGTGCTGTTCCTGAAAACTGTGTTTCAAATATCACAAAGGAAAGAGCATTGATAAAAAAAACCACAGACGAAATGGTAAAAGATTTTTTGAATTCTGTGGTTGAGATGCTTTCTCTAAGTTCGAAAAATATTATTTCTCGTATTCAATCTGTAGATACTTTGGTATCACTGCGTCAAAGATTATTAGCGCTTTTAGATGCTGAAGAAGCCCTTCGAGAACTCAAAACCGCTGATAATACGAGTTGGCTAGCTGTCATATTTCGTGAAGCTTGGACGGATAGATTTCATTTTTTGATCAATAAAAGCATTAATGGATTATCAAAGATTGGAGAACACATCGAAAAAACATATTCTGATATTATCACTAATTCTCATGGCCAATCTTCTATCACCGATGATAGTGATATAACACAAGCCATAGCTAAACTGAAAAATTCTAAAAAGGATTTGGTATGTTTGTTCGCCTCTTTGTCAACTTACTCTAAAGGGCAATTTGGGGATGCCAAAAGTATCATTCGTGAGTGTGAGCAATGGGAAACACAACATCAAGAAGTTATGAATGTTGTTGAAGTGTTTGGATGTCTCAACGATTTTTTTTCAAAGAAAAATTCTAAAGATGTGGCTCATCATATATATGACTCTCAAAATATAAAAGAGTATTCGAGCATTCGGAGTAACTATGAGGAGGAAGATTATTCACAAAGCTTAGATGGCGTAAAATGGAAAAGGGATGAGCTCTCGAACATTAAGCAAGACTATGAGTCAACCGTAGCATTCATTTCTTCAAATACATCTAAAACTTACAAGGCTGTTATTGCAAATCTGAAGAAAACTCTTGAAAATACCGAGTACATAAAATTCAAGAGCTGTCGTGCTCTCACCTTCCTTTCACGTGTTTTGCTTCATTTTCATCATTCAATAAAAGAAGAACAGAGTATAACTGAAGAACTACTCAGCCTTGTTTATAGAAGATTGGGAACTTTTTTGAGTGGGTTTATTGGGGATCTTTTATCAGAACATATCTTCAACTTGTGTTCAGGCAAGGATCCTATTGCTAATAGTCTTTGGGTTATGTTCTCTGGTTACGAAATATTGATCCCTCATTCACCAACACCGAGTATTTCAGCTATTGTTTACCAGTTATGTCAAGAAGCTACAGATTCATTAGGGGAAGACCAGTTCATTTGGGAAAGTAAATCAAGTCTGTTTGTTTTAAATGATGCAATTTCAGCTATACTGGCTAGTAATATTGTGTGTAGCCTTGAAAAGCAATTTTTATTCAATAATAAGCTCGAAACAAATAGATCTTCTATCGAAGAAAATTACAAGGCTACTAGTTCTGATCAGCTAAGTGAAACCGAGGGTATTAGTTCAGTTAAAGATTCGAACCAAGCCCTATCTGATACATTTGATGAAAATATAGTTGAAACATCAGTTGAGTCTCAGCAAGTGAGTGTTGAAAATAAACCTGATGAGCCAGACGTAATGATTAACAGAGCTGTGCAATTATATGTTGATATTGAATATCTTAATTATGTGTTTTCCACTAGCAACTTCGACATTGCTCTAGAAATCTTGAAAAAGATTATTGATGATACATTGGACAATAAGTCTGCTAATTCTGTATATGAAGCTTTATCTATGATTTCTTCAAACCATTTTCAGAAAACAAAAATGCTTTTTACCCCTCTATGCTCAAGTTAACTATTTTTAATATAAATTTACATGTCTCGTATTTTACATCATTTTCATATTATTCTCCATTGATTTGATATGTTTTTGAGTAGACAAGCGTAATAAAACGTTTTAAACGTAAATATATGTATTGTTCATATTACTATACTTAGTATATGACTAACCCACTTTTGGCGTCCTATCCGTTACCTCTGCCAATATTTTAATTCTCTGAATTCTACCTTAAAAGTGAGTTCCCACTAATAGTTGAACTACTTCGTCTGTTATAAATATCTTGTAGTGAAGACCCGCTGTTCATCGGTGTAGTGTTATTATTGATTTCAGCATCGTTATTACGATGATGGGATGTTTTAAAAGTATGGCGGTGGCTATTATGTTGACGTAGTTGCTGTTGTTGCTCCAGTGAAACTCCTAGCCAATTGGGCAAATTTCCATTATTGTTATTGGCATAGAATTTAACTAAAGAATTATGAATTAGAGTTGAATCAGCTGTGGATCCGTCCTTGTCGCCCGATCCCAGCGATATGTTCGAAATTGAAGATGCTAGCGAAGATGAGCCGCCACGAAGTCTAGACCATACGTTTTTCAAACCTTGAGACTGTTTTGATTGATTAGTATGGTGAATCATTATAAGAGATAAAGGCTATTGTATATATTTGAAAACTAAGAATGCTTCAAACTTTATTAGGAAGGGTGTTCTTTTTTTTTCGAGATGTATTATCTGAACAATCCAATCAACCCACCATGCGTTAGGTTACGATCTCCGATGGTGGGAGGTTCAACTGCCTTTGCATATTTTGATGGATAAGCTTTAGCCAGTAGTGAAATATTGTGTATATAAGTTTGAGTTTGTTATATCATGGCTGAATATACAACGGATAGAGGTATGTATATATATATATATTACTCCAATAATTCTATTAATCTCTTTTCTAATTTATTTGTTCGTTTCTTTATACTTCAGGAATCACCGATTCATCAGTGACAATTCATAATGTTAATCCAGTAGTATTAATGGAAAAGATTCTTCGTGAAAGAATTCAGGACGCGCTATATTTTAAAGAGTTGTGTTTTGCTATCGATGAAGAAAGCATTTGTGATAGAGCCGCTGAGGATGTTAAATATATTGGTGGTCATTATGGTAATTTGAAACCTACGCCATTTGCCTGTCTCCTTTTTTCATTACTGCAGTTGAATCCTAGTGCCGATATTGTCAAGGAATACCTTAATCAAAAACATTTCAAGTACCTTACTGCTTTGGCTGCTATATTCATACGAATGACTTTTCCAGCTGTTGAAGTTTACACTCTATTGGAACCTTTTTTAGCCGATTATCGTAAGCTAAGGATTAAAAGTACTGCAGGAACTAAGCTAATATATATGGATGAGTTCGTTGATGAACTATTAATAAAAGAGCGAGTTTGCGATATTGCACTCATTAGACTGCCTAAGAGACAATTTTTAGAAGATGAGGATAAGTTAGATCCCAGAAAAAGCCTTCTGGATGCCGAATTGGATTCTGATATCTCCAGTGATGATAGGGATTATGATAGTATCTCAGAGTTGAGAAAAGAAAAAGAAGTTAATTAAAAGGTTCAATTGTGGAGCTTTTGGCGCCAAATGGAACTTATAATGTGAAAATAGTATAAAATGGGTAATAGATTGGTCATAAATATTGTATCTATCCTTACAAGAACAAACATGAAACAGACCATATATACAAGAGGGTATAATGGGAAAATTATATATATATATATATATATATATGTTATTAGCAGATAGATGTAAACAGTGGTAATAAGTTGATAAATGCTTCAACAAATAACCCAATAATCTATCGCTTTTTGCCAGCCTTGGGTTCAGGAGCAGCATTCTTCTTCTTAGGAGCACCCTTACCTCTCTTACGACGACTGAAATTTTTAATTATCATGTTAGTATTATACCATTATAATTAATAACAAGAGAAATGATTTTCAAATGAGCTCGAGTACTACGAGTCTGTATGGTAATCACTTCTAGGAAAAGGTCTGTTGGTATACTTCTACTATACTTACAGTTTTAACATCTTTTCATGATGAGCATCTTCTCTAGTTCTCAAAGTGAATTCATTGAAATTGGAACGAAATTCACTCAATGAAGGAGCTTCTTCAGATCTATAATAATTCTGGAGAGCAGGTCCCTTAAGTTTACCACGGAGAGCTGAAGCGCCTGTACGGGTGTTATTAGGATTAAAAGTTTGACTGAAAATATTACAGCTCAGCTTATAAAGTTCTAAAAGCTTGTTTCTGGTTGGCGTAGACATCTCGATATGTGTGTGCTAATATATTTTGTACTGATTCTAACGAGCCCCAATAGATCAAAATCGCATCCCGAGTTAGGATATGCTAAAAAAAAGTAGAAAAAGTGAATTATGTTACCCGGCTTTATATTTATACTAATATTAAATTAGTACGTGTATGCTAAGTGAGGTATGAACACATTAGCCAAAGAAAGTATATTTACAAATCAAATTTCAGGTAAATAATCGAATTTATATCTGATCTTAGACTATATTATATGTTTTCATATCATTATTGAAACAGTATTCAAATTATTGTAAAAAGAATCCAGCATATACGTGATATGATGACCATCATTTTTATCAAACAAATAGGTCGTCCTAGAGAAATTATGAATTTAGCGTTACTTTTCTCATATGCTAAATAACCGTTATGCAATTTAAAAAAATAGTAAATTCCAATAATTAAATGAAGCCTTTTTTTTTTTCCTAATGAACATAAATAATTTTAATAACTATGCATCGTAATTAAAAAATAGTTTTTGCACACAAAGATGGTAGGGTTGTGTTGTAATTTAGAAATGGAACAACCAGACACCAAAACCTCGCATTTATAAAAATAAAAGAAAATAAATACTGTTTTAGTAACAAAGAAAACGAGCAAAAGGGAAATAAATAGATTTCTTTTAAAAAAACGTATTATATCATTGAATTAGAATAAAGAGAAGATATAATATTTAACTATGTACATGTAAAAATTACCCTACTTTATCACACATCTGTTGAAGCTTCTTCGCAGAACAATGTAAAGATAAGGAGGCTTCATCTACATTCGAAATAAACGTTGACGCCCAATCAATTTATTATCAGGTTCAATATGGTTAAAGAAGAAAAGGCAATAGAGGAAACTCAGGCTAAACCTAATGTATGTTCGGAATTTCTAAAAAGTCGAATTGAATCCTATTGACTATTAACTTTGAAATCTTTTTTTCTAAAATTAACCATTAGCCATTACAATTCGTTTGGTTTGCTGGTAAGTGCATGAAATATTAGATCTACGAAAAAGGGGACGAGGCCTAAAAAGAATCTCAAAAATAACCCCTAAGCGTACAAATACTTTTTATTAACCACATAATTGATCTTTGGAAAATTTTAAGGACATGTTGGTACTGTTGTTTTTGCCCTATTTTACTTATTCTGCTGCTTCATTTTAAGATGGAATAGCTTATTCGCGAAAGTCTCGTATCGCTTTATTTTTATTTCAGCAACTCTTTCTTATTCTCTCAGTCTGTTTCAGAAATATGGAGGTCAAATTCCATCATTCTACATATTACTTACTGCCGGTGGATTTCATGCTTTACTTGAGGCTAATATGTGGCTTTTTTCTACTGCTTCGCTATTCAAAGTTATCCCCTTCTTTATTATGGCAATGCTTCATATCGCTAGTTTTATTCAAACTGATTTGATGCCAAATTCGAGTATTTCTAATCGAATTGATGCCGGTCTCAAACAAAATGAGACATTCATTGAATTAGTTCTTGCTGAATCAAAGTTAGTTGTCTTCCTTCGGTTAATTTTTGATGTTATTTTGATGAGAATGTCTGCTGGGGTTATGTTGATTATCTATGGTATTATCTTCAAAATAAGAATCCAATATGTTCCATCAACATACGCTTCAATTATGAGATTGGGGTCGAGAATTGACGCTCTAGCTGAGAATCCCAAATGCCCTGCCAAAGCTAAAGACATCTGGGCTAAAATTAAGGAAGGTATCCATAATTCTCAAAGTTCAAATTTGGTTTCCGAAGAAAGTAATAAAGAGCTTGAATCTAATGCTAATAAGATATCTCAAATACCCCTCAGAGGAAATGCCAAAAAAATAGACAACGCTGAAAAGAAGACTCAATGATTGTTTGTGATGTTTTGGGCCAGGCCAGAGAAAATTTTTGTGTAGTATTTTTATATATAATCATTAATCGGGTTTCGATTCTACTTTTTTCAAACTGAGATGCTAGAAATAAAACTAAGTCGAAAATTATAACACAATATCTAGCCCAATTACAAAAGTTATTTCAAATCTAGGATCAATATGTGGAATAAACATACTTCCTATATCCTACTATTCTATAAAGCACCAAAGTTAAGCATTGGATAAGTCTTCCTTAATTTGGACTAGCTTATCCCAGGATTCTCCATCTTCCCAAAATCTTTTACCTTTACCCATTAATGATCTAACAGCAGATCTGGCCTTAAATTTCCAGTCTTTACAAACGACAGATCCATCGCCATATTTACCTTCAAGTTCGCCAAAATTCGTGTAGGCATCAACTAAATCCTCGCAAAAGTCAACGGCATCTTTCCATGAAGCTTCTTCGGTTTCAATCAATGGAGAGTGTGTATAAATTCTGAAACCCTTCTCAAAAGCTTCAAGAGCGGCCCAAGGTCTTTTTCTCCATAGTTCAACCTTCGCAACTAGTTTCCACATACGAGAAGAACTAGTAATAATGCTAGGTAAAATTACCGAGTACAATTCTGTACAACTCTTTTGGAAATGAGTCAAAGACTCAGCATTAAAGTCAGTCGAGACCAAAATTGATGCCAAAGTCTCTAAAACTGCTAAGTCAATGGAATTTTCACCCTCTTTATCTTTTTTAATTTTGATGACTTCCTTGACACCTCGTAAAACCTCACTCCAGTCCCTTAAATCAATACCGACAGTAACATAATTACTCCAGATTCTCCAATTTTTCTTTTCAGTTGCAGCTCTAAGTGCACGTTTCAAAGCACTAAAAGCCTCAGGCTTTTTACCCAACCTCAGAAGCGATGTTGATAAGTTACTCCAGCTTTTGTCATCATCTTCATCTAGAGAAACGCATCTCGTGAAAGCTTCTGCAGCTAGTTCATATTGTTCACTCTCAAGACCAACGCAACCGTACAAAAACCAGGCACCAAAATTCAGAGGATTAATCTTGAGCGAATCATACAAATGACTAATGGCAAGTTCAAGATTTTTTTCAGTTTTGGCTGATGCAGGGGGAGCGTAATAATATCTACCTAACGAACGTTTGGAAGCAGGATATCTACCAACTTCCCAAGATTTTTCCCAGTATTCCGGGTTGGTTGTGATATCACCCAAAATAGACCAACTTCGCGCATCTTCGGGGTGATCCTTCAAATGCTTACGAATAATTGCCTCACCTTCCTTTTCTTGCCCTACAGCAGCGTAACAGAGAGCAACCTCACCCCACATCTGTAATCTTTCATAAAGATCAATAGCAGTTCTAAGTGCGCCCAGGGACATATACTTCTCAGCTAAAAGAGAATCCATAGACCAAGAAGGAAGAGGCATAAGTTGATGAATATATTGGAATCTAATAGGAAGATTATTTAAATCAGCATCTTGGGCCTTAGAAATGAATGTAGTTGCTGAATGGCCTAACTCGTCTACTAAGCTTTGCATTTGAAGCGTACCTCTCTCAACGGTTTTAGCAGAATTAGATTCTAACACACTACGTTCCCACAGTGACCTAGAAAAAACACTCCAGTTAACGCTTGAAACCGGCGATAAAATAATACGGGAAACAAAGGCCATGAGCTCTTCTTGCACCAAAGGATCATTGTAAGGGGAGGATAGTTGATGGTGCTTAGCGCGCAAGAGAAGTAAGACAGAATCAATGTTTTTTAATGAGGGTTGACTGTTGGGGTCAATTGACTTCAAACTATCTGGAATACTACGTTTGTAGAACTCGTCATTTTTTTCAGCCTCTGTAATAGGTGTATAGCTGGGTTTTTCAAGGAAAAGATCAGAGTTAAGGGGCAAAGAATCTGGTGCTGATTTAGAAGAAAAAGAATCCTCATCCCCATAATCATTACTTTGGGCCAAAAGAACAAGTTGGGGAGTGTCTTTTCTCTGGTATTTGGTTCTTTTAGCATTGAAACCAGTCAACACATATTGTAATTCACATGCTTGTTGCGCAATTTTTAAAGAGTCATCAGCCTTATGATCTAAATCAAATATTAACTCAGCTCTAGCCTTTTCAAGATAGTAACGTTTCTGAAATTCGGAGCTCTCTGAAACCAATTCTTTGACAGAACTATCAGCAAATGCAGCAAATACTTGATCGAAAATACTAGCGCCGGAAGAGTTAAGAATAGATTGCTGAATAATTAAAGCACGAATATACCACCATTTAGAAATAGCGTTAAAAATAGATGATTCCCTTTTGCTAAGAGTAGATAGTACAGAAAGGGCTAAAATGAGAAACTGAGGGGCGGAAGTGATAAGATGTGCTGGTTCGCCGTCAGAGGATAAAGATTCAAGCGCTGATTTTTTGAAAGCTACGGTATCCAAAGACTCATTACTGGAAACAATTAATTTTAATAAATCAAACTTAACAGCAGGGCCAGTATAATTGATTTGAATAAATGTGTGTAGAGCTGCAATCCCAACCACAATGAGAAATGATTCAACCTCTTGAAGTTTTTCTGCAGATGTTTTTTCAGAAGAAACCAATAAAGAAGAAATCTTCGATTCAATGTAGTTTTTATAACCATCCTTTTCTATGAACTTGCTCAGTAAGGATTCATTACCAAGATCAAAAAGACTTTCAGCTTGAGGTGAAGAAAACACCTTTTCAAAATTACACATTAAAACATCTTTGACCAAACCACCGCTAGGAAGACTATGAATTTCGGAGAGAAGCTCAGCCTCAGGCAGGAGCAATACTTTTTTATGTAAAGTAACCAGGGATGAAGAACTCATTGTTTGCTCTTTGTAAAATACTTCAACTTCCGAAGATACTATCCTGTCTATTTTTATAAGGTTTCATTCTAGAAGTGAAATAAAAAAAGATTACCTAATACTCCCATACGCAGAAAGCATTTCCGCATCTGAGAGAACCTACTATGGGAGTTTAGAATAATTACCTAATTTTGGTTGGGAAAAATCGTCATTCAAACTATCATTATAGATTGATTCCCGGACACTTGTGTGTACAGGCTACTAAACGTCGCGGAGTATTTTATAGTGAATTTTATTTCGACTTGGGGAATGCCATATTTTATAAACCTGAAGAAAAAAGCACAATGAAACACCGCTAATCTGTCATTTTTTTTGAAATAAGGTGAGAGATAATCAATTATACATTATGTCAATAGAGGTTATCATAAATACGTGAATGTTTTTTTATTAATTTTTGAAAAATAAAAAAAAGAATCCATAGCCTAAATAATACACTCAAGAAACAGTTTACGCCTCCTGATCATACGGCTAACTAGATTTGGCTTATAAAATATCCCAAACTATAACACAATTTTACGACGAAAATATGAAACCATCTCAAAGAATGACCGTTGAAAAAATACAAGATATGTATTAATGAGCTTAAACCTTGAAACCTCTAGAGTTACGACGACCTCTAGCTCTTTCGAACTTACGGCCCTTAGAAAGAATTCTGGGAGCCTTGTTCTTGTGGGGACCGAAACCGAAATGTCTGCAAGCTTCACGAGCGTGTCTGGGACCACGGAGGATAAGGGTGTTTTGACCCTTGGGGGCACGAAGAGCAAGTTGATCAAGAGTAATAGCTTCACCACCAGCCTTGATGATTCTAGCCTTGGCACCGGCGGTGAATCTTAAAGCGGCAACGGTNGCCTTGGGAACTTGAAGAAGACGGTTGTCATCGGTAACGGTACCAACAACAACAATGGTCTTATCGGAAGCACCTTCTTGCTTAAGAGCCTTGGTGATTCTAGAGACAGACACGGGGGGTCTGTTGACCTTGGAAAGGAAAAGACTCTTAAGGATGACCTTGTTGAAACCAGCGTCAGTACGACCTAAATAAACCTTTGTTAGTTCAAAGTTCAATAATCAATCTCAAATTTGTTCAGCTGTTAAGTTGAAGTAAAAAGGATAAGTAGTTTGAAGACGAGAATTATGTTCGAAATGCATATACCAAAAAATAATCTATTAACATAAAAAAACAAAGACATCGATAGTCAAGTGTTTTCAATATGAGAATACTGAATGAAAATTTACCAAATTTGTTCCTTTTTTAATTCGATAGAGGCGTTGGATATAAAATCGACTACTGGTGATTCTTGAACTAACCATTGATCAGACATATGCACTTGAAAAATACCGCTCCAGATAATCGAAAATCCAAAAATTAGTTTTCATCAAAGTATTTAATAAAAACATCGTTCAGGGAATTTGTCTAAAACGGGACTAAACTTTCACTTTTTACAATAACTGACATTCGGCCAAATTCACCGAAACTCAACGACTCGACTCTATTTACATACGGGCAAGGAATCTGTAAAGCTTGACAAGAAGCTTTAAATAAGCATTGTCAGACTTAGGAGCGGCACGGTGACCACTTCTTTGATGCTTCTTGGAAAAACTGTCGATACCCATTTCGGCTTGTCTATCTGTCGATGTTGGCAATAATAGAGATTTTTCGAAAAAAATACTGATGTTGAGAAAGTCTTTTTCCCCAAAAGCGAGACACTGGCCAACGTTGGGACAATCCAGCCGGGTAACCTAAAATGGTCATTAAAGATAATACGTTGTTAACTACGTGACCCGTGATGCGTTTTATTAGATGGCCACAGAGTTACTCAGATGATCATTACCATTAGGGCTAAACCCTATCAAAACCGAAAATATCAGTTACCATAGCAACTATATCTCTCATAAGTTCAGGGTAATATTCCTTGCAGTTAGAGCTTACGAATTAGATAACGGAGTTCCTGTAGCAGTGTGGAGTTATAGGCCAAAAAAAGAATAGTTGCTAGCTAATAAAGCGAGAATCAATAATAACCATGTCATCTATTAAGGAGTATGTTCAAGTTTTCTAATATAAATGATACATAACAATTATTTGGGTGATACTAACCAATTGAATTTTAAATAGATCTGAAGCAAACTATGTGAACCCTCGTGGTATCCCTCAGGCGCCCTTTGTAGAGAAAGTAGAAGATTATGTTCAATCTAGAGATCAAGTGGAATCAATACTTAAATCATTCCAAGACATGTTACAGTGAGTAATAGAAATATTGGTATAGAGTGGGAACTGTACCCAATCTTTAAATCATTTTTACTGACCTAGTTTGGATATAGAAAGTATAAGTTTATGGAAATGAGCACACTTAGACGAGAGGCTGGGCTGAAAGAAAAGATCCCTGATATTCAAAAGACTCTTGATATGGTAAAGTTTTTAGACGCAAGTTGCAATACAGATGGCGAACTTGAGTCAATAACTACTAGTTATGAACTTAATGACACACTATACGCCAAGGCCAAGATCACTCCTAGAGACACTGTTTATTTATGGTTAGGTGTAAGTATTATTTTACGAAGATTATCGCACTTATGAGCCTTTCCCTTTTAAATTATTCATTTAGTATCTATTTGAGCAACTAAAAGATCAAAAGAAAAGCTTTGATAATTGTATAGCCTTATAAGGCCTGTTATAGGGCATCTATCTAACTTCCTTATTCACATTTGTTTTCTCTCTAGGCTAATGTTATGCTTGAATATACAAATGAAGAAGCCATTGATCTTCTCTCGTCAAAGCTTAAATCTGCCAAAGATTCATTAGAATCATGCAAGGAAGATCTTGAGTTTCTACGGGAAAATATTACAACAGTTGAAGTGAATACAGCTCGAGTTTATAATTGGGATGTACAAAAAAGGAAGGAAGACCGAGAGGCAGCCGAGTTAAAGTAAACTTACTGAAGCTTACGAAACTATCCGAAATTCGGTAATTAATTCAATAGCACACGATTTGTGATAATTGCATGCATCTCATATAAACACCACGTTAGAGGGATCAAAATTTTGAGATATCGATATTGCAATATATGATGCGCGAATGTTTACATATATTAAAAACATCCGGGCAATAAAAAAACTAGCTATTTATCTGTATAATTACGACTTGCATAGATTCATTTTAAATCTTCAATCGATCGTCCATATTTTGTCATTATGTACAACAAAACAACGTTCAAAGAAAAAGAACGACATGAAAAAACAAACCAGATCGAATTAGATTCCGTAGCGCTATATACAGGAAATTTAAAAAAAGCATAAAATAGAGATGACTCAATATATAGCAATAAGATAGATATCTTACAGTATATTACAAAATACTATTTCTATTGTCTTAACTAGGGAATAAGAAATAGAAAAGGTGACAAGAGAAACAAGTGCTACCCAAATTACTTCTTACCAAAAACTCTAGAGTCACTGACAACGTCAAGCAAAAGGGAATTATTGTCTAAAATAACTCTGTTACCACTCGAAGCTAATATTTGAGCAATTTCTCTGGCAGTATCTAATCTTTTGAGCTCAACGTAATCCTTAGACTTTTTGATAGACTCACCAATAAGTTCGGCAGACTTAGCTTCACCTTGAGCCTTAACAATCATACCTTGCTTTTCTTGTCTGGCACGGTCAACAATAAAAGCAGCTCTCTGAGCTTCTTGCTGAGCAATTTGCTTGGCTTCGACAGCAGCGGTGAATTCAGGACTGAAAGTCATATAAGTCAGAGAAACATCATCAAGCAAAATATTGAATTTAGAAGCCCTATGAACCAAGTTTTCACGAACCAATTTAGAAACGCGTTCACGTTGAGTGATCAATTGCGAAGCGTTGAATTGAGCAACCACACTCTTAAGTACTTCATTAACAATGGAAGGCAGCACTCTTTCATCATAATCAGTACCAAGAGTTCGGAAAATAACAGGAAGAGCATCAATTCTAGGTCTAGATAATACACGACATGTGATATTAACCATCTGTAAATCCTTAGTGCCAGTTAAGGAAGCAACGTTGCGGGGTTTAGCACGGACATCGTAGACGATTGGTGTTTGAAACCAAGGAATAGCAATATGGGTACCTTCGTTGTAAATTTCAGGGCTAATACCCCCAAAACGGTTATATATAATCGCACGACGGCCACCGTCAACATTGAATAAAGAAGAGTTGACGACAGAAATACCAACAGTCAAAGCGATTAAACCGCCGATACCAAAAAGGGCACCCTTAGGTGGCACACCACTACCACCGCCTCTACCACCAGGCATACCTTGCTTTTTCAAAGCAGTTGAGATTCGCTTCCAAGCGTCGTTAGGAGATTGATTCATGTTTTGTTAATTCAGATTTCGCGTTATACGAAAATATCGAAATAGCTAATTCAGGTAAGCTATAACTTCAAGAACGATGCGTAGTGGCGGGATACAGATCATCTTGCTCCTTGAGTGAACACATAGCTTTTGGGAGGTTGAGAAATTGCCATAAATTTACCCGGCATTTGTTTATATGGTCTGCCTATTCTCCCCACATATTTAATGAGATACACTATATTGACATTCAATCTTAATTGATAGACAACTAGGAATGATTGATATATATTGTCAAGCCCATTTATTATCACGCACACGTACCAGTATATGTATATATAAACATATGTACATGCTAAGTCAGAATTTTTTTATTTATAATTTTTAATCTCTTAACCCACGATAGCTTGCGTTTTTTGTACCTAGAATTAACTGAATTAGGCTATCTTTTTCATTCTGTGCTGTGGTAGTTGCACGTCGAGGGTTGATAGTAGAACCTTTAGTAAGTGGATTAGAGGATGTGCAGCCACTAGAATTTGCATTTCTACTGGTATCTGAGACTGTTTTCGTAATTAACTTATCAACATTCTCATTTTCCAGCTCTTTGTACTGGAATTTGACCAAGTGATTTAAACTTGCTTCACTAGACCAAAATAATGAAGTACTGTCCTTATAAAAATCCTCAAATCCATCATTACCGTTTTTACTATCCGATCCTTCATAGTCATACATATTGATTGGCGACAACGTAAAATCAGGCATGATTTCAAACGTCTCACTCCGTAAATAATGTGGCTCATAATTTATATTACTTTGCTTCATCCAAGATGGCCTTGTGGCTTCAATAAGATTCCAAGCCTGAAAAACCCTTACCGAATTAAGCGAGGGATGTCTTAGCTTACACAAAAGTTGGCTCAATGAAAAGATTACGGTATTGTGTGTGACGCGTTCTGAATGAGTACCATAGACTAAAGAAAGCTGCTGCAAACAGGTGAACATAGGTAAAATACTCAAAAGCTTTTTTGCTTGTTCATTGGTGAAAGGACAAATAATCGTTGACTCAACTAGCTCAAGGTATGGCACAAGTAAATCAAAGTCAGAAATCCTAAAAATATAGTTTAATAGGGTTCGAAGGTCCAATTGTAAGAGTTTAAGCTTGCTTGACTTACTAACCACGTAGAAAAACTCCTCAAGATTTTGATAAACCAGATCAGGATTAACCGAAATGTGCGTTCTTGTTGGAGAAGTAATACTTCTAATCGACCTGCATGATAGATGTTCCAAATTTGAGTTATTTCTACCGATAAACTCACAAACGGGCTTCCAAATACCAGGGAATCCATCACTCTGACCTATAACTAACTGACGTAAACCAGGTAAACGAATCATCCTGAAGGATTGTGAAAAGTTATGTGCAAGTTCTTGTGGGTCTATCAATAATTCTAGCCTTGAGATTCCAGGCAAGAAGAACGATCGCATCAGACTACTCATAACGTCATAGGAAGATAGTTTCAAGGTTAAGCCTTTAAGATGTAGAGTTGAGTCAGACACTTTGCTATCCAATAGCGGAGTCGGTATACTAGGGCCATAAATTTTAAGATTTGATATATTGGGACAACAAGAAATAATTCTAGATAGGAATTCATTCTCTAAGTTGACAATTTCCAAACACTGAATTGATAAAGAAAACGCAGGGACAGAACACTGATTACTGGTTATAAGAGAGAGTAAATCCCTGGTTGATTGTGAAAGTATTGACCATTCGTCGATGTTGTGTTCACTGGAGATACGCCTCGCATGGAATTTGCGTATCACTGAAACATCTCTAAACAATAGTCCTGCAATTAAGGAGCGCATCTTCTGGCAAGTTGATGATAAGCGTATAAGCTCATTTTTTTTACTATAGTAACCGACTTCAGATTTACTGTATCGAGAAGGGGCAATTTCCCCAGCGAATTGGCTAAATGTCACGTCAGTGGTTTCATTAGTTGAGCTTTCCACTAGAGGTTCAAACTCATAGATGGCATTAGATGTGTCACCTAAGTCACTAAAATTATTACCGGTGGATGAGTATAGCGATTCCAATTGGGTACTGAGTTTGCCTGTATAAGATGATTGCGCGTGTGGTGATTTTGACGAGCCACCGATATTAGTAGGCCCTGTGTGATGACTGGTGTGGGGCCCACCAAGGAAACTAATAATTATAAGCAGAATCTCGTTTGGTAAATCAATTATAGCCATAGGAAAAAAACATAAATATCACAGTTTAAGTTTTCAAATCACGCTTGGTGTTATTGGTAAGGAGTGGATACATATCTAGATTATAATAGCCTGTATGCAGTTGGACATGAGATTAGGCAGAAATGCATGATTTAAACTGTATGGTAATCTCCTGGGCTAAATATAAATGACACCAAGGTTACCTGGATACACGCCCAGATAGCAATTTTTTTTTGAAAACTGACTGATGCCGCGGGCAATTACATATCGATTAATTGGCATTTTTACTACAGAACCGTATAAAAGGAATAAACAAAGCCCTATCACGGCTGCAAAAGTTAGACACTAGAAAAGAATCTAAGAAACAACACCAACTTGTACACATGTGATCTTGAATAAAACAAACAAAACAATTGAAATAAGTAGAGCTTAAATTTGTAAATAACCAATTTTTGCTTTTGTTTGAAAATATGAAAGATTACTCTTTGGGTTTTTAAAAACGAAAGCAGAGCACCAACCAGCTCATTTATTTTTAATGATTTTCCATATATTTTTAATTAGCTATAAGGAAGCGACTCTACACCCAGGGGATTATGGTAAGGCTTAGTCATTTGACTAGTCGCTACTAGAATCTATATTTTCCAAGATCACTCAAGGACATGCTATACACTACCGGCACCTCCCCTCTATAAACAAACCAAATTTTTGATAAAGGGACTTTTCTATTTTATTAAGAGGCATTGTAATTATTAAACAATTAGGCTTATCGCGAGCGACTAGATAATTCCAGTTATGCGGCTATACACCCAGGTCTTCGATCATCATCCCAGCATAAATAACGAGTTGCAAGTACAGGATAAGTGAGTGATGGGTTGTCCCAGAGATTTTCAGGCCGCATTAGTATCACCTGATATGACTGCTATTTTCCATATTTGGCAAGTAATCGAAGGACTTGTGTAACCACAGCAACCTCTACTTTTTGGCGTCTGGAACGACTCCCATAGTGAAGAATCCACTTCTGCCAGCGAGTCGGTGGGTGGGTCCCCACGGCCGGCTGGCGATGATTTTTCCTCCCTTTACTTTCAGGTTCCAGGCTAAATCTCTGTTTATCAGAAATCCTAATTCCACAGACTAAAAAATGCCTGGTGTATCCGTTAGGTGCGTACCCTTTGATTTTGTTGCTTTACCATCTGGAAGATAGTCATTTGCTGCGTATTTCTTTTTTGGTATTAGCGTTATTGTTGCTGTTCTTCTCGAAGTTGTTATGCGGCTGGTTTTGGAGATTGTGTATTTGCATTTTTTTATTACGAAAACAAATTTTCGCACCAAAGTAAACTGGCATATGGAGAATGTATTTCGCCATTAATTACAGTGAGGGTTCCCGTTACATCTTTACGGAGGTTTCTAATATATTGTGTACCGGAAGTTCAACATTATGACCTAGATCTCTAGAATATGAATTGCACGCTTTTCATGGGATATTAGATACTTGTCTTTTTGAAATGTTTCTCAGAGCCCTCAACCGAACGCCACTTGATAAGACACTGAATATATCGAAGCCCGTTTAATACAGAAAAAGAAACTAGCAGGTGACCCTCGAATAAGGTCAATATTGGAAAGAGAATATGCAAGCACGGTGTTTTCTTCCTATTTAGCGTGTTTATTATTGACAAATTACTAACTCATTCTTTAGAGACGTTCCTGCTCAACAATTCATTGACGCTTACGCTTCTTTCCTTCAACGTCAAGGTAGACTTGAAGTTCCCGGTTACGTCGAACTCGTTAAGACTTCCGCCGGTAACGAATTACCTCCCCAAGACGCCGAAGGTTGGTTCTACAAGCGTGCTGCCTCCGTTGCCCGTCACATCTACCTTAGAAAGGATGTTGGTGTTGGTAAGTTGAACAAGCTTTACGGTGGTGCTGCCAACCGTGGCTGCAGACCCTCTCACCACAAGGATGCCTCTGGCTCCGTCAACAGAAAGGTCTCCCAAGCTCTTGAAAAGCTCGGTGTCTTGGAGAAGGGTGTCCGTGGTGGCAGAAGAATCTCTGAAAACGGCCAAAGAGATTTGGATCGTATTGCCGCTCAAACTCTTGAAGCTGAAGAAGATGACGAATAAATTTAAAAGTATCTTTTTATACCTTTAACGTACATAATACTTTTATATATATTAATATTATAATGATATAATAAATAGCGATATTTCAGCCTCGATTCTTTTAAAAATTGGGCCACAGTTGGCGGTCCCGCCAAGTTAACCAAGACTTTATTATGGTTTAAACTTTATTTTCAGGCATTTAAAAGCCCGAAGTTCTTTACACTATGGGACTTGATTTAGCAGCAAGTAGGGCAAATTGGGTTTAAAAGTTTAAATGAATTGTTTTTATAATAATAATAATAATTTCAATGCCTTTGAGCTGGAGCAGTTTTTTTCATCCTTGAGTAGCTTACATATACTTTTTTTTGTCTTATCTTGCCTTCGCAGAGCATTTAAATAAAAGTGGAATGCTGATAAATAAAAGTAAATAATGACGACTTTTCTATAATATCAGATTACATAAACATTTAAAGTATATTTGAATTTGGCCTCAAATGCACCTGATATCCAAAGGTCAATCTTGTACAGATGCAAATTTGCGGTACGTGAAACTTGTTTGAAACAACTGGAAGGTACAGACTATGTATGTTGGGCAATAAGCCCAATTGAGAATATTGTAAAGAACCCAGTTGACATATACGCAGGCTACCGGGAATGTAGGCTTCAACAGTTTTGTTTATTAAAACAATAATTCTAAGATATTCCCAGCTCAATTTTTCATTGAAATAACCTGAATAATCATTTGATTTCGAATTTGACTCAGATCAATATTGATACCATACTGAAACGTTTGCTTACTAATAATAACTACTTTTATATTTCCTTTTTCAATTTTGAAATCCTCTTGAACAAAACAAATAAAGAATACCAGAAAGAAAGCCGTTTTAAATATATAAAAAATCCAAATGTAATAAAATAAATAATATTGCGATTAAATTTACCTTTTATAGTTGATGCTATATATTAGTGAAACTAACTATTTAGTTGTATGCCTTTTTTGTTTTGGTAGAAATATTTGACCTCTTGTGTTTTGTAATCTTATTTACTAATGGGCCTGCAAGACTGAAAAGTAATTAGAAGCCCTGATAGACCGAGAGAAATGTCTGGCTAGACCAGGCTGTTTAACTACAAAGAAGCTACCCATTCAGCTAAAACCACAAAGCTATATAGCACTAATAATGTCCCCACTCTCTGCCACTACAAAAAACCGTAAACTATAAGCTGAAAAAAGTGAAGAAACTTTCCTAGAAACTTAAAGGGGCTTAATGCGGGTTTGGAAAAAATCGAAATCGCATTGCTTGGCCATTGTTTAATGCTAGTACAGGAAAAGGCGGAACACCAAACAATCTGAGATCTCTCAGGCACACACAGCCCCAACTTTACACCCAAGAGAGATTACACAAAACCCACTGTACCTGTTTGTAACACACACAACAATCAATATATAGAATTGGTAACTTAATTGACGAAAAATCAAAAATTGAAATAAAAAAAAAATACATCCAATTGGAATATATAGATCCGGAGTTGGATTTTTCTATTTGCTAGATCTTTAAATACATAACAACAGATGCGATGAAGCAAACAGCGCATATGATACAAACTTGCATTTGATTAGATTAGGGATAAAAAACATTAGTTAAATATTTTTTAATTAGAATTGGCCAGACAACCAGTAAAGCTTTTAAGCTAGACTCGTGGAATCCGGGGCAAACTAGTTGCCAATATGAAAGTTACAACTTGTTCCTACAACGTGGTCAAAGACTTACTTGGGTGGCCAGCAGTGGACAGATCGTGCGCAGCATTAATAAGGCTCTCCCGCCCCCAGCTCAGCGTCTTCACTACACCACCTTTTAACCTGCAACTTTAGAACTGTTTCAACACCTTTTAGCAATCCTTTCTTTCTCACTAACCCAATCGCGATTCCCTCGTTACGCACTCTGCCTTTTGTTGTGTAAAGCCCACATTGTACTCATTAATTAAAACAAAGAACACATTGGGCACTATCATTCTTTTCATATACTATCGTTAGTCTGAATTTATATATCTTGTACGACTCGCTATTCAAAAAGTCGAACATCAAGAAATTGCTGAGTACAACTACAAACTTTTTAATAAAAGAGAAAACATCTCATAGGATTCCTTATTATTTCAAAAACAAAACAAAACAAACTCTCCTTGCTTTCTATTCCTTGCTTTCTTACAGCTAAACATTCAGATTTATTTTCCGCAAAAGCAAAATGAAAAGCTTTTTGCATAACGTGTCTTCCTTTGTACACTCAATCACTACTGATGATCATTATGCTTCGTACGGATCTCAGTATAAGTCGTCACCCCTAACAAAATCGGGCTCATCAGACGATATTGACCCTATTCACACCAATTCTACATATTACAGATCTGGCATCAACGGTAGTTCATCAAATATCGTTTCCGAAAATGGACAGACCGGTAGTAACATCAACGAAACTGGCCGCCCTTATGGTGCATCTAATTATGCTAGTTATTCTTCTGATCGTTTGAATAATGCTAATCCCTACGGATCGACCACTAATCTCGCTGCTTCTGGTTCTAGCAGTTCACTCAACAAAGTTAACTATACACCTGGGATGCGCTCATCCCACATTGGCAATGCTAGTCATCCATCTGAGATCCCTTTACAAGACTATAACGATGGAGCTCCCCTGCCCCCTCCTGTATCTGTATCATGGCAAAGAATTGATCAATGGACTGAAGATTTCTTTCCTGAGTTATACGATCAATTATGTTATCCCGCTTCCTCGGCTGATCTTAATGAGTTAGAAAACGACTTAGATTGTACTTTACCCTTAGACGTTCGTGATTCCTATTTAGTGCACGATGGCCAAGAAAAGTGGGGTAAACCGGCTGGTATCATTTACGGTATTACTTTATTAGATTTAGAAAGTATATCGGAAGAGTGGGATCATTGGAGATTGACGGCTGTTAAGCTGAACAAAGCCATCAATAAAACCCGTTCTAACCCTCCTTCGTCACTTGGTGTTAACTCCCGCTCGGATGTCTCCCTAAGAGATCTTACCGCCAAAGATGGTATTCCTTCTTCCAATGATAATTGGCTTTATCATCAAGAATCTGTCCCTGAAGAGTGTATCCAAAAGGTTTATGCTCATCCCGGCTGGATACCCCTGGCTAAGGATTTTTGTGGTAACAATATTGCTGTTGATCTTGCCCCTGGCCCTCGAGGTAAATGGGGACAAGTTATATTATTCGGCCGTGATTTTGATCGCAAATTTGTGGTTGCCCCTTCATGGGCTGCATTTTTGGCCCAATTAGCTGATGATTTTGGTAATGGTAATGTTGAGGTTGACAATACTCCCGATAGTGAAGATATCTTTTTCAAGACTGATTCGGGCCGATTGCTCTCTTCTTACTTCACTGTTTTAAAATCAAGAGTTGAAAGACAGGTTCGCCAAAATAAGAGGTTACCAAAGTTACCTTCCCACTCTAATTCGTCTGTTCATAATACCAATCATAGTAACTCAGTCACCAATCTCTCACTTCCTTCTAAACGCATCCCTTCAACAAATTCTATGCCTCAGTTCAAGCAGAAGCAACCGTTGTCCAGCCCTGCTACCCCATCTTTAATTTCTCCTGTAGCTTCTTCAGCTAACCTTATGGACAAAAATTCTACAGCGGACATTGTGATCTCTATTAACGGCACTAAACTTGAAAATTTTGACGAGGAAAAGGAACCCGAAAGCGAAAAAGTTAATGGTAAAATTAAAAAAAATGAAGATTTGAGTTTATCTGACGTTATGCAAGAACCTACCATTATTTCTGGGGTCCAAGATGAAAAGAAAACTGAGATAAAGCTCAAGGAAGAACCCTCCGTAGATAACACATTAGCTGCGGATGGAGACCTTAAGGATGAACAAATCAAGGATGAAGACCTTAAGGATGAGAAAGTTGTTTCTGAAGAGGCTGAAGGTGAGGAAATTGAGAATGAAGGGGTTGAGGACGAAGAAGCTAAGACTGAGAACAAAGAAACTGAGGCTGAGGAAGAAGTCATCAAACCAGAATTAAAAGAAGAAAAAAAAAAAAAAGAAGAGAGTAAGGATGAAGAAGTGACCAAGGAAGAAGTTGTTGAGGTCGAACTTTAATTTCGTTTTTAAGTTTTTTCAACTATCACACATAATTGCTATCTACAAATACGAAGGCTTTACTTTGATCAGATGCAAGAAATAGGTTTTTTATAGTTACTCTAAGAATTTTTTTGTATTCATAAAAAAATAAATTTGTACATTTTTTGAAAGCATACAAAAAATATGGACAAGGATATTACCCCAATTTAGGGCTGATAACATATCAGTAGTGAAAAAAAACTCAATTATGCTTATTATTATCACCACATAAATCTTTGGATAATTCCTGGCTCAGATGCCCATTCGAAGGGATACATCAGGAAAAAGTATCCAGTAGTAATATTGATTATCATATACCACCACCATTCTGCGAGGAGTCTTGCATTATATTTTGAATGGTTAGTAGCCGTACCTATACTTAGTCTCCAAATGATATAAGGTATGATATAATATCTAGGCTCAAATAACGGACTAGGTGCTAATGTTATTATCACCGAACCTAAAAGTGCTAAGATAGTATTAACATTTGCAGAAGACTTCGAATTACAAAGCTTAGTCCACATATTCCACAAAGAAAAATGGGTGAGGAGACATATAACAACTAAATAGGCAAGCGACTTACTTCTATTACTAGAAAAATCATCTCTCAAACCTAGTGCAGGCCTAATAAGCCGTCTCCAAATATAGAAGGTATAGTGTCTGTTATCGGCAATTAAGAATGGATGCTCAATTGCATAATTTAATTGAATATACGCAATAAAAGACAATGATAATCCAGTGAGTAATACCCGCAGTATCGAATAACGATTTTTGGAAAGGTTAAAGTTATCATCAATATATATTCTCAAATAATTGAAAGATAACCAAGTAGGCCAGCTAAAAAAAGTGGTAAATATTGAAAAATAAAAAATTTGAGGTATATGTAAGGCTGAAACATGATTCGATTTATCACCCAGAGTGATCGAACCATTGATTCTCAGAAAAATTGCAAACATAGCGGCAATTGCACCATAAGAGAATATCAGTAATCTTGTGTGTGGTTTTAAAGTGAGAAAAGTATAAAGCAAAGCCTTCAATCTAAGTAAAGGATTCGAAATGTGTTTCGGAATGAAAGAATCATCGAGAATTGTTATCAAGTTAAATCCAACCCAAACAATATTAGTCTGACGAAAAGTGACAGAGAAAGCCGCCAAAATAGCTGAAAGTAATATTCTCGAAGAAGACTTTTTTGCTCTTAGTCCAATAACTAGGGACAAAAGGAGAATATTGGTTGACCATACATCAGTATAATACAGAGATGAAAAGAAAGCCATTAACGGAAACACGCCCAAACTAACAGGGGAAAAATCCAGCCCGGATCGGGGGTGGAAACTTAAAATCAGGGGAAATACAATAACCGCACCAATGAAGTTAAGAGATCTTAAAACAGGAATTGTACAATATAGAGTATCACTGAAAGAAAACATCCAATGCAGTGAACTGATGAGTTTAGAATACAATACTCCTAATAAATACAGTCCTGGTGGTGTGGTGATTTTTGGATCCCACGAGTAGTAGTCCTCATCACAATACCGCTGAGTTTGTGGAATGTGAAAAATTTCATCCTATTGATATCTGTTAATATGAGCATAATACAAATTACAGCAATTGTAAATACCAGATCAAAACTCTACTTACAATGTATGGCATTTGGACTTTCACGTTGACAAGTAAGAACATCCAGGTAGCCAAACCAAATGATACAAAATAGTAAATTATCAATAAAATCTTGAACCAAGATTCAGTAACATATTTAGCTATTACTTCTTTAAATGATTTCCATGACATAGTGTTTGACTAATCTATTAGGGGCCAGGTAACAGCGTAAATATATATCTACCAAGTGAGCCATCAATGCCCAAAGTTGGGTGGTTTGGCTAATCATACCGCATAAATCCAAGGTTGAAGGGAAAGTGGATACAGAAGTACATCCGCTAATTAATGGCCATTTGAATATAAAGAAGCTTAAGAGGACTTACGCATATGAAAACACTTAATAGTTTAATTACTAAAGCTGTTCTTTTACTATTATTTATTGGCCAAGCTTTGTCGACTAGTGAATGCGCTCCTTTAGATTTGAATTTAACTACGACTTGGCCGTCACTTCAACCCAATATATTGACGGGAAGAAGAGCACAAAGAGACATCAGTTGGAACGTATCAATAGATCAGTTGGTTTATTTCCATGCGTCTTTAACTAGTGTTGTTTTCAGGGAAAACGGATATATCTGGGATTCAATCTCGTCGATACGCGATTTACTGAATGTGGGTGTTCAAGGCTTAATTATAGATGCTTACTGGAACGAGGGCAACAGTAATTGGCAACTATGTCCTGATACTTATCCCTTAAATCTTACTAGTGGAACAAGTACCGAAATACCAATATCTTCAATGGGAAAGGTAGTATGCGATAACAACATAACCTTGATAGATATTCTGAGCGAGGTTTCATCTTACATTAGTGTTACAGATACTGATTTAGAGACTAACATTATACAACTGCATTTCAATTTACACTCATTGAATAGCACTCTAACGCCGTCAAAGTCAGAAAATATCACATCAACGACTAAAACATCATTACCATCAATATTATCACCCTCATCAAATATCTATACGGACTTTATAGACCCTTTTCAATCTCTGATACTAGCACTAGAGAATAACTTACCAGATCGTATTTACACGCCTGAAGACCTTTACTCAGATCGACAAGATGGATTTTTAACCTACAATTCATCTGGACTATCAGATGTTGGCTATCCTTTACAACATCATTTTCTTATCGAAGCCAAAAAACGAGTCCTAGCTTACTTGAACGTGGGGGATACTTTTGCGAATTCAAGCTATCACAATACTGAAGAAACTGCTAAAATATTTTTTAACTCACCCAGCAATTTTAGTACCAAGAATATTGACGACACAACATGGGAATGCCTTTCGCTTTCTCCCGGATTTTTATCCTCCGTTAATTCCACTGGAGCCCTCTCATGGCGTACAGTATCAGATTCACCACTTGATTCATTTACTTATAACCAAGTTAATTTATTATCATGTTGTGGGCTATCCCCATTATTGAATCATTCACCATCTAACATAACTGATTTAATTCCGCTTGTAAGTAATAGTCTGTGGTCTTGGGCTCCAGGCGAGCCTGCTAGTTGCCAAACCACCTTCAACAACAACTACAAAAACACTTCTATCAGTGGTGAAAATACAAATATAAGTGCATATAATTGTGCAATATTAAACAGTAGTGGATGGAACGTTGAAAACTGCTATAAAGAACATTACCCTTTGTGTAGAAAGGGTGAGTTAGCTTATGAATGGATTGTCGGTACGCAAAAAGTGAATTATTTTAATGCTGAAAATTCATGCCCTGACGGTACATCATTCAGTATACCAAGGACAGCATTACAGAATATGGCCGCAAAAATTAGCATTATGAATACCGCCAAAGAAAATAATGACGATAAGGGGTTGCCGGTTTGGATTGATATGAATTCGATATCAGTATCTGACTGTTGGGTTTCAGGAGGTACTTCGGCTATTTGCCCATATAGGGTTATATCCCGAAACCGTGATGCTCTAGTTTTATTGACTGTAACCGGCGCGGTAATCTTTGTGATTTTACTAATAGGTTTTCTTTTAAATCTTGATAAGGTTCCAATAAAAAAGAATCGCCATAAATGGAGAAAACTAATAAATAAATTTTCAGAGAATGAGTATGAGGGTGTTCCTTCTTAACTCAATGGGAAATTTCAATTAGTTTATACAAGTTTACAATAACAACCCGAATGAGATTTATAGTATAGTTTTCTATTTTATAAATTTATAATCCTATCTTAACTAAAAAGCTGAATTAAAGAAAAGAAAAAAGTTAAATTTTGACTTTTGATTATTTTATCTTACAATATCATAGTTTTTATCGATCCCCTCTTCCAACTCAATTAAATCACTCCCAAACATGCCACTCTGAGGATAATCAAGAACATGAGGAACCTTCTTATCCTTTGTAGCCCATAATTCGTAAAATCTAATGGTTTCGTCATTTGAAGCTACACAAATACACACACCATCCGGTGATAAAACTGCACTTAGAACTCTTAAGTTTGCAGTGGCAGGGACTTGAACCAAAGGTATACACTTGGGAAAGCTGTAAACAGACACCAGCTTCGGCTGGGTGGGATTTGAGAAACCAAACGTCGCTGCTATCTGACGATAATGCCTTGACCAAACCAGAGAAGTAACTTGGCCTTGAACTTCTAATGACTCTAGCAGAGTTCCACTATTGGTGTGCCAGAATCTTATAGTACGATCAAAAGATCCACCACCTGTGGCTAATAGCGCAGACGACCATGGGCAGAAAGCCAAAGCCTTTACAGCGGCTTTATGAGGTAGTCTATACTGAAGTTTAGGCTCCGATATGTTTCTAATATCCCAGACTGTACATAAATTATCATTTCCGCCAATAGCAATCTGGGTATTATCTGGGCTAATAGCCATACCTATTCAGGAAACTATGTTAGTTTTTGTGATAAACAATAACTTTACAGAAAACATTCTGTTAATACTTACCACATATTTGTTGCTGATGAGCCTTCAAAATGGATACTTTTTCGAGGGAGATAAAACCACTTGGAGGAGTTCCATTTTTTGTTGTTCGCAAGCAGAGAACATTTCCTATTTCATCCCCCACAAATAAAGTTGTACTAGAACCAGGGCTCCATAAACCACAACATACACCATTTTTAATCATATTATACCTAGCATGCACTTTATTTTTGTTGATATCAAACATCAATATTTTACCGCTTTTGTATCCAATCATCAAAATGTTTGTTTCCGAGAAAGCAAGGGACATTACAGGTGATGTGCGATTTGCTATGTTCAAGCATACCGCACCTTCATATTCAGTCCATATGTAAACGTCAATACCTAGACCAACAGCCACCTGCCCCGTCATACGGGACCATGCAACCAAATTCGAATAAAAGTCATTTCTTAATCGTGGGGCATCAAGAATTCTATAGGGAATATGTGATAGAACCTTCGGTTTTTTTGCCTTTTTGTCAGTAAAACTACTACCTCGCGTAAGTGCTATTGGAGTTCCTGTTAGATTCCTAATCTCTTGTGTCAAAGCTTTAAGGGACATTCGCGACGTGAGCCCAGTTGTAGAAATAGACCTCACTCGAGGAGAAACAATCGGATAAATTTGCACAGAGTTTGATGGAATTTCAAGAACCGTAGTATCTAGGAAAGGACTATCTGGAGTAACAATATCATCGTTTCTAGAAGTATCGCTTACTAATGAATTTCCCACAACTGGGGAAGTGTGGTACATTGAATTTTGGAAACTAAAAACACGAGAAACAGAAGAAGAGCCATATCCTAAAGCACTTAAAATTAAAAGGTCATGATTTATCGATGATGAAGACAAAGCTCGCGAATTTCCCAATATATGATTATCGTTAGCCACAAGCTGTGATGGTGTCACAAGGGCACTATTTGGATTTGTAGCAAGTGTATTGGAATCTTGATTAGCGGCAGAGGAGTTATCCGCCCGATACGCCGTATGAGAAGAAGAAGATGGAATAAATCGATCATGATTCTGATGATAGTAATTTTCACCTCTACTATTTCGTAATGAGTTAGTCCGATAAGCCATTTATGCTGGGGTTTTGTACTGAGGGTTTTGTACTGAGAACAATAAAGGGGGTATGCTTTGATGATGGCTAAACCGAAGGCTAAGTTGTAAAAATAAACGATTAACAGTTACCAAAAAACTATTTAAGTAGTCAAACTGTGTCTGGTTGTATGTATACAAATGGATATATGCAACTTTGGAATTTCGTTCAATATTCAAAAATAAGCACAAATATCCTGTAGTATGCATACAACTTTTCGAACGTACATGAGGGCATTAAATGATACATCCCAGCAGAACATATATTCTTTCGTAGAGACCAAAACCAGCTTGAGAAAAAAATATCTAAAAGATTAAAAATGAGTAACCTGGCTATATCTACAATGCCCTACAATCAATCTGGCTGAAGTTCAAAAAAAATAAATAAGTATTTTACACGCCAAAGTTAAGACAAATCACATTGACAGGAAAAATGCAACTCCCATTAAGAATATACATATATATTCTTCATACTATAGTTATATTATGAAGAATTAGCTGTCATCAACAAAATTATACTGAAAAAAGTGAACCATTTTATCCCACTCCGACCAATCTACATACACTGGCTCATTATCGTTAAATGCCACAAAGCTACTATCAACTTTAGAATTAGATGAGTTATCATTTCCACCACGATCATGTCCAAGCCATGAATCAGAAAGCGCCCGTTTTTCAGTTGCAGAAGGAACATTAAAATCCGATTCCAATGAACCAACCCCTTCCGATAAGGGTTTTAAAACACTATGAGTAGCGAAATCTTGCTGATTCAAGACATTTGCATAGGAATTATGCCCCCCGCGGTTTGTGTAACCAGAATCATCGCGATAATTCATTAAATCAATACTGAATTCCTCAAGGTTTTGTAGTTTTTTCGAAGGTTGATGAGCATTAGTAAGAATCGAAAAAGGGATAGAAACAGTTTTAATAGGTACAGCAGTGTTTAACGCATCAGTAGGGATTGAATTTGCAAGACGAGGTGGTGAGCTATCTGAAGAGGAAGAGCGAAACGAAAATGGAGATAAAGTATTATAAAGAGACTGGGTATTTGCTACAGCTGAATCATTCAATAAGATAGAGCTGTCACATGATGGCTTATCAGACGTATCTAATGTATTTGCAGCTAAGAAATCTCTTTTAGTTGGAACGGATGTGTGTGTAGAAGAAGCAGAATAATGAAAAGGAGGTTGACCTAAAGGTTGAGCATCACTTTGGGAAACGTTTAACTTATTTTTCTGAGTCTGAAACGTTTCCTGGTGATCTTGGTTTCGAGATAATCTCTTAATGGTTTGATATCGAGGATCATCAACTTTACTTAGAACGGTAGCTACACGATCAATAAGAACTTCGGCTATTTTCCAACCATGAATAGATTGTCTAAAGCGGTCTTGCTTGAAATACTCATAATTCGTTATTACAGCATTCCACGCACGTTCTTTTAACCTCCAGCTCGGATCGAATTCAAGTTTGGTAAGAACAAAAAACATATGTTCGATTTGTGAGAAACGACGGGTCAACCAACTTAACAAATCGTGAAATGGCGAGTTTAGTACTAGAAGAACATATTCAAGGCAATATAGTGACGATAAAATTACTTGTTCACGCGCTTCTGAAGAAAGACAGTTTTCATTATCCTTAATATATGGAAGGTAAAGATAAACCATCATACGACCAATTATAATTTTTCCAATGCAAAAAGTCATATGTTGAATAGGAATATCATGGTCAATACCATCAAATATTTTCTGATAAACTTTTTTAACGCTCAATACCGAAGCCAGGTCTTCTTCGAAACTTCTAGACTGTGGGAGGGAGAAAACCCTTAGGAAAAGCCTGCGAAAAATATGAGAAGAGGCGGTTATAATGAATAAAAGGGTTGTATCGGTGAAACGGTAACAATTATCAATTATTGGAAAATATAAACCATGTATCAATTCATGACCTTGATTATACTTACCACCATAGCCACTTCCTTTGACTAACTCATCATCATTCAAAAGCAATGGTAGTTTTGTATCAAAACTGTCGCACGAGAATAAAGGTTCAACACCAATTGTTAAAGAACAGTAAACATCTATAAAAGATAAATAAGACCATACTTTTCTTCTATGCTCACGCTCCAAGAAAGAACAATTTGAAAAATGAGATGGATCACGATGAAGACCGATACCTTGACTGAGTCTCAAAAGAGTAGGAAGCTGTAGTAAAGTACAGTTTCTTGAAACACCATGAGAGTGAAAATAAAAAATTAATAACAACCAAGACAATAAGCAGTCAATATCAAAATTTAAGAGAAATTCAGCACGAGACAAACAAACTTCGATACTCATTCGAAGATTAGTTAAAATCTTTTCACGGTGGTAGGACAAAGAAGATGACAGCTTTTCTAACGCGCAAAATTGGATACCTGTGAAGAGAACGCTAATAATCAAGGCTAGTTTACTCCACCCAAATTTAGATGGGTCCTTATAAAACTGTTCAACGTCCTCCCTAAATTGGCTGGGCTCTACCAAACCAAAAAACTTGTGAAACGTCTCAAAATAGGCTTCGACCAAAATTTTCATATCTGAAATAGCAGGTAAACCAGTAAGAATATCAGGACCATGGGAATACATATCTTGAAAAGACTTGAAATAAAACGGAATGTATTTATCATTTATTGGCTGTGCAGAGGTAGACGCAAAAATAGATGCAATACTTAAAGGGCGCGTCTGCGAATATTTTATATGGCTGTCGATATTTATTAACCGGCCTGATGATTTAAAAAGAGTACTGTGACTATTTAAATCACTTTGTGTATTGAAATCAAGATCAGATGCCGTAGATTGGCAGAGAATGAAACCCGACGCACCCGATATAGAAGGGGAAGTAGGGGTTGGAGCTGAGGACTGATTATCAATTGTAGTTTTATATAAAGATGCATTTAAAGCTCTTGAGCCAACAGGGTCTTTTTCATTGACAGCCAAATTTACAACAGACTTGAGCGATGTTAATGATGATGACTGTTTCGTTTTATCACCAACGCTAGCCTTCATTACAGGTATCTTGAGAGGCCCGTTTAAAACCTGAACTGCTCTATCTATATACGAACATTTAATTTCGTACTTCACACAGTTAGAGCAGCTTGGTTTATTCTTATCACATCTAACTTTCTTATCACGACAAGCTACACAAGAACTGATGCGCCTTTGTCTTGTGATCTTTTTTTTGGACGAAATAGCCTGGGAAAGCGTTGATTCTGCAAGAATACTTAATTCAACTTCTTGAGAAGAGATGGTACTTTTTTCCAGAAAGAAGGGATTTTGATGTTCATTTTGTTTATCAGCTATCCCACTGTGCTGCGACAACTTATGTCCATGCATACCAAGATTATGTGGGTGACTACGACATTGTTTTGAGGTCTCCGAAAAGTTTCGAGAAGGAAAAAGCGCAGTAGATTCACCAAAAGAATCTGGTGCTATATCATTAGTGGTACCTGAAAAGGTATGCTGTCGTGTTAAGGATTCTGAGGATCTATCTCTATCAATATCTTGTGGTGCCATTACATGCCATCACATGTGACGGAACTGAAGTAATCTAGCCACAAATTAATATGAACCAAGGTGAAAAACAAAGAAATGTGAATAAAGTAATTATACTAGATTTTGAATGTTTTAGGTTAATACTATTTTAATACAAAGGTCGTTCATATAAAACTTTGTCCTGATATAAAATATCCGTTTAAATATACTGCTGTTCCCGTGAAACTAACAAAGGAAGAAAGATAGTGTTTGACATATAAACGATTGAACGAATGCATCAAAAATCTGCGTTGCCCTAGTAACCTATTTTAATGCGTACGCATAATAGGCTTCCAGTAAACGCTCTACTCCCAAAAAACCATTGCATATCTACCCCCAGTCTATCTGTACAACATCACCAAAGTTGTATTATAGTGTTGTCAAATAGCTACTTCTACAAAAATGCTACCAAAATCTTTATGGGTTCCATCCTTTCCTGTTTACAGATATGCCAAATCCTTCACTCAAGACTTGCTTATTCAAATTCTTCGTACCGGTCCTCTACCAAAACATATTGCTTTTATCATGGATGGAAATCGCCGTTTTGCCAAAAGCAACAACTTGCGGTTAGTGGAAGGGCATGTTGCAGGATCAGAATCGCTTTTACGCATACTAGAACTCTGTTACCAACTAGGAATTAAGACAGTAACAGTATATGCATTTTCGATTGAAAATTTTAACCGCCCAAAAAATGAACAAGAAGCATTATTTGAGCTTATACGGTCGAAACTATTACTAATGGTTGAAAAGAGCAGTATTGCAGAAAAGTATGGTATATCTATTAGAATTCTTGGGGACCGATCCTTAATCCCCGTTGATATTCTTGCTGGTATCGAAAGTACCGAAGAATCGACTAAAAACAACTCAAAATCAATTTTTAATATTTGCTTTCCCTATACATCCCGAAATGATATAGCTCATGCCATCAAATCTGTGGTGAATAAAGCTCAGAATGGGGAAATTAGATATAACACTATCGGTGAGCAAACTTTAGAGCGTGAAATGTACACTGGCCAAAGCGAACCACTTGATATTTTAGTAAGAACCAGTGGTGTAAGTCGCCTTAGTGATTTTATGTTATGGGAGTCGCATCAAAACTGCTGGATTGAGTTCATCGATGAGCTTTGGCCTGAATTTAAAGCGTGGAATTTATATGTTATTATTCTGAAATGGAGTTATTATAAGGCTAAAGAATTAAAAGATCTCGAGCTCACGCAAGCTAAAAGATTTAATAATGAAACAGGTAATGGCTGTTTAAAAAAATAAATATGTTTTCTTTTTCCTTTGTATTTTTACAGAAGTTTAAATAAAGAAACCTTTTTTAACATTTTTCATGCGTAAAAATTTCTGCCGATGCTGGAATAACGTATTATTAAGGATAACTAATCTGATTTTAAGGGATGTACAGTAGGGCTAATCGGTAAATCAATCTATTTTTATAAACACATTCCTATAAAAAAAACCCCGTTTGGATTTCAGCCCCTTGGAATTATGCACTAAAAATAGTAGCGGAGTAAAGCCATTAGAATTGAAGAAAAAAAAAGAGATTAGAATCTTGGAAAGGAAACCTAAACAATCAGTTTCTTGTGAAACTGTAAATTTATAATAGGAACAAAACTTGTCAAATCAATAGAATTGCGCTAGTCTATAGTTTGTATGTCCTGCCCAACTCTAAAGTTGACAATCTAAGGTGGGGCACTGACCAGATTTACTTTTGCCAGATCCCGCATATATTGAACCTCGGTGTTTTCAAAGGCTCCTTTTTGGTTGTCCAAGAAATGAAATGATTCCTATTAGGACTGCTTGAGCAGATTCTTGGAAAACCATGTCCGTTACCTGCATCTTGTATGTATGTTTTCGCGACCTACTGAATATCTTAACCAGACGGTTCTGCTCGGTTAGTGGCTTGCTTAAGGCAGGATATCTGTAGCGGGCTTGCATATCTTCGATGATTGTAATGGACGTTGAGTGGGGGCAGAAACCCACCCGTTAAGGTACGTCAAGCGAGAAAGCAGCTAATATGCCATATTGTCTCCCAGATGTGCACCTTTTGAGTACTTTCATCCTCCCACGCCGCACAACGACTTCCAGATACATATCGCTATACATTGAGCAAGGAAACCGTTCCTAGATATGTTTTTGTACATAAAGTGAGCGCAGGTTGTAGCCTCTTCAAGGCACTTGAGCCAAAGCCCTAAACCCAAAATGAGGATCGAAGTTGAAGTTGCATATCTTAACTGTTTCAGATAGGCCACATTATAATCCACAAGGAGTTTTTCATGTATAAAAAATAGGCTCCGAAATTGTTCGTAATCTCCAACCAGTACCCCAGACCTTTTTAATTTTGGTTATCCCCTTATTTTCATGACTGTTTACCCTAGATACTCAAAAACTACTTTACATACCAGAGACATATAGTTTAGATCCTACCTCGAACTAATCACGTATATACTTTTTATGTCGGTGTGACCTCCCCGAATATCCCCTAAGAAATGAATCTCATTAACATTCTTAACCAAGAAACAATATATCAAAAAAATGAGAGCACTAGTATCGACGCCGACGCAAAAAAGGATTCACCATATAGAAAGCCGCCGGCTTCTCCTATATTATCAATTGAACTGCCTAATCAAGCCAGCTCTCCTCCATCTGAAATACCAATAGTGTCTTTTAACCGGATTCCTATATCGATGCTTGTAACACAAACAAAAGAGGAGCTGAAAAGGGTTACGTCAACTAATAAACATAACCTTCTCGGCCATGAGAACCTTAATCATGGAAAACAATCAGGTTATTTCCAATTTCTCTCTCATTCCACAGTTGAGGGGCTACAATTACCATTATTAAAGGAGATCAAGCCAATACGGAACCAATATGGCGTAGCATCTAGTGCTGGTGACTTTCTTGGAGAATCACCTAAATTTACAATATCGCCCGATTCAACGATATTTGCAAATTGCTCGTTGACTACTATAGAGCCCATTACTACCCCCGGGCACCCGAATTCTCGAGTGCCTTTTCTTCCTTCCTCTACAGCCGGTTCCAATTACAAAAAATCAAATATAACATATTCGCCAACGTCTACTGATGACTGTAGTGTACCAATAACTCACCACTTAACAAAAATCCCCTCGAACCAAGAATCCAGTAGCTCTAGGATAGTCAGTCCGCAAAAGAACTTCTCCTGTTCCGCTTGCTCAAAAAGTTTCTCACGAAAATCTGATTTAATAAGACACGAAAGAATCCACAGCGGGCAAAAGGCAAATAAGTGTAGCATTTGCCAAAAAGAATTCATTCAACGCCCTGCATTAACAGTTCATATGAGAACACATACTGGTGAGAAGCCACATAAATGCCAATACTGCGACAAGGCTTTTAGTGACTCCAGTTCATTAGCTAGACATCGTAGACTACATACCGATAGAAAAAGGTATTGCTGCGAGTTTAAAAATTGCGAGAAATCGTTCACAAGAAAAACAACTCTAAAGAATCACATGAAAACTCACGAAGGGCAAACTTTTCTGTATAATATCGTTCAAACACCCGGGTCTGAATCTACCGATCATACCAATAGCCCCATAATATAATGTAAACAACATGATTAAGAAAATCCTAGGAAACTCATTCATCGGAATAAAGGTTTGTTAAAAAGATTCACAAACTGAAAATTAAAACAATCCTATCCCGCGATCGTTTTTTGAGGCCATTTAATACATAAATATAGGTAAATTTCTAAATACATATTTGTGATAAAATTAATGACAGTAGCGGTGGGCTCTAATCTAATCCGATTATTCCCGAATGATTCTTTTAATATAAAAATATTCTCTTTGAACAAATATTCTGTTTTAAACCAATAATCAGCCGATTCGTTAGCAAATGTATGGGTGTTGATGGTATGCGAAAAACAACAGGAATAGTGCACCTATGTTGGGTGTGCTCTTCATCCATGTGCGCCATAATCGAAAGTCATGATAACGCTCTACATGAATATGCAGTAATAATTTCACTGCTGGTTTCGTGAACTAAGGCTTTTTCGGTAAGCATGGCATTTTGGAGGTTAGGTTTGTTTACTCCCCCCAAAGATCCTATTTATAAGTGTTTCTTTAAAGCGGCTAAATCTAATGGAATTCACAAAATTCTGTTTACCAATAGCAATGATATATTCTATCTTACAGATAAAGAATGTATTCTTGCATCTATTGTGCATGATAGGCTTGGCAATTTTGGTGCGAACACATTTTTCTTTTGCACTAAGACAAGCTGCCGAAAAATTAGTATGAACACGATGATTTGACAGGGCGAGTGAAGTATATAGCCCGATACCTCTCCAGAAATAGTCCCTGTATGTGAAAAATATTTTAGAATTTTTATCTTCTGGGTCCTCATACTTGGATAGGAGTCTTCAAATGGCTAGATGAATATCACCGCCTTTCCCTGCAATAGAATTTAACTCTAAAGCAGGTACCAAGCGTTCCTGATTAAAAAAAACCTTATGACAATGGCGCATTGATTAGGTTTGTATTAAAAGTATAATTGAATGTGTAGAACCTGAGAAGAGAAACAACGATCATGATTAAGAGAGTACGCATCGGTAAGGGAGAATATTTAGCCTGTTTTCCCATCTGCAATAGTTTTAAGTTGATCTCTGCATGGTTTTTTTGACTTAGACTTTTGAGATTATCTTGGAAAGCGAGTCCATACTTCAGTATGCACTTTCAAGTTTTTATCCACATGTATGTTGACATCATCTGAAAGTATAGCGTGTCACCTAAGGGCATTTTGTCAAAATATAATTCCAAAAAGAAAAACAAAGTAAAGTAATTATAATATATCCTTTTATGGATTCTTCTTGATGCTAGGAGCCGAACAAAGCTATCTCGCTACGGTTTCCAAAAAAAGAATAATAAGGGGGCTTACGTACGCTTTTTTAAGTTTTCTACAATTGTATTAATTTTCAAAATATATTCGTCTACAACTCACGCTGTGCGATAACAGTCCAGGTTCCTAAAGTCTAGAGAAAAAATGGAATCATAATTTTTCTGTTCTTGGGATACTTGTCCCCAAATTGTCTTCTATATTGCTTGTGTTTCTTCACAGCCCAAACGAACATTTGGAAGAAACTAACAGTGGCGAAAAGAACAGCACTCCAATTCTGAGTCAAAACAGCAAAAACTACCCATCCCAAAATCTCGAAAAAGTAGTTGGGGCAAGAAACAAGACTAAAGCCATAACCGTAAGGAATCTTTCTGTCTTTGGAGCCATCTGATCTCAGAGAAGAAAAATTCAGATGGGTTATAAGATTAGAAACCTCGGCAAAACCCCAGACCAGGATTAAGACATTAATTGTAGTATCACTTAAAGTAAAGAGAGACTGGCTAAATAAAATTTTCTTCCAAATAGGAGCTGAAGCGTCGCTATAGGTACTAGGGGAATAAATAAAATATGCTAGGTTAAAGCCAGAAAAAATCCAGTAATGAAATGAGTTCTTGAAAACATTTATCAAAGGCATAGTTGCTAGAGAGAACCGATGTACAGCGATAGTTTCATATTCCCGCTTAATGAAGTGTAATAAAACAATCAAGAAAGCGACATATTGAACACGAGTGTGCTTGAAAGTTTGACCATAGATTAACTGCTGGGCAAAATAAAAAAGAGGGTGGATCCAGAGAGGTCCAAAATATTCAATCATAAAAACAGTTTTCCAGCCAATTTGAGGTCCAAGATCCTTAACAGAAACTGTGGTTTCTGGTTGAGAAATAAAATCTTGAACAGGCTGATGGCTGATCAAAACAGTGTCCTTCTTTTTCTTTTCACTAGTCGAAACAGGCTTATCATCTTCCTTAGAGGGAATAGTCAATCTGATACGATTCACATCGAGACCAGTTTTAGCACTAATTGATTCAGCAATTGCCGAGCAATTGGCAGATAAATCAACCTCGACTGAGCTAGGAAGATTAGATATTTTAGACCTCGCGCTCTTATTCTTCAATAAAATTAAAACCATAGTTCTTTGACTGATTGTAGAAGATAATATAAAATGGGCAATACCGTTATGGTGGCGATGAACATGTATAGAGGCCTTTGAAGGCGGCGTATATGTAGGCCTGAGAGTATTTAAGAGTACTTGGGTTTTTATCCCAAAATGAACCTCGGCGACACAAGGCAATAGAGTAGGATCACACATTTGCATATTGAGATACTGGCCATTAAAAAGTGATTTACACAATACAAATATACAGGTAAAATGAAGTTGGTAAGGTATGTAGCTCACAAACATTCAAGATTTATTAAGCTATCAATAAGCTGCTTTGTTGTTAAACTTAACAACAGATATCCCCGACTATTGCTATTGGCTTTTACTCAGATACCATGAAGACTATCGCTTATATTCAATACATGATGCCCTAAATATTAACTTTACATCCTTGTATTTTCTAGATTTTTAATGAAACTCACAAATGAGTCTGTTCAGATAGAATTAAAAAATGGTATGTGAACTATGTTTTTCTTAACCTCTACTTATGCTATTAGGGTTAAGGCGCGACTCTGCTTCTCTGTGATTTATAGACTGTATTATTTGCTAACCAATTAACTTATCATTTTTATTCTCGTTTATATGGTTAGGTACTATTGTTGCCGGTACTATTGTCTCGGTTTCCCCTAATATGAATACAACATTGAGAAATGTGAAAATGACAATCAAGTACCGTGACCCCACTTCTTTGGATTATATCAATATTAGAGGTAACAATATCAGATATTATGTGTTGCCAGACTCATTACCACTAGACACACTTTTAATTGATGATACACCCAAACTGAAAGATAGAGCTCCTAAGAAGGAAGTTCCCAGTCGAGGCAGGGGCGGTGCCCGAGGTGGTAGAGGTGGTGCTAGAGGCAGTAGAGGTGGACCGAGAGGTGGCAGAGGTGGCCCAAGAGGGTTTTGAACAAACGGTTAAATTTCCTCAGGTTAATGTTTGGAATCGATTATTGATTCATAACTCCAAAACTTCCATATTGTAACCAGATTGGTGGTAGAACGTTAATATTCTCTATTTTGACACTTTGGTACAATGGAGACGTAAATGGTATACTTCCATTCGATTTTCGTTTTTACATCGAAGTCTACGGAAAGGTAATGACTAGTTGAGTTTACTTATAATTAATAATTCTTTCTGAAAGTTATGTATTCTAGAATAAATCTTAAGTCATAAATTGTATGAATATTAGGCAGATACACTCTTTTATCTAAAGACGCTGTAGAAAGGAGACGCGCTAAGGGCAGAGATTTTGTCAGCTTTTTATCAAATAGTGCCCAATTTGTTTTGGTTTTTTTGATCTTAACATATATTTTCCGTCAAATAGATTATGACAATCAACAACGAAAACTCTTATCACGGGATTCGCTTTTACACAAGATAATTAATCACACAACAAAACACTACTGAGAGATGACCCGAAAGTTTCGAAGGTGTAAGGAAGAGGTATCATGATTACATTTAATCTATTAATAATACCGGAAAATTTTGGTTTATAGTGAAAAGGGATTTGACAGATTTATTAATAAGTTTGACTTTTATACTTGTTTCAGGCTTAGGTGCCAAGCCCACTAGTGATATTTAGACTGCCCACAAAGGCATTATAGTCACAGATGTCCGTACGTTATAATACTAATGATCCCTTTGCTAACCATTAAGTCAAAGAATTTTCAATTAACATTACCGACAAAATAGTCTTCGGGGAGACGATCATTCACACCAATCTTGTTATCTCAATTCCTTACGCTTTCCATGTGATTATCACAAAGAAAGGTCTTGTAACTATAACTGCATACATTTATCCTGCTATATTATAATTAGACCAAGCTGCTAAAGAATTCAGCATAGTAGTTATGATGGGATTGTTGTTAACCCTGGTATATATTGTCTGTACATTCTCAAGACTATTGACGAAATACATGAAGCTGGTGGTAATACTTGGTCATATCTTAATGTCATAGTGGCCTACCCTGAAGATTCCAATAATAACTCTTGGCTAAAAAATTATCTAGTCCTCAAATGATGTTATTAAGGCGTTTAGATGTTCCATCAGGTGCTACGAAGATGGAAAGGTTGAAGAAATTAAGGATGAGCTATGGATGAAAATTGCTCTTCCTTCATCTACTCATCCAGATGATGCCTTTGCTGATTATCCTAATCATGGTTTCACCCTATACAAGAAAATTTTAGCATTCCCGAAGCCTTTATGATTACTCGAAATATCCTTGCTAAAATCGATTTCCGAATTTGTTATAATCATTGATACTGGGCTTCTTTCTGATGTTGAAGTTGAATACTTTAAATTCCTTGATACTTCTACTGCATGCACTGGTAAGCTTGCCAAGCATCTGGCATTTGAATTTACCCAAGCTGAAATTGCCGTTGGTCCCAAAGTTATTTTCAAGAGTAGAGCCAATAAGAAACATATTTTCAACGGCTTTAAACTGCTAGGCTTTCTTTATGATCCTTACCAAACCCATTAATCCTCTTGTCACTTGGCGCTACTCTTGAACAGTTCATGAGATTTGCTGAAAAGGAACATGGTCTGGTTTAGCCTTAGCATATATTTGGTATAAAAAGAAGACTAAGGATATAACTGAAGAGAGAACTTCCACTGTTTTTACCTATGATGAAGCTGGTCGTTACTCATCTCTGGCCGAAAAATTCGGTGTTCCATGTCCTCTAGTTACCCAGCAAGCTCTAAATGAAACTAATTATACCACAGATGATTTGGTTTTTTAGCATAGAGCATATGTGAACTTTCACTCAGAGAACTTAGGGAAGCTTATGATATAGAACTTATCAAAAAAAACCTAATTTGTCATAAGATTTCCCCGCTGAAGGAAACAATGCAAACTGGTTATCCCTTCTTAATATATATCCACCTAGAAAACGCAACTGGAAAAGAAACTCTCTATATAGAAAAAAAATCTAAAAAATGTATATGTAAAGTAAAGTATCTCCATGATTCTAAAAAGCTGTTATGCCGAAATAAACCTATAAAAATAAAAATAAAAATAAACTATTAATAATGCCTATCTCGTAAAAAGACAGGTAATTGTGTGTTCATAAATTCGTAACCCAAAGGTAGGTGTTAAATAGAGAGTAGAAAAATCAGGGACCATATATAAGACCGCGTATTATGATCTTAAACTCATTTATCAATTCTCAATATTGAGGATGTCATCAGCAACAAGACCAGTAGAGTGTGATTCTTAACTAATTGGTTCTGTTGATCCCTTAACTAAATTTTCAGGACTGGCTACTAAGTTATTCTGATCTGAAATATCCAGTATTTCATTCGCGCCGGTACTACTACTAGTTGGTGATTTTATAGCTGGTTTTGTCTCTTCAGTGATACTAAGCTCAGAAGACCTCGGCACACCAGTTGCCTTGGCAAAAGTGTCATTGGTACTTGAATCTACCAAGGCACCATTGACTAGCTCATTGGAGCCGTCAACATCAACGGAGGTCTGCAGGTTATCTAGTTCCGCAGCTTGTTGTCTTTCTCTTTCAGCTATTTCAGCAGCAGTTAAAAATCTACCACCTTGGCCTCTTGGTCGCCTCATGGCATGTTTATGCCGACTTTCATGTAAGTAAGGTTTCCTGGCTCCCGAAATCCTTAGCGTTTCCTCTAGTCTGGCCCTAGCTTGACGTCTTTTTAAAATCCTATGGTATTGCTTGGCATTAACATAAAAAGGTTGCTCTACTGGCTGTTCCACTAGAACGCTTGTATCCACCAGATCATTCATGCCTTGCTGATGAACGTGAGCCATATCTAAGCCGCCGAAATGCTCATATTGATCACCTGTATCATAAGGGATCCCCATTGGAACTGGCTGATTGTAGTAAGTTGCATCCATATTTTTTTTTTTTTTTTTGACTGGTCCAAGAACAGAATAATGATTTTAATATTCTTTTACGATCCCGTCTTTGACTTTAATAATTCCAACTAAAGTATTAGAGTTTTTCCGTTTTATTTTCACACCCGAGACCCTTTCGATATTCCTTATTGAATTTAGTAGTGGTTAAATAATGATATTAAGCTTGCCTCTGGATCATTAATCTTAGCAAAAATTAACACAGTTTATTTGTACCAATTATTATATATCTTAGAATACAAGGTAAACGCCTTTTTAATTGATGTAAAACTGTGACTCGCGCAAAGAAGTGGCCTAACGTCATTTACGTGATAATATATCACATGATCCCGAATATATTTTTGGGAGAAAAACAAAACTATGATTATATAATACAATTTAGACTTTACTTCGATAGAATACACATCGTAACTAGTAATAGATTATTGAGTAAGGTTTTCATATTATACGCTATCTATACACTATATTTGTGTTATGTTTCTCGAAAATAAACGGGCTCACTCAGACGTTGATGAGAATTCTAACGACGAGAAAAGGTTACGGCCTCTAGATGATGGTCTGAGAGAAATCTCAGTTTCTTCAAATCAAAACCAGCCCGAAATGTTACTTAGGGCTTATGGTAATGGTGTTGAAAAGTGCAGAGAAGAAGAATCGTCTTGCCTTGACTGTGGATACCCGGGAGTTATAAAATTCCAGCCAACCGAAGTTCCGTTTTTCCGTAATATAGTTGTAATGCCATTTTCATGTTTAAATTGCCGTTTTGAGAGTACAGAGATACAACCTGAACCAACACAAGATCGAGGAACCAAATGTGTCTTCAGGATTGAAACTATCGTAGATCTGGAACGTCGGGTATTCAAATCTGAATCGTGTGTGTGCTTATTTCAAGAGCTTGAAATAGAAATTCCAGCAAGACGCAGTCAGGTTAGTACCATAGCTAGTATTCTTAGACAAATCATATATGATTTATCCGCCGATCAGCCTTCTAGACTAAATTTCGATGTCGAAACATATTTAAAGATCAAATCTGTTTTGGACAACCTGGGAAAAATTATATTTGGTGACGATGATTGTTTTCCCTTATCTTTCATCATTGATGATCCAACTGGAAATTCATTTATAGAATATAATCCTGGCGATGCCCCCAATAAATGGTCGCGAAGTGACTATATACGAACAAACTAGGACACTAATCACTTAGGATACAATTGTACCGGCATTTTCAATATTAGCCTTCAAGACAAAAAGTAACTTTACACAAAACACTTTTCGTTCTTAAGCTTTGTACTATTGTCTTTCTGGAGGTTGAAGATACACTTTACAGTATAATTCTCATTACCTGTTAAATAAGTTTTTAATTTAAGATGTTTAGCGAAGTATAATGAACAAATATCCCTGGCTAGTTCATAAAAAGAACATTTACTTTCTAAATTGTCAAGTAAAAAACTCTGCGGAGTTTTTTTGTTGCAAATGGTTGATGATGCATCTTTTGAAATGAAACATGAAAGAAAAAAAACATGAGGACAGAATAAATTTAAAAACTGTCCCTAGAAACATAAAGTGAGGGCGTATATAATGCTAAGGGATTTCTTCCCATGAATAGAAGCAAATTTAAAAAAATCAAAAAGAAGTATTTTAAGAGGTGTTGTCAAGCTAAATATTTGTTCTGCAGGCCTATGATCCTATTCTTCAATTTTCTTGTGTTTGTTAATGACTCTTTCAATTGCATCCATACCTTTTACTAAAGAACCCATTTCGGGTCCATATGAGAGACGGACAAATTTGAACATGGGCGAATCAAAAACTTCACGTCTAGCAAGAGGATTCAAGTCAAAAAAAAAACCCGGAACAACAATAGTTTTTTCTTTCAATAGTTCTTGGAAAAATCTCATGGCGGTGCTGATTCTGGCTGGCAAGGGAGATAGATCAAGCCAAATGTAAAAAGTGAAATCGGGTATGTATTTAAACACAAATCCCATTTTCTGAAGCCTATCAATGCAGTAATCTCTCTTGGTTTTAAAATGAACTTGAAGGGCCGCCATTTCGCGCTTAACTAAATTCGGTTCCAAAAATGAAACGGCAGCTTCTTGAAAGGGCACATTGCAACCACCATCAAGGTATGAGCCTGCAGTAGAAAGTGCTTTGATATAGGATTTCGGGCCAACAATCCAGCAGACTCGCCATCCTGGTAAACGAAAGGCTTTCGTCAAACCATCAATGATAAGAACGTGATCTTCGTTTACATCAATAACATTGGAAGCCGCACTAATCCCTGACCCATCACATCCCATAGTGTAATTATAACGAGAATAAAACTCATCCATAATGAGAAGGCAACTTTTACGGCACATATCTTGTAGTTCTTGTAGATGATTGCCACGAAGACATTGTCCAGTAGGGTTTCTGGGGTTAGATGTTAGCAGAGCTGTAACACCACGGTGCAACTCAGCTTTTATAATATCTAAATGAATATGGTATTTATCAGTCTCATCCAAGGGTACAGGTATGGGAGAGAAACTAGAAACTAGGTTAATAAAAAATACCACTTTAGCGGAAACAAAGTTCAAATGAAGATACATACTTTTTAAATAGAGACAACATTTCGGAATATGCTGTATAATCCGGAAAAAAGAAAGAGAGATAACAATCCTGCAAAATTGATGCAATTCGGATTAAGCCAGCTCTACCACCAGGAACAATACATACATTTTCGTAGGTATATTGACTTTCTTTGCCTTCACGATAGTGGTTATTATAGAGTTCGGCAACTGCGTGTCTCAATTTCTTTATCCCCGCTGTTGAACCATATTCTTTGCTCTGTTCACTAATAGGTATGCTAGTAGGCCTGTCAAAACAACCAGGAATTGGACCTGATTCTGGCGCTCCTTGACCAAAATTAATCCAAGCTGAGTAAATAGCCCATTATTAGTAAAGTCATTTCAAAATATTATTAATTGAATCTCAAAATTTTACTACACATACATGGATCTTCTTTTCTATAGCCTTTTTCTTCAGCTCGTTCAGTTGCCCATACAACACCGGTAGATACTTGTTTTGCGTCGAGACCAGGTTCTCTCTGGGCTAGTTTGGTGTAGACTTCGGGTAAAGGAATAGGGGTACTGGTACCACTTGCACTTTGGTACAGAGGGCCGGTTTCGGATTGGAGGGTACGATGGCTGCCCTCAAGGCCTGAATCGGTTGGACACATTATAGAAGAAAAGTAGTAATAAGAGACTATCAAAAATAATTTCAATATTCTAGTGGTAGTTAGGCTGAAGTGTTTATATAAATTATACACAAATAAAAATATATTTAAAAAAGGAAGAAGACCATTTCAACATATTTATGTACTTTCCATGATTGCTTGCCGTCTGCAAAATATTATTACCTCATGTTTAACCGGAGCCGGCACCTACGGGTAGGTTTTAACTAATATAATATATATTAAGCCATTTTAATCATAATTTCAGTGTAGAAATGGAAATATTTGAGATGCCTATAAACTCTTCAAGCTTATTATAAGTATTAAACATGGTTTCATCGCTGGTATGAACCTGTTGGAGTCAACCAACCCAGCTACTTGCTATTCCTAGCTTCAGTGTGATATCATCTTCTGAGCCCCTCTGCCAAGGCTTGGGATTCAAAACTATCCTCATTTTTCACGGCTCATAATCATCAAGATAGGTTTTTACCGAAGCACCGGGTAACATAGATTTGAAGGTTTCTGCACGCTCGAATTATTCTTTTTTTTTTTCGTTAGAGCTGATATAACACCGAAATAGACAAGGAGGTACAATCATTCAACTGATTACCCTAGGAAAATTCTCTTAATCTATTATTATGTCTACTGAGAAAAGAAATATCGAAACGGCTTTTGATGTCGAAGCTGCTGATACCTTGGATGATGGTTTAGATTACGCTGTTGATTTTGAATCTGACAATGATGATACAAATCAGGTACTTTCCGATGAAGATGATATTGCCTTTGATAACGAAAACGAGGGTTCTGAAGATGGTAGAATTGTGGTTTCCAAAATTTCCAAGAGAAAAAACAAGAGCGAAAATAACAAGTTCGCCATGAAAAAGAAGCAAAAGTTGGATCAGATTGTCGAGCAAAAAGTTCAGCTTGCCAAGATGGATAATAGTTTAATTGCTGATTTTATCGCGTCTAAAATTAAGGCCAAGAATGAAAATTTGTCCACTATTGAACTTGATGAGCTGTACATTAACCAAAATAGGATCAAGGCCACTACTGATTGGGGAAAAGGTAGAGATGAAGCTAATTTTATGACATACTTAAGATACTATTTCAAGTCGATTATTCCTAAAGAACCCAAAACCAATAAAAAGGAATCTGTTAAAGAAGAAAAAAAACCTGTCAGATTACCCGAGAATCATGACAAAAATAAGAAATTTGTTGTTGTTTTATGCCAATCCGCTATTCGTGTCTGTGATCTTCACCGAGCCACTAAAAAGATTCCCGGCGGTTCTTTAAAGCTTATCAATAAGAACAAGTTAGAAGCTGACGAAAAACTTATCAAAACTACACCAAGTGTTTTGGCAATTTCAACTCCTGGCCGTATTATTAAACTCATCGATAATAATGTTATTACTCTTGAACAGATTTCAGATATTGTTTTGGATTCGTCATTTTTAGATTCAAAAAAGCACAACGTTTGGGATCTTTCTGAAACTATCCCTACACTCAAGAGATTACTTAGTGCTGAAGGCAGTCGAGCCCAAGTTTATCTATACTAATTTTAAAATTACGATTCAACAAAAGTTCAGGAAAAAAAATTATTAATTCCGTGATTTGCCGTATTTTTTCATTCCTCGTTATTTTCATAGCCAATTTTGTTATGTTATAAATATTGTATATTATTTTATTGTTTATTTTCGCCCATTAATAGAGTTTTAATCATGAGCCAAATTAGGAAAGGAATTTTTTTTTTCATTTTAATGTTTAACACAAAAGAATTTCACTTGTTTAATATATTGTACAATGTTTCCAGAAAAATAAATTAATAATTCACATATCTAAGTAATCTATAGGGATAAGGGCGTACTAAAAGCACTGAAGTAGATCTTGGTTTTTTTTGATAATGCAGAGGATAATCAAATGAATAAAAACCAAATGCAAAAAAACTTAAAAAAAGCTTGAATCATGAGTAGAATAACGTTATTTTCTATTACCCTTGCTCTTTTTAGGAGCACCTCCAGCATGGCCACTAATTCTGGCATGCTCAAATAATTTATTTCTGGTAGTAAAATCAGTTTGACAAACACTGCATTTATTTGCAAATGCGTTGGCTGCATTGATTCTTTTCTCCTTTCTCTGTTTCGCCTTACCAACCTTCTTTGAAGAGTTCGATCTAAAATCATCATCACTATCATCATCCAATGTATTGCCTTCTAGCTTAGCCAAAAGCTCATTAAGAGCATCATCGCCTTTGTACTTCTTGGTAGATTTTGTTCTATTATTTATGGGCTCTGGAGTCGAGTTTGTTTGAAATTGGAGATGTTCATCTTCTTCACCAGCTTGATAATCATCATCGGAGCTGTCATTCAATGTAGCAAAAGCATTCGGCTGCTTTTTGCTTTTCTCGTTATTAAACAGTGGTTCATTTACTTCAGATTCTTCATTGTCGTGATCACTTTCTTCGCTACTACTTTTGCTAAGAGCGGTAAAAGCATTAGAGGATTTTCTTGTTTCTTCCTCCTCAATTTCGTCATCACTTTCTTCATCGATATCTTCTCCCGAATCATTATTGAGAGCATCAAAAACATTTATTGTCTTAGTGGGCCTTATATGTTCATCTTCTTTATTCTCTTCGTTATCAGTATCACTTGGCTCTCGATTTGTTGTAGTTTCATGGTCATCGCGATTGTCAAAATCAGATTCTGAATCAAGACCCAGCGTAACACCCTCATTTCTCATTTCACGCTTTAAATTTTCAACTGCCTTAAAATGCTTTCGACTCATTTCATGGGCTACTAGCATTTTCTGGGTATGAAAGACTCTATCACAAACAACACATTCGTAAGCTTTTTCAGAATCATCGTCCTCACTTTGGTTATCAGTAGCGGCATTCTCAGTAGGAAAAGCAGCAGCGGCAAAGAAATCTTCATCCTGCACCTTATTCCAGTCTTGTTCTTGATAACTTTCTTCATGTCGTTTCTTAGCGTTAGCATTAGCTTTTCGATCCCTAGCAGCTTGAGCTTTGGAAGCCATCTCAGCTTGGGCCTTCTTATTTCGATCTCGTTTAATATTGATTAGAGCGCGGGGATCTCTTTTCTTAATGAAAGATACCAACGCCCGAACTGTTTCATTAAATTCCTTTTTAGCAGTATCGCGAATTTTCTTATTCTTATTTTCCATATTACGACGAATTCGTCGATCGGGAGCATCCGTAGTACGATAGACGTCACACCAAGCGAATGTCTTAACTGATGAAAAGGATGACCAGGTATCATAAAAAGGCTTAACTTCTTTGGCCCACGCCGAGAGTCGGTCACCAAAGCCTGGTAATTCGAAACGGCGTTCTTGGTTAGCATCTAGGTATGCTTCCTTTTCTTCTGTATTCAATTGGCGGAAAAGTTCATCAACTAACTGAAAGAAGTCATCATGAGACATGCTGATATAAAGTAAAGGATCAAAGTACATTTGTAGTTCATCACTCGTGGTGATTCTAATATTGGCCGTTTGTTTACTGTGAGTATTGCGTCCAGCACCGGTCAAGCCATGTGCGTCGTACCAAGCTCTCTCTTGAGGATCTGACAATACATCATAGGCCGCTTGGACTTTGGCAAATAGTTTAGTAGCCTCATCGACGTTGGCGAAATTTCTATCTGGATGCAAACGAAGAGCCTGCTTCTTGTAGGCTTTTTTCATCTCATCATCGGTAGCCTTTTTATCGACTCCTAGAATGATATAAAGAGATTCACTAGACATATTTCAGAGCTTCAGTCGGTATAAAATGTATTTAATAGGGAATGATATGGCTTAAGAGTCTCTAGTTGCTGAATCGGATCTCAAGCGTTCTGCTGATTGAAATTTTAGTAAAACTGTAAAGCGAAAAAAAACGAAAAAAAACGAAAAAAAAAGACAAAACAAAAAATCGAAAAACGAAAAATGAAAAATGAACCCAGAAATACTGAACCCACCACTCCCAATGTGAAGCAGTCGGAAATTGGGAGTTTACACAATCTGGGAAAGATTAGTCTAACACTTCGCTTAGGTCTGAGACTGAAGACCGCAGCAAACCATTATAGACATATGCAGAAATAATCGGGAGAATAAACTATATCAAGCCATAGCCAGAACGCGTTTATCTAATTGTATACCTCTATATATACTAGTCCAATTTTGGATAAGATCATTAATGACGGGGATATTTTCTATGCTGTATTATTAGTAGTTGGAATCGCTAGTTAGAAACTGAGCAGCATTGGGCATGAAAGGAGAACCAACAAAATCGAGCAATTATGAGTTAACGCAGTTAATAGTAACTGGTTTCGTAATGCTTTCATTATTGTAATCAATATATACCACTACTCTTCGATTTATAATAATCACCGAGCGCGTTCCATATAATCAAATACGAGCGCGTATCAGATTGATAAGGTAAGCATATTTCCAAAGGCAAGAAATCCTATCATATAGATAACAGAATGCAGTATTCGACTGGGAAAAAGGAGTTCAGCACCATTGTCAATTGACAAACATGGATAATGGGAAAGAAAAAAAAAAAAAAGAAGGCCTATAGGCGCATTGATGGTACTAATAAAATATGCCTCGGAATACTGACTGACCGTCAAGCCATTTTAATACCTCGAAGGGCTATAAAAAATATCCGCGGCTAAGCGGTTTCAATAAATTCCCAGAAAGTGTTAATCTTTGGAACCGTTGTCCAAATGGTCAAAAGTGCCAATATATTGAAGCGCGTTGGCTGTTCCAGAAATGGATTTCTAACATCCTCCAGATTACATCATCACTCATACTTTTTCTTATATACCTAATCGTCAGGTTGGATCAGCTCAAAAGAGTCAGACATTATGCATCACACGGCATACATAACACATATATCGACGTATATATATACCTTTCCACATCCTAAATTCCCTTACACTTTCAAAAAAATACTAACTCCTATAAACCCCAAACAAAATAAAAATGCAACCCGTTACTTATGAAGATATCAATGAGGAATCCTCGGCCAGTTTCCTTCTCCCTGCCTGGAAGAGCAATGGGCACGTTTTCACTTCTGGCCAAGTCGGTACTGATGCCAACGGCAACTTACCCGAAGATCTTGCGGAACAAACCGTATGTAGAAGTAGTAGCACACTATCCTCATGTTTATCAATATCAATAAAATTACTAACGTTTATAAAATCTTAGCGTAATGCCTTTGCTAACCTCAAGAAGGTTTTAGAAGGTAAGAAGTCCGCCATGCAACTGTGCTTATCAGTTGTAGTGCTGATGTTTGTGATTTCCTGAACTAACCTGTTAATTATCCTTTAGCTTCCGGTTCTGGCCTCGACAAGATTTTGAAGGTCCTTCTTTTCATCTCTGATGGCTCTTACTCTTCTGTCGTAAACAAAATTTATGCCGAAGTACGTGTACTGACACAATTCCTTTGACCCTATTATGTTTTTTATCAGCATTACTAATTTTGATTTCTTTAATTTTTTTAGACTTTCCCTCATAAGCCTGCTAGATCCTGTATCGTGTATGTATTTCTTTTTTTGTTTGCACGTTTTAGTTGTCATGAGGCTTAGTGTACTAATTTTTTTCTGTTTAGTGTGAGCTTCCCTAATAAGGCTCTGAAAGTCGAGTTAGAATGGTAAGTATATTCATTTAGCTTTAATATCCTCTAGTGACTGAAGTAATTTGAATTATTAACTTTTCTGGAATTTTTATTACAGTGTCGCGGAGTACGAAGACCTCACCCCTAAATTATAAGCCAAGCACCTACGTTTCTCTGGTTATCAATTTTGTTAGGCACGCTTACCTTTTATTATGATATATCTTGCTGGCAGCCATAATCTTTATATGTAATTAGCGAATAACGCATTTGATTCACTTTGTAAAAAGCTCGTACCTAGATAAATTCGATTAACAGTTTATGATTGACCTTACTAAAACCTCTCAGATCCTGCATAGATTCCAAGTCACTAGATAAAGGCTAAATAGTTCTCACACAATACAACATCGGAATGTACTATAAAAACACGTTTATTTTTTTATCTATGAATTTATAAATAAAACACTATGTACCGATATTTATCCATAAAAATACAATCTAGTAGCACCTTTCCCCTGTCAAAATAACTCGTCTGTCCCAGAATAAATTAGCTCTCTCGGTAATAACATGAAATAATAATGAGCCTTCAGACAGAAAATAAAAATAATTGATAAAATGAAATATAAAAATAAGTTTTTCCTTGAAGATAGAGAGTGAGAAAAATTAGAAAAAGTGATAAAGTATGAGACCAAAAGTTGAAGCAAAAGAAGGCTATTAATAATCACCTTCATTATAGATGCCAATATCTACTTCAGCCTTTGGATCATCACCGGCCAAAATCGAATTCTGCTTAAAGCGAGCATTGTATTCTCTTAAATTTTCAAGATGTTTAAAGTATCCAGCTTCAACACCAGTGATGTACTCACCAGTAAAGACACCAACTTCAAAGCCAGTAATTTTATCGTTGTTACCGGATGCCAGCACGGACTTAACAAGGTCATCTAATTCTTGATAAATTACATCGTCAGCACCAATAACGTCAGCGATCTCTTGATTATTACGTCCATAACCGACCAAAGCTCTAGTATCAGCCAAATCAATACCGTAAATATGGTTGTATCTGATAGCCGGGGCACAGGAAGCAAAGTAAACCTTCTTAGCGCCAGCTTCGCGGGCCATTTGCACAATTTCCTTAGAGGTGGTACCTCTAACAATGGAATCATCCACTAGCAAAACGTTTTTACCTTTGAATTCTAATCCCATGGCGTTAAGCTTTCTCCGGACGCTAGACTTTCTTTCCTTTTGGTTAGGCATAATAAAAGTACGACCGATATAACGGTTTTTAACGAAACCTTCACGGTAAGGTAAGTCCAAGTTAACAGCACACTGTAGGGCGGCATTTCTAGCTGTGTCTGGCACAGGAATAACAACATCAATGAAATCCGATAGGGTTTCTCTGCCGCCAAAACGCTTAGCAATATTCTCAGCTAGCATGTCGCCCATGGCGAGATGTGATCTATAGACGGAGATACCGTCAATAACACTATCAGGTCTAGCAAAGTAAACATATTCAAAGATATCAGGCGAGTAGCTAAGCGGTTGAGTGACTTGCTTGAAAACAGGGGTCATGGTGTCCTTGGGGATAATCACAGCCTCACCAGGCAATATATCCCTCCATTCAGTAAACCCTTGAGCTTTTAATACTACACTTTCACTAGAAAGCATATAATCTTTGGCGCCATCAGCCTTAGTACGAGTACCAAAAACTAGAGGGCGAATACCGTGAGGATCTCTGAAACCAATAAGACTGTAACCGGCCAACATACCAACACAGGCGTAACCACCAACGCAGAGCTTGTAGACACCCTCAAGGGCAGTGAAAATATCCTCGTCGTTAACTCTAACCTTGCCCTTCTTTTCTAATTCGGCAGCAAAAACGTTTAATAACAGTTCGGAATCAGAATCAGTGTTAATATGGCGATGTACGTCTTGGTCAAGATGGACCTTTAGTTTCTCGGCATTTACGAGATTACCGTTATGTGCCAGAACAACACCGTAGGGTGAGTTGACGTAGAAAGGCTGAGCTTCTGAGTTGGCCGAACTACCGGCGGTAGGATATCTTAAATGGGCGATACCCATGTTTCCGACTAGACCCTTCATTCTGCTTTGAGTGAAGACGTCTCTGGCCATACCATTACCCTTGCATTGGTACAGACGGCCTCGCTTACCACAGGTGGCAATACCAGCGGCGTCCTGGCCACGGTGTTGAAGAAAATAAGTACCGTCTAAGAGCTCGGTACTGGCTAAACCATTTTGGTCAGCAAGAAGAAGGCCCAGAATACCACACATGATGTACTAACGTAAATAGAGACGAAGGTTGAAAACGAAAAAATTTCCAAATTTAAAATTCCAAATTTAAAAAATGACTTCAAACACTCAACTTTATAACTAAGGCTGAGGGACGTATAATATTAGGTATATAGTGATATAAACCTATCTAGATTCGTAAAGATCGGGGGGAGGTTGAGAAAAAGTAAATATCTATTAGATAAATGAGAAAAAAGCACAATTTTTTTCCCAGGAGATGTGTCAGAACATAGTCACCATCTAATCAGCGCTGTAGTTTAGCGGCTCACGCGGACTTGGCTACTACCGACCAACTCAAAATTCACATCATCTATACCCAACGGTTGTTATTTGGGCGCTTTCTAAATTGATAAAATGAAGAAAGCGAAAATTATACCAAAACAAGCTAGGACCACATAAAAGATCAACCTACCATCCACTGTATTATATCCCGCAAAATATATTGTGTATATTACTTCCATTATTCCCTGAAAAAAAAAAAAAAATTCCACATTCTCAGTAGCAGGGTTAGGGGGACTCCCTTGGATTTTGTCAGTAAACAGTCTTCAAACTCCCATCAATCGGTGTCTCTGCTTGCGGGCTGTCTTGAAGAGCGGCCTGGGGTAATACAATATAACGGGTACACACACCCCGGCACACAACTTTTTTAAATCTCAACTGGCTTTTTTCTATCAAAACTCGGCTATTTTTTTATCTTCGCACTCGATAGTGTATATATACACATATACTTACGTATAAACTTGCATTACCCCGTTATCCATGAACACACTAAGACCACTGGCCGATGTAGATACGTCCAGGGGTACGTCCAAAAACCCCGTCTTGCTATCAGCGGCGTTCAACCAAGACCAGGGATGCTTTTCTGTCGGCTATGAGTACGGCTTTAGAGTCTACAGCTCGGATCCCATGGAACAGCGTGTCAAACGAGGTATGTATAAAATTTAAAAACACGGTTTCTAGCAGTACTTTCTGGGTGTGATCTGGGATTGTCCAGTTGATGGCAATCGTACAATCTACCAGGTTATGCATCTCCTGAATATCCACATCTACACTTGCTAGTCTCCACATTTTTGATATACTTTTGTTGTTTATATAGCCTAACTTTTTTTCTTTTTCGATTTCAACCCATCTAATAGAATTCAATGATGGTGGTATCGCAATTGCTCAAATGCTTCACAGAACAAACTACCTAGCTCTGGTGGGCGGGGGACGTAACCCAAAGTTCCCCCAAAATAAAGTCATAATATGGGACGATCTCAAACACCGGCCAGCCATATCATTAGAACAATTATCTACTGTTTTGAATGTCTTGCTTTCCCGAACGCGAATAATTGTGGTTTTGCGATCCAAAGTTCACGTCTATAACTTCTCGTCTCCACCCAATCGCATTGCCACCTACGAAACTGCTGATAATCCCCTGGGTATAGCAACCCTAAGCAATAATATTTTAGCCTTTCCCGGCCGAACTGAAGGACAAATCCAAGTAGTAGATTTATCGCCTGGGGGTCAGGAACGAAATCTAGTATCAATTATTCGAGCACATCGAGGTGCTGTGCGCTGTCTGGCCTTGAGTAATGATGGCTCTTATTTAGCTAGCGCTAGTGAAAACGGTACTTTAATTAGAATTCATGCTACAATAAATACGGCCTTAGTACATGAGTTTCGCCGAGGTTTAGATAGAGCGCTGGTTCACTCTATGACATTCTCCCCCTCAAATACTCGTTTGGCCGTTTTGTCTGATAAGGGGACGCTCCATGTTTTTGACACCACTACGTTTCACTCTCATAACCGTCGTCATGTCTTCGGTAAGATCCCGCTCTTACCAAAGTATTTCTCGAGTGAATGGAGTTTTGTTTCTGTTAGAGTACAGCAACACGCTGATAATGTCCCAGGTGGCGTCGGATCAAGAAATAGAGGAATTGTCGGATGGAGTTCAGACGATTCACTAATCGTGGTATGGATTGTGGAAGGAAAGTGGGAAAAGTACGTTATTGTTGAAAAGGAAGAAAGAAAATTCAAGAACTCAAACCATAGCGGAAGCAGCATAGTAGATCAAGATTTATACGATACAGGTGCAGTCAATGGAAATAATGAAGACACAAAGTGGGAGCTTATTAGAGAGAGTTGGAGAGGCTTTGATGATATTCTATAATTGTAAATATGCTCAAGCAATATAATATATAAACATTTATGTATATTATATACAGATACCCAAATGATCTAAACTATATTCATATTTTCTTCATCAGTTTCCAAATACACACGAACTCTGATGCCAGTATCTGTGGTATGATTGCTATTGACATCCGCTACTATCGGTTCACCCGCCCATCTGCTGGCAACCTTTCCACCGGTAGCGCTAGGTTGACTCCATCCTACTTGAGTTCTGGGGATCTTAATACCATAAATAAAGTTACAACACATAACGTTTAGTAAACTTGTTGAAATTCCTTGTAGACGATGCCGCTTCGATACATATATCCTAGATATACCCAGCATAATCTTAAATGTACCGTTATCTAAAATTTCACCCGTATCAACACTCATCCAGTGTCCAACAAAGGCCCGCTCAACCACAACTAGGCCCACAGCTCGGTTATCAGCAATGTATACAAGCACAGCGCCGTTATCGGATTGCTTTGATTTCCATAATTCCCTATCTCGTGGGGCATTAAGCTCGGTATTAACTAACTCAATCAAGTCCTCGGTAGCTTTCCTTTCGGGAGCTTTGGTTGGATCAATTTTAACTATATACCTTTGCTTCCTGACCGAGTCACGGTAGACGACCCCGCCCCAATTAGAGTTCCATTCACGTCCTTCAACGGCGCGCAGGTGAAATTTTTTATGTACAGCAGTATCAGTATGTGAGGTTGGTTGGTAGGTCATTTTGCAATCAGGACAAGTGGTCTCACGTATGGGAGAGCCAAAGGCCAGTTGTGTCTGAACCAGACGAGCGGGATTTGCCTTCTTCAAATGACCATCTGAAGAAATGAACGATAATTTGGACTGTTTTCTTCGTTTGATTGGAGATGTCGGGAAATTCCCTTGGGTCGAAACATCATTTTTTAGAACCTCTGGACTAGTGCTACATGAGGCAGGCAGCCTACTGCTTGAAATCGGGTCGCCACTATGATCTTGGAGTGCAGAGACTGATACTGATTCGCGAGGTGAGCCGTGGGGAGAACTCAAGATTAAGCGCTTTCTTCCGGAGTATGTATTTTTAACCACTCGACTTCTATTGCCAACAGTTTGGGGAAACACCATCATCCTCTTTTTCCTTTTTACGAAACTGGTAGACTTAATTCTACGGACTATATTATCTATAGGCTGAAATAGAGAACGAGAATTTACTAGGATCACGAGCTGGTCCGCATCATCGGGGGTTGGTCGGTTGGGTAGTTTACGAACAAATTACGCGTTCCACCGTACCTGGATCCAACACTGCAGAAGCCAAATTATATTAGGTTATGAGCCATGTGAATAATAAACTACGACAGCCCATTTTGTACAACCTCTTTGGTTGTAAACCGGCAAGAAAAGAAATGTATGTACCATAAATATAAATTCCTAAAGGGACGTACCAATTGACTAATTTGTAGTTTAACAAATAGCCCAATACGTCGCCATTTTAGCCCTACAATTAGTCCTGTACAGGGGATTATGTGATGGTCCATATCATGTCGACTGATACAGCACGATAGTGCGACCAAAAAATTGGCCATGTCATTGCGACGTGAATCGATGACCTAAAAAACCCTGTGACTTATACAAGGTGTTGCATTTATGTTTCAGGCTATTGCTTATTAGTTGGAATTTGCCACTATCAGAGAAATGAGGTGATTAGCTACCTATTATGGCTATGAGGTAGCCGAGCTTGGCCAGAATAACCTCAGCGGTGCCCAAATTTTTTTATCAGCCATGCATATATTATTTACCCTTGGCTCTTTGGTTATCGATGCATACATATCTTATTTAACTCTTCTCTTACTATTTCTTTTTTCTTTATAAAGCAAAGGCTTTATTCCTTTCAATATTTATTCCTTTATTGATCTTTCGTATCTTGGAAGGACTTTTGTTCATTTTTTCTCTCTTTCTTTTTCCTTCAGTAAATCATGGGACCCCCCTTCTCTTCAAGTGTTGTGTCTACGCTTCCAGCTTCGAAATCAACCCATACCGTTGGTGAACCATACAAGGTCAACCTTTCTAAAAATCAGTCCACTATAGACAAAATCGGGACTCCTGATATCTGGGCCCCGCTATTCTATAATCGCCGCGCTTCGACATCCACATCTTCAGTGGAGTCACCCGCTAACTTGCATGCGAATGCCAATATCGTGTCTTTCTCTACATGTAATAATCCCTCTGAATGCTCCAGGACAATCTCAAACAATCCGGATTTTAACGCTCATGTTCACGTTCCTGCTCCCAGGTTCGACTCCTTTGTTCCTAGGGCTCAGCAGGGCTCATTTTCTATTTCAACGCAAGATTCATGGATTAGAAACCATAATTCACGCCGTATGTCCCATAAAGACCTTCGTGAGTTTCCTTACTCTCCTCCACAATCTAGAAATGGAAGCATTGATGAGAATTATTCTAATCCTCACTTTGTTTCTCAGGGCCAATTCTCAAATAATGTCCACGTTTTACCTCCAAAGCCTATCGAGTATCACCATTATCAAGCCCAGAATCAATTTCAACCCCAAAACATGAACGGGAACATGACCCAGTATATAACCTCTGGGTATGATAATGTGCCAGATTATGGTAGCTTACCAGAACAAATAGCTTTCAAAGCCAGGAATGAACGCGTAACCCAACCTACTAGAGTTAGTCCACATTCATTCACTAATGGTAATAGCTTGGACTCCAAATCGTACTATTCATGCAAGCCCTACCATGAACCTTTTAATGCCCCGTACGATATCGATTCTTCATTCAATGGCAACAATGATACATACGGTAATAACTTTAACAAAATGGCAAACTCATATTCTTTTATTAGGGAAAAAGATGGTGTTGCTCATAGAGAGAATGTTAATTCTAATCTGGTTCACCATAGAAATACTTCACCAAATGTAGTGCTTACTTCTCGAACTTCACCTCAGAATGAAAAGGCTGAATCAGTTATTTTGGAGACACGAGAACAAAGTTTCCCTGTTGTTCGTCCAAATCGTTCAAGCCCAGTATCTGGCAAACCTTCTCATGGTAAGAATATTACCAAACTTGAATCTATGGTCAACAGTGAAAAGAAAAAATCCAAAAGCCTGGTTGATTTTAGAAACAGCAGCTCAAAAAACTTTGAATTCAAGGACGCTGTAGGACACATTGTGGAATTCAGTCTAGATCAATATGGATCTCGATTCATTCAAGACCAACTTGAAATGGCAGATGGTGAGCAAAGGGCTCAAATTTTCAGTGAAATTGAGCCTTATTTACTCTCTCTAATGACTGATGTCTTTGGTAATTACGTTTTACAAAAGTTTTTTGAATTCGGTAGTGATAATCAAAGGTATCGTATTGCTTCCTCTATGGAAGGGCATGTTGCGGACTTGAGTATTCACACCTATGGTTGTCGAGTTGTTCAAAAGGCTATTGAATACATTCAACGAGGTCAACAAATTTCATTGATTGAAGAGCTGACTGAGGGTATTTTACATTGTTTAAAAGATCAGAATGGCAATCATGTTATTCAAAAGGCAATTGAACGAATGCCGCTGTATGATATCCGATTTCTTTTTGAAAAGTTTCGAGGACATGTTATTGATTTGGCCACTCATTCTTACGGCTGTAGAGTATTGCAAAAATTGCTGGAAAAAACAACTTTTGAACATGAGCAAGGATATCATTATCAGCAATTTCTCAGCAGTGACGGTAAACAACAATTTTCAAGTTCTACTGAACCGAGTCCTTATTATCAAGCTGATCTATTGAGCGAAGTGTTGGCAGGGGCCAAAACTCTGCTCAAGAATCAGTACGGCAATTATGTTATTCAACATATATTAGAAAAAGGCACCAGAGAAGAAAAGCAGTACTTGATTGACATTATCATGGGCTCACTGTTATATTATTCAAAACATAAGTTTGCCTCAAACGTGGTTGAAAAGAGTATTCACAGTTGTACCACCCAACAACGTAAATGTTTTATCGCCGAGATCATTACTTCTTTTAATATGGAGAAAGGTGCTCCTGTGAGCAATGACCTTCACTACTCATCACCATTATCGATTATGATCAAAGACCAGTACGCTAATTATGTCATTCAGCGGCTACTGAAAGTTTGCAAAAAAGTTGATCGAAAGAATTACGAACTATTATCGTCGATGATCAAGCCTGAACTGCAGGGTTTAAGACGTGCTTACAATGGTAAGCATTTATCATCCATTGAAAAGCTGGTTTAATGAGAAAAGAACCCCGGTCTAGATGTTATTCCATCGTTGCCCCCTTCCATTTTTGCTCCTATTATTTCTATTTATTTATCATTTTATATATTTATTTGTCGCCCATGTTTATAGCTCAATACTGTCCGTTTATAAAACTGTTTGTTTAAAAAAAAAATATCCCTAGAATTACTTTAATATAGGAGGTTATAAATAGTGACTAGACAAATGGATCTATAACCCAGACTCCTACCTACAATTGTATTAATGGCTATCTATCTAGTTCCCTCCCTATAACCCCAGTCAATGCAGGGCAATGTCTTCTCTCAGATAGCCCTGCACCAGGCAAGAATGGAATCGGAGATTAGGAATGAGCGACAAAAGTTGATGGAGTCACCGGCCGGGTAAGTCCGAATATCGGCCTAGATTGAGTGACTCTTACCGCACACAAAAAGTACATACTAGAATCATGCAGCATGAGATGGCTCATATCTAGATGGTAGATATGTGGAAATATATATGGCCGTATTATTGCCATCTTTACGTTTCTTGAATTTTTTGTTCATTACCCATCTTGCTAACCATAATAGCTACTATCAAAATGTCATCTCCTGTTATTCTTCATCTTCGTGCTGAAACTAAGGCACTTGAACACCGTTCCGCCTTAACCCCTACCACCACCAAGCAACTTATCGACGCTGGCTACAAAGTCTACGTAGAAAAGTCCGCCTTACGTATTTTTGACGACGCTGAATTTGCCAAGGCCGGCGCCATTCTCGTCGAAGAAAACTCCTGGAAGACCGCCCCTAAGAATAGAATCATTATCGGTCTCAAGGAACTCGAAGAAGAATCTTTCCCCTTAGTTCATGAACACGTTCAATTTGCTCACTGTTACAAGGACCAAGGTGGTTGGAAGGATGTTTTAAGCCGTTTTCCCGCCGGCAATGGTATCTTATACGATCTTGAATTCCTTGAAAATGATAGCGGAAGACGTGTCGCCGCTTTTGGTTTCCATGCCGGTTTTGCTGGTGCCGCCATCGGTGTTCAAACCTGGGCTTTCCAAAAGACCCACAGCCATTCTGAAAAGCTAGGTCCTATCAAGGCCTACCCCAATGAGATCGAATTGATTAACAAGGTCTCTTCTGAAGTTAAGGATGCTGTCGCCAAGTCTGGCTCTAAGCTTCCCAGAGTTTTGGTCATTGGTGCATTAGGTAGATGTGGTTCTGGTGCCATTTCTTTACTTCAAAAGGTTGGTATCCCCGATGAAAACATTATTAAGTGGGATATTAATGAAACCAAGAAGGGTGGTCCCTTCCAAGAAATTGTTGAAGCTGACATTTTCATCAACTGCATCTATCTTTCTAAGCCCATTGCTCCCTTTGTTGATCTCGAGTCTCTTCAATCTCCTAAGCGTAACCTTTCCGTCGTTGTCGATGTCTCTGCCGACACTACTAACCCCCACAACCCAGTTCCTATTTACACTGTTGCCACTACTTTTGACGATCCTACTGTACCCGTTGAAGGTCTTAAGAGAGGCCCTAAGTTGAGTGTCTGCTCCATCGATCACTTACCTTCCCTTTTACCTAGAGAATCTAGTGAAGCTTTCAGTAGTGCTTTGTTACCTTCGTTACTATTGTTGAAGCAGAGAGATACTGCTCCTGTTTGGACTAGGGCCAAGAAGTTATTCGATCATCATGTCGCCAGACTTCCTGGTTCCAAGTCTAAGCTTTAAGCGAACTCTTGGTTTAGGATACTTTTTTCAAATGTATCATATGCTTAGAGAAAACGGGTCAAAAAGATAAAAGGCTTTAGGTGAACGCGAGATGTCGCTATTAGCTTTATTTAGACTGAATGGTTTTTCCCTAGTTTTTGTATATTATTTATTACACATTATTGGACTTTCTGATGAGAAAACACTAATACATTAATTGAAAATCATAAAATTAATCTTCAAATATTTACGCTACATTTTTTAAGATGTTTATTGAAGTACTAAAAATTTATATATATTAAAGCGCGCTGCTGGCGGTCTCACAACATTTGAGCTTATATATCTTAATTTTTCGTCGTATCCAGCTCGTACATACAGGAGCTCTGGTTTCGAGCCCGCATGTACTGGATCTAATAACGCGATCGTTATTCTGCTTCTCTCAGTCCCTATCGTGCTAAAAATTCTAATTTACTGGTATAATAACTCTAGTTGTTTTTTTTCTGTAAAAAATAAGAAATTACAAGCCCCACTTTATTCTGACTCGAGCTTCAACTAATGACCCCGCACACCGACCTAGGAAAAGTTGCCATAATTACTGGGGCGAACAGGTACGTCTCGAGTTTACAAGAGAACGAGTAGAAACCCCATGATTGACTAACTTCTTAAACAGTAATTTAGGAATATGTATTGGAAAAAGGCTTATGGATTCTATTTCCCCTGACACTAGATTGACTATAATTGTCTCGAGTCGTACTCTACCCCGTGCCAAAGAAGCATTGAAGACTCTCAAGGAATATGCCCTTAAACGTCATCTTCAACGTCCGGCCCTGATTGAGTTTGACTACATTCTTTTTGATTTTAATAATATGGTTTCAGTAACTGGTGCATCGCATGAGTTAAATAAGCGTTACCGACATATTGATTACTTTTTCGCTAATAGTGCTTTTGGTCTTTTTGATGGTATCGATTGGGTCATGGCCGCTAAAGAATGTTCTACTAATCTGATGCAAGCTGTTACTGACCCCTCTTATAAAAAGCAAATTATTGGTGGTACGACTCGTGATGGTATGGGGTCCGTATTTCAGGCTAATGTTTTCGGTCCCTGGTTTATGCTTAATGAGATTATTCCCTTAATGAAGAATGGGGGTAAATTCATTTGGATCTCTAGTCTTTTAAGTGACCCTACCCGAGTAGATTTTACTGATATTGAATTGGTTAAAAATTCCAAGTCATATGAAGGCTCCAAGCGTTTGATTGATTTACTACATGAAGCCACATACCAGAGACTACTCAATCAACATGGAATTCAGTCATATTTAGTGCATCCTGGTATTTTCCGCTCTTCCAGTTTTGCTCAATTTTTAAATATTTTTACTTACTACGGTATGATAATGATGTTCTATATTGCTAGATTTTTGGGTTCCCCGTGGCATGTTATCGATGCTTATGTAGCTGCTAATGCTGTCATTTGGGCGGCCACTAAAGCCACCCCTGAAACAGTAGACCAAAGCTACAAGTACGGTTCAGCCTGTGACTGGTCTGGAAAAGAGTATGTTAAGACAGAGGCTTTCGATTCATCAAAGAAAGAAATTGTAGAGGAGTACGTAGAGAAGAAGAGGTTTGAGTGGAAGCAGAAGTTGAAAAATCAGATTGATTAGGATGTCCTCCCATTATCCGAGAACCCTCGTTTTTTTCGATATACATTGTAATATAATAGATAAAGTAAGTTTCATTATTAAGCTCAGATGGTCTTAAACCTTTTTTTGCCAAGAATTTTTCAATAGCAGTTTGGGTTTATTTTATGACATCTGTCACAGCCGATCGGGGTTCATACAGTCTCACCGGCCTGGCCGCAGCACCCAGCCTCAGGTTCGCTATCGTCGCTATTTAGCTTGCTGACTGCGCGCTCTTACCTTTCTTCCTTTACCTCGTACTTTAAGCGCGATCACATTCATACTCCATGAACGTAATTAAGTTACAAGTAAGTGTTTTTTATAATTGGCTATTTTATAATTGCTGTTTGCTTTGAGTTTATACAAATTGCTGTTTTGGTAAGGAAAAAAAGTCAAAAGGCAGACTTAACTATACGGTTCATTGGCATGACAGACGTTAATAGGAGACTTCAAAATATATTTTAAACTGTTCTAGCTAGATACTAGGGTTAATATGGTATCTGTTCAGTTACTAGGAAGCAATTGTATTGTCTATTTGAGAGTTTTTATTCTAACTTCTTGAGGATTTTTAGAGAAAATTTCCGGTTCTATCGCAAGGCGATATTTTCGGATTAGTAGAAAATTTCCGGTATGTTCTATATTGTCTAAAAAATCTGTTTATTGATGAAAGGCGAATACAGGGAAATTCTAACTAACGGTTTTATTTTTTATTCAGCAATATTGATATTGATGAAAAGGGTTATGTTGATAAGCAAACCATCGTCAAAGCTGTTTCCGACTCCGGTGAAGCCTCTTATGACAATATCAGAGATACGTTGAAGCGTGTTGATGTAGATGCCAGCGGCCGTGTTGAGTTAGATGATTATGTTGAGCTCATTGCCAAACTTCGCGAAGGTGGTGCTCAAGGAGCTCAAGCTCCTCGAGGATTCCCTACTTCTGAATCGAGATTTGGTAACCAAGCTGAAGAGCAATCTTCTTCACCTAGGTTGGCCCCACAAGTACCCCAAAAGTCGTCTCAGCATCAGTCTAGAAAGATTGTTTCTGGTTCTTCATCTGGAGTTACCCATACTATTGATGATGAAGAACGAATTGAATTCACCCGACACATTAATAGCGTGTTGGCTGGCGACGCTGATGTTGGTTCTAGATTACCTTTTCCCACTGATACTTTTCAAATATTTGATGAATGCAGAGATGGTCTTGTGCTGGCTAAGCTTATTAATGACTCGGTCCCTGACACCATTGATACCAGAGTTTTGAATTTACCTAAGAAGGGTAAGTCACTTAACAACTTCACCATGAGTGAAAATGCCAATATTGTCATTAACTCTGCCAAGGGTATTGGTTGTGTTGTTGTAAATGTGCATTCGGAAGATATACTGGACGGAAAGGAGCATTTGATTTTAGGCTTAATTTGGCAAATCATTCGCCGTGGTCTGCTGAGTAAAATTGATATCAAGATTCACCCTGAGTTATACAGACTATTGGAAGAAGATGAGACTCTTGAACAATTTTTGAGATTACCTCCGGAGCAAATTCTCTTGAGATGGTTCAATTATCATCTGAAGGCCGCTGGATGGAATAGGAGGGTCAATAATTTTAGTAAGGATATTTCTGATGGTGAAAACTATACGATTCTTTTAAACCAGCTTGCTCCCGAATTATGTTCCAGATCGCCTCTTCAGACTACTGATTTACATCAACGTGCTGAACAAGTCTTGCAAAATGCTGACAGATTGGAGTGTAGAAAATATTTGACACCCAGCTCACTTGTTGCTGGTAATCCTAGGTTGAATTTAGCCTTTGTGGCTCATTTATTCAACACCCATCCAGGCCTTGATCCTATTTCTGAAGAAGAAAAGCCCGAAATTGAAGACTTTGATGCTGAAGGTGAGCGTGAAGCCCGTGTATTCACGTTATGGCTAAACAGCTTGGACGTCGATCCCACTGTAGTTAATTTATTTGAAGATCTTAAGGATGGTACCATTTTATTACAAGCTTTTGAAAAGGTAATTCCCGGTAGTGTTAACCCTCGTCATGTTAATAAGGCCCCTGCTGCTGGTAACGAGATGATGCGATTCAAGGCCGTTGAAAATACCAATTATGCTGTGGAATTAGGTAAGAATAATAATTTTTCCTTGGTAGGTATCGAAGGTGCCGATATTACTGATGGACAAAAGACACTCACTTTGGCGCTAGTGTGGCAGTTGATGAGACGTAATATTATCACAACTCTCAAGAGTTTATCCAGTAACGGTAAGGAAATTAATGACTCGGATATCTTACAATGGGCCAAGCAAAAGGCTGGTGGTAGATCAACAATTCGTAGTTTCAAAGATTCTTCACTTTCCACGGGTATTTTCTTGCTTGATGTTCTCAATGGTGTCAAGCCTGGCTATGTTGACTATGATCTTGTCATGCCCGGTAATACTGATGATGAAAAGTATGCCAATGCCAAGCTTGCAATCTCTATTGCTAGAAAGTTGGGTGCTCTTATTTGGGTTGTTCCTGAAGATATTATTGAAGTTCGAAGCAGGCTGATTTTAACCTTTATTGGTAGTTTGATGTCACTTGAATTATCATATTAAATAACAGGGATTAATGCTTTTTGTATTCATTAAGTGAGAGTTTTTTTATCAGGTTTTTTCTGGAAGCTAGATTTGTGGTTGTCACGTCTGTAATAATAAAAATACCAATAGTAGTGATTCAAGTCATTTTTAAACCAGGGAATTTTTACTGTTTCCATTTGTCGGTAGATTAGGATTAATAAAATTTAATAATCAAGTATTATAAAGATTAGGCAAAATTGAGCAGAACATGCAAGCAACTACAAAGAGCTTAGTACATAGTGGATCTGTAGTACCAAAACGGACTTAGGTATAGAACGGAAAAAAGGAGAAAAATGAAAGAAAGCGTAGTTCGTACGCTTTATATATAAAAAATAGAGACGTTATATTAGAATGAAGCACCGATAAAAAGAAATGTAAATTAATGTAAAAAAAACCAGAAAAAAGAAGAGAACAAAAACAAAAAATATGAGCCCTGAGTGAATGGAAATGATCTGTGCCTGGTAAAGACAGCGTAGATTGCGGTTCCAAGAATAAATAAGTATGCAAATAGTGATGGCTGAAAGTTTAAATCCGTAGAGAAAAAGCAGTCTCTGTATTGGATCTAGTTGGCGACAGCAGGATCGGCACGGGGTTTAACAAAGTGGGTACCATTTTCGATAGAGGACTTTAGGGGCAATAAGAAGGGCACTGTGAAGCCCAGGGCAATGTACGAGATGGTCAATATGCAGGATGTGGTGGGCTTTTGAGCAGAGGCACGGTTAATGTGAGCGCGGTGAGTGTGTAAGAATTGGGATAATTGGCACTGGGCCTTGGAAAGTGTGGACTGGGGGAGAGGGCAGTGGGGGGTATTGATGAAATTCATTTTTTGGGGGTAGCGGGAACAGAAAGGGATTTAAAGGATAGATGTATAATTACGATGGCGACGGCTATATATCTGAAAAGTATATAACGGCAAGATGGAGATATTTATATATACGGGCACCCTTTGATAATCATATCCACCACACCCTTGAAGAATGGCTATAGAGATTTACATTTAATATCGTATGATATGGATAAGAATAAAGCGCGCTCTGACTGGGTTTGATGCAAGTTTGACCTCTTTTTCTGGCCGTGCGTATAGGAGGTCCGCTGGGGTGTCTTATGGTAAGGGGTTCTAAGGTGGTGCAATTTGAGTCATCATGTGAATCAGCTTCAACGCCCAATGTAGTTCTGGCCAATAGAGGTTGGCCCAAAGGCACTGGTCATGCTAACGACGTGGATGGGTAACATGGTGGTCAGCAACTTGTTGCATGATAATCGGCTTTTCCGGGACGTTTATTGGACACTTGTCGAGAATAGGCCATCTCGGTACTTTGCAGTCAGAAAAATAGGTTACAAGGGTTAAGGTGTATGGTAACTATTCACAGAATGGTGTATCAAAATAAATGTTGGTCTGTGTCGGACGTTTTTGGCAGCCGGCTGGGTTTAATTATAGACTTGGGGATATTTGCTGTTATTGACTACAATTTTTTTAAGAAAAAAAGTACAAGGTATATCTACACACGTCCTGTTTTACTTTAGGCATCAGACCCCAACCCTATTCCGGTTCCGTTCTGGTCGAGGCGGGGACGTTCCGGGCTGGCATACGGTGGTTAGACCAGGTGTGGTGGTTTTTGTGCTTGTTAAGGTGCTGTGGCTATTAGTGGGTGTGTATATTTTGCGGTTGTAGGTGGTATTGGGTTATCGGTAAGGAATACCGCGATGAGGTGATTGGCATTACCAGTTGGGACGCGCTGGATACGCACTGGGTACCCGCTGGGTACCCAGTGGGCATCGTTCCCAAGGTCAGCCGGGCCCTTAGTCATGACTCTCTCTGACAAGCGGTTCTTTTTCGTTCGGATGTTTACGGTTCGGAAGAGCTGAGGCAGGAGGAGGGATGACACCGGAGGGCAAATTAAACTGAAGAGTCGTCCCAAATTGAAAAGATTGCCATACTAATCTATCATCAACCCATCTAGGGGCATTTTACGTCGAGCTTGGCCGTCAACGATCAACTACATCAAAAAAAAAAAAAAAAAAAAAAAAAAAAGGCGTCTAGTTTTTATTTTATCTGTTTACTTTTGTTTATTTTGTTCCATCTGGTTTCCCGCTCTTTTCAGCTCGTTTTCGGTCCTGGTTTGTTTCATAGTATTCGTATACCACCGTCCTCACCTATAGCCGTCTCTCTTCCAATTTGGCCCAACAAGCTGCAAGCAACTCGCAATTTTGAATCATCCATCATCAACTGTCCATGACTCCAATCCCCAGCTATCGTTCCACCCGTATTATTATTATTTGATTCACAAGCTCCCACCAACCCCCCTCTTTGTATTTTTCTCGGTTGGATAGCCGCTTTTTTTAGTCGGTATTTTCTGTATTAGCTTATCTTCCCTTTTGTCCCCAAAACCCTTCCTCATGAACCGCGCCGCTGAATCATCTACTATAGCCGCCGCAGCCGCCCCGAAGATCTCTGATAATCCTAGTATTACTAATGGTGATAATCCTCCTAGCAATGCCCACAATACCCTGAATATCAAGAGTACCCCGAATGCAAATACAAACAATATCAGTAGCGACTATGTTTTAAATAATACCGGTCAGGCCACTTTTACTCAATCTCCCAAAATCCAACAATTGGTAACTGCCATGTTGACCAAATACACTTCCACCCTGGGTAGCGGACTCTCCCTAGACACTAGTGCCATTCTCTCTACCCAACTCTTTTACAAACAAACTCAACTGATTTACACAAACCAAAATCAGCAAGTGGCCGGTCAACCCCAATCCCCAGTAGCTGCTGAGCTGACCAATAACCTGCTGAGGTCTGCCTCCTCGCTTATCGACTACCACTTGAACCTGGCCAGCTCCGTCACCGATGGTTCGTCCGCCCGCCAAAACCCAGAGTCGGCAAGTCCTTCTCTGCTGAGGTTGCGTTTTGGACAGCACGAGCTCTTTGTTATCCCGGATAACCCATACACCCTGGTAGTGGTGATCGACAAGTCTCTACTCAGTGCCCCTCTCTAATCATAGTGCTGACCCTGTTTGAAACCAAAATAAAAGTAAAAATAAATATACTGAAATAATAAAATTAAAAATCGGCTCCTTTACTACCGTGATGCCCCCGGTTCTATCTTTACTAGCGTTTTGCCAGGTTTTTATTCTTCAGATATGTATATGCATAAATCCACAATAACCTAACATGGTAGTCTAGGAGTTAACGTTCAACAAGCCACTCATTAAATCTACTTTTGGATTAATATACCAGATTTGTATACAAGTCAACTGTCCGTCTTGTGGATTACACGGAATCTTTCTAAACTTCTTGATTTTACTAAACAGCTAAGCTATCTTTAAAATAGAACCCAATAACCAAGTGACGCAAATCTCATGCTTTGCTTATTAGTTTACCTGGTATCTGAAAAGTGCCTGAGTCTGCCCGCTCAAACACATTAAGCCATTCCAAGTAATTGTAAATCTATATGATGGTTTGAAAAAAATTGCCTTAAGCCGGAGTCGAACCGACGATCTTAGCATTACTAGTGCTACGCCTTACCAACTTGGCCATCAAGGCGTCGGTTTATTTGTTCCACAGTTTAGATTTAATCTATTGCTCAAAAATGGTGTTACCGCTCATGCTAAATATTCTTTAATTGGCCGGTTAAGTCGATTTGTCTCAAAAGACATAATTCAAATGTTGATCACAGCTATTCACCTTCTAAATTCCTTTAACTTTTGATTAACAACAATTAAATTTGAATTTAGATATAGTTTTATTTTATTTTTACTCATATTTTTAGTTTATAATTTTGAAAGCTGACGTAGGGGTTCAACACGAACTTTTGGTTCAAAAAAAAGACAATTACACTAAAATTCAAAAAAGATAATTTTTCATGTTTTTCAAAGGATAAATACTGGTGTTCTTTTAAAATAACAAACACAAATATTTCACTGATAGATAAGCGAATAAAGAGAAGATATTATTATAAATACAAATACACAAAAAAAGAACAGGAAATGGTTAATGATAAATAAAAAAGAAGTGTATGTAGTAGAGGACGGAACAGGCAGTGTGTTTCTAAATTATTTTTTAATGCAGAAAGAAAAACACTCAAGTGGTCCATAATCTAGCAGTACCATCAGCACCAGCACTAAAGAGCCAGGCTTCCTTAGGATGCCAGTCGACAGCTAAGATACCCAAACTAGCCTTAATTTCATGACCCTTAAGAATCTTAAGGGGAACTAATAGTGGGTTCTTCATCATATCATCATAAACAGTACCATGGAAGACATTGATATTACCATCATCAGAGGCCGAACAGAATAAGGGTAAGCCACCCTTGTGGAATGCAACATCACGCACAGCCTTTTCGTGGTATCTTAGCGTCTTGTAGGGCTTTGTGGAAATATCCAGATCATGCCATGTCATACGCTTATCGAAAGAACATGTTACAATGTTATCACCACGGGGGTGAATATCAAAACTACTAAGCCATCTAACACCAGGCATAAGCTTCTTCGTCAAGACTTGAAGAGCCAAATCGTAAATACGAACATAACGTTGAGTAGCGACGTACAATTGAGGCTTGAAGGGATGAAATCTGGCATGTTGGACAATACCCTTAGACTTTCTGAAAGGTGATTGTGAACTATGCTTGGAAACTTGATGAATCAAGACTGCGCTATTAGCGCCTTCGGGTGATACAGTGACAAAATAATCACCCTTTCTATGCCATGTAAGCTTCTTAATCGTCTTACGGCATGTAATGACAACACCAACACCATTATCGTACTGTTCAGCAGAGGGTTTTATCCACTTAGAAACAGGAGCCTTATTCTTAGAAACAATATTATCATCATCATCATCACTATCACTACCGACTTCGGAATCTTCTTCGTCTTCGCCTTGTTTGACAGGTCTATTCTCATTGGCTTTGCTGCCATGGGTAGCGAAACCCCAACCAGCTTCAATCTTTTCTCTACCAGCATTTTCAATCTCAAAATCAAACAAATTGGGGGGCACAACCAAGTAAATATTCTCACCAGCACCAATAGCTAATAATCCACATTCCTTGTTGGGGTTCCAGGCAACAGCCTCAACATTATCTTCTTCAAGGTCATCACCGGTAACAACGTCCAATTTCCATAATTCACGGCCAGTGAGGGTTTCCCAAATTCTTACAGTACCATCATCACCACCAGTAGCCAAATATTGACCAGTGGGATCGACACTCAAAGTTCTCACACGGCCCTTGTGACCCGTGAAAACAGTCGAGCACTTAATGGGGAAGGGTCTAAGATCCTTAGGTGAAGGAAGGTCAGGAATAAGTGAATCAGGATCAATTTGAAGCTTATTCTTACGGACACGAGGTGCCAAGTAAAGATCAAGAGAACGCTCAAATCTTTCACGCACACCTTCAGAATAACCAGGAACCTTTCTAAGGGCATTGTATTTCTTAGGCAAGAAATTTTTTTCACGATCTTGACGATCAGTAGACTCCCACTTTTGAATATCTTCTTCAGTTGGTAAGTATTCCTCAGGGGGATTGTATGATTCTTCATTGGTAGGAGGAGGAAGCTTAGGAGCCCGAATATGCATGATATGGTCGGCTTGTTCGGGGGCGTTGTCGGCCCAAATATCAAATAAGGGTCTGGATTCAGGTTGGGCGGGCTTGTTGGGAACAATTCTACCTTCTCTAATGGCACGGACAATCTTCATTACACGCTTGGCTTCATGTTTGGATGGAACAAAACGACGTTTAGGTTCAGGGGTAGCAGTAAGAGGCATAACTTCTTGTTGGCCTGAAAACCATTCAATGGTATCTTCGTAAGGGTTAACGGAATCATCAGGATTTTCACCCCTTTGAATTTTTTTAATCAGTTCCAATTCTTCTGAAGTAAGTTTTAAACCAGCACCAGTATTTCTGTCTAAAAGACCAGTCCAACCTTCGGGTAATTCGATAGATTCTAATAAAGAATCCAAAGCGCTACCGGCGGCCGGTCTCATGATTCTTTTACCGTTAATATCGTAACCAATGTGAGGCATTTGCTCATAGGCTGAGAGAGGAATATCTCCAATAGTATTAGTTTCTTCAGCATCAGTATCATCAGAGTCATAAACAGGAACAATTTCAGGTTTCATAGGACGGGGCTTACCATCAGCACCGGGGATGTAGGTAATGTCGGTGTCTTCTTCATCAGAAAATTCTAAATCGGAACCGACAGGAGTAAGCGATCTAATACGAATATTATCCATAGAAGGCTCAGAAGTATTATCAAGATTGAATTCTTCATCACTAAGGTCTTCATCAGCTTCGTCGCCTAAAAGTTCCTCAAATTCCTTGTCTTCTTCATCAGCACTGTCAACAGAGAGTTCTTGTTCATTTTCCGCATTAATAATGTCTTCCTCAGCACTTTGAAAATCGTTATCTTCATCTTCCGAATCATCTTCATCGCCAGAAGCATCTTCATCACCAGAGGCATTCAAGAGTCCATTAAGATCACCAAATTCTTCTTCGTCGCTTTGAGATTCTTCCGTAGTCTTTCTCTTAGAAGAGGAAGGCTTGGAGTAAACCAAAGTAGGGGTAGCGGTGGCAGTCACTTCCTTCTTCTGATTTTTTAAAACAGAAGTTTTCTTAGCTTTAACAACCATTTGTCTTAATTTCTTTTCTCAATAAGAATCAAATTAGATGATAATTGATATCGGTCAAGTATGTATACACTTCAAAATGTTTTCGTCCCAAACTAAACTTTTTCTGGAAAAGAAAAAAAAACAGAAAAAACGAAAAAACGAAAAAGAGTGAAGAAAAACGAAAAAAACGAGGACGCCTAAACGTCAGGGTAAATTAAATTTTAAGACAATATCGATAAGTTACCTATACTAATGGTAGTGTTCAAACATGAGGACAGTGTTAAATACAGATATATAGAAATATAAGTAGTTAAAAATTATAAAATAAAATTACAATCAATACAGAAGCTAAGAAAATAAATTCTGAAAAGAAAAAGGCAAATTGTTTGAAGAAAAAGCAGTGAAACAAGTAAATAGTGTGGTAAAAAAACCTGCCTAGTAAATATATAAGTTTTATCTCCAGTTAGCGGCCGCGTTTTCTAGTCCGAAATTAATGTCCGTGGTGTAGGCCACATGAGAGCCGGGGTTCATCGCCGCTACCGCAACAGCTTCGGGGTCCACAACTTCATTGCCCTCGGTAGCAGAACCATCAGGTCGGGCAGTAACGTAACGCTGTTGTTGTTGCTGTTGTTGTTGTTGTTGTTGCTGTTGTTGTTGTTGTTGTTGTTGTTGTTGTTGCTGTTGTTGTTGTTGTTGTTGTTGTTGTTGTTGCTGTTGTTGTTGCTGCTGCTGTTGCTGCTGTTGTTGTTTGCGCGCATCTGGCGACAATTCCAATTGATCAATGAGCTCTTGAATAATTCTTCGGAACGGCTTTTGTTCATGACTGGGTACCGATGACTTCATCTTCTTATAGGCGCCAATTAAATCCTTCGAAGACCAAAGTCCTCGGCCGTCTACTTGGGCTATGGCATCCCAGTCAACTTGTTCTTCGGTGATATAATTTGAATCACGTAGCTGTCTCAATAAATTTAATCTATCGGCATTAAGCATGGCACCGATTTTAGCACCCATGGACTTTTTGTTTATCTTATTCCATTTGTAGCGACACTGGATTCTTGACCGGGTACCATCCATTCGCTCACTTACGGCGGTCCAGTTAATATCCCCAGTAAAATTGTCTTCGGAATTCAACATATCAGCAATGATATCACTTAATCGAGCTTCTTCTTCGGGTGACCATTTATTTTGAACTCTTCGCACACCACATTTGACGTAATTTCTCCATCTATCACGACAATCTTCAGGCATACGACCCAAGGTTTGGCCAATGACTTTCCACTGGGCGCCGTGCTCATTGAATAAGCGTCCCAACTCCATATCCTCATCGGGCTTCCACTTACCACGAGCTTCATATATATGATATGCACGTCGTACGTGTTTGTAAACACTAGCACGGGATCTATGGCCCAATACAACCGAAACTTGGTCCCAAAAATGATCTTTTTTACGCTCGTTAGCCCATACCCGCTGACACAAAGTTTTACGATCAATGTTATGCACGGACATATAGTTCTGCATGAATATATCTAAGGCTTCTTGTTCTTCACGTGTGAATGAGCCCAAAGTCTCAGTACCATCGCCAGTCCACGCCGTACGCTTAGACTCCCGTTTGATTGCAGATCGGGCAAATCCAGCTTGGTTATTTTGTGTGATTAACAGTTGATGATGTGCCGCTGCAGCGGCAGCGTGAGTTGGATGCATACCTACAGGATGAATAGCATGCTGATTATGGTGAGCCACAGCGGCAACAGCAGCAGCAGCAGCAGAAGCTTGGTGTTGGAGTAGATCTAACTGGTGTTGCTGAGAATGATGGTTCTGTTGTTGATTTTGCTGATTTTGTTGCTGGTTTTGTTGTTGTTGTTGCTGTTGCTGTTGCTGTTGCTGCTGCTGTTGCTGTTGTTGCTGCTGTTGTCTTTGTTGTTGGCGTTCTTGTTGGCGTACTTGTTCTAATCTTTCAGCATCGCGTTGCTCCTGTTGTTGGCGTTCTTGCTGTTGACGTTCCTGTAACTGGCGTTCTTGCTGTTGAGCAGCTGCTACAACAGCTTCTGCATGCTGCTGATCTAAAGACTGAGCAATGGCAGTAGCTTCCATCATAGCATCCTGTACCATTTGTGCATCCTTGGAGATATTGCTACCATCAATGTGTTCTAACGCGGGATCAACGTTACTATCAACTTCACCCTCTTCAATATCACGTCGCCTTTTCTTTCGAGACTGTAGCTGTGGCGGGCGTTGCTCAGCAGCGGCAGCAGCAGCTTCGGCAGCGGCAGCAATATAGTCAGCATCAGCGCCTGTTAATTCTTCATTCAAGAAACCGGCCCAATTTTGATTATCACCTCGTGTTAAAAGATCGAAGTTCATTTCATTATCAAAATTAGGTTGCTGGATATGTTGCTGGTGTTGTTGATGTTGTTGATGTTGCTGATGTTGCTGTTGTTGCTGTAATTGTAATTGGTGTTGCTGACTTTGCGAGCCTTTAGGTTTTCTACTATCATTTACCGAAGCTTGATCCTCACCGAGGGTACCACCAACAATTCGCATGACAGCATCTTCAACACCGTGGTCCACATTAGGGTCCTTGTTAGAGCTACCATCGCTGAGAGATAATTCATCTTTAACAGGATGAACATGAACATCCTTAAAAGCATCTAATTTAAGCATTTGATCATTATCCAATACAGAAGGTGGACTTAGATCTAGGTCTTTATCATCCTGAGACGCGTTCTTCTTTTTATTTTTGCGGGCCCTTTTACGCTTTTTATCTTTCGTAACGTTACCAAGTTCCAAGAGCGCTTGTGCACCTAATTCTTCTTCATGGTCAGATCCATCACCAGCTACATCTAAATCACCCTCATAGTAAGGTAAGGGAAGGCCGGATTTCACGGGACCAGGAGATTCTGGCTCATCGACAGATTTATCCTGAGTGTTAGGGTACTGTTGGTAGGGACCACTAGATCTCCAGCCGCCGAGGCGGTCGAAAATCTTACCTAGAGTAGAGTCCTGTTGACTTTTTTGAGGCGAAGGCATTGGGGAAAAAAATTAAATAAACCCAGAAATAATGTGACAATAAAAATAAAATAAAGTCCAAGATTTAGAACTGAATAAATCCGCTAGTTTCTGAAGTAAGTCCAATAAAACGCGTGCTAACTTATAGCGCTAGTGGGGGAAACACCCGAGATGATAGAGCGTAATAATGATATGGGAACGCGACGCGTTTGCTTATAATATTGATAAAGCAACTAAAAATAGTTTGCGAGAATCGAGTTCAATCCTGACCCATAAGTTAGTACTAAGAAATTAAGCGTCAAATCAACGACGGCGACGATACATCGCCATCGCAAAAAAAACCAGAGCAGACGCCCATATTCTCTAAAGGTGTACTTACCGTATAGACTAGCGCGGTCAAGCCACAACAAAACGAATATGATGGTAGATAACAATAATAACCGGTCACCCTACAGTCAAGCGAGTTAGAGTTGAAGCAAAGTAAGAGTGAGAGGCGATTTCAGAGGAGGGTAAATCTGACTTTTTGATGATTTTGTCGGGTGGATTTTTTTTGACGATTTTTGGGAGGGGTTTTGGAAGGGTGGATAACGGGATACAATATACACAAGGACTGAAATCATCTAAGGCCGCTTGAATGATGGGCCATTATTAGACATTATGAGCCCTATAAATCCAGCTCGTTGGGAGAAAAAAAAATATATATATATATACGTATTTATACATTATGTGCTAATATAGCTATCATCGTAATATTGAAGGTATCGCAGAATTTATATATATTTTACCTATTCATCAATATACAAAAAATATATATATATATTTAATGGCCCAGATAACTCAATACTTACCCACTGCCCAGAGCAAAAAGTCAGTCAAGGCCTTACTTGCCCATGTGGAGTCAGTTTCTGCTGAGCCCGCTGCTGGTGCTGGTGTACCTGTTTACCTTCAAATAACTACCAAATTCAAAGAAGTCGTGCCTAAGCGTGTCCTGATTCCACATTTGGTTACTATTCCCCATCGTATCACCAAATCCTCGACTAAATGTTCTGTTTTACTGATTGTCAAGGACCCACAACACAAATATAAGCAGGTCTTGCAGGATCCCAAGTCGACCGAGACTAAGGATCTCTTTGCTGAAATTTTATCATTATCTAAATTAAAGGCCCGCGCCCGTGGCGACCGAAATAAGCAATTATTACTGAAATCTTTTGATCTGATTGTTGCTGATTATCGTGTTATTGATCTTTTACCGGATATTCTCGGTAAGGTCTTTTACCTCCACAATAAACGTACGCCTATCCCTATCCATTTGTCACCCCCTTTGGCCATCGCTAAACCTGTCGGAGGGCAATCCGCAAAGTATAATACCGCAAAATCGCAAACGGCTAAAAAGCAAGAAGATCTTATTGATCCCACTTTTATCCGTGCTCAAGTTCGTGGTATACTAAAATGTACCCCTGTGGCACTTGTCCCCAGTTGTACTATCTCTATCAAGGTGGGCTTTGCGGGCTTCCCAGTTGAGCATCTTCTTGAAAACTCTGAAGCTGTCGTGCGCGATTTGTGTAGAACTGTCATCAAAAAGGGCTGGGAAAATGTTAAGGCAGTGCATATCAAAACTCCGGAAAGCGCTAGTTTACCCATGTATAAGGCCGAAGATTGACTATTTTAGCAAGAGAATAAAGTTAAGAGCGGATTTCTAACGGGATTGTGAATCTTTAATCATGGCTACATTGCCTTTTTTATCATCTAGAAAGAAAATTCTCTTTCCGAATGGTATTTGTACATTAATAAATAAATTTTAAAAATCAATTAAATAGCATTGACCACTATATTGCTTGGTCTATGAATTTTAAGTCTGGTTGACTCAATTGGTTTGTCCCTTCCAAATTAGCGGGCTTGCCTAAGTAGGCTTTTGCAATAAATGTAACTAACTCATCGGTAACTTCCATATGACCACCACCAACCAGCATATAAACGATCCCATTCTTCTGGTCCAGCTGTTTTAACCCAATCCAATCTTGCTTGTAAATATCGCGATCTTCCAGCTTGATACTTTTCTTTGTTGATTGATTAAATTCCCAAAACCAGGCACTCTCCTTTGGCTTAATCATTTCATCATCTTCAAACATAATTAAAACAAGTTTATTTAGCCGCGCTAAGTTTTGCCCATACGACCTCGTCTTAACTTCACGTTCATTATTAACATCGGCCAAAAAATTTGAATGCTTTAAATAATTTTCGTACTCGATCTCGGAATTAGGATCTCGGAAGTACTGTGATACTACGACATGACCCTGAGTCCAATCACGCCATACTATTGACCGCCACCGAAGACCACCCCACCATCGCCAGGCGTTGGGTAAGTCAAAAACACCGTTATGAGGTGATCCAAAAGTAATTAGATTACGAATCGAAGGGCCCAAACAACCGCCACACATTGACCCATCGTTACCTGTATCACCGGAAGACGAAGGCTGGCTAGTACACCGTTCCATATACCCACGTAGAAACAGGCCACCCTGAGAAAACCCCAATGCGTCGAACCCATGACCTAATCCTGGAATTTTGTTTAGCTGTTGGCAGACCTCAACTAACTGTGAAGTTAAATTACCACTTAACCCAGCCTGTTGATCCTGGCTGGGTGAGTCGAAAAACTGAATACTGTGAACTAAGGTTCCCGGATGGACGGATTGGATGCATTTAGCAGTGTGGATCATGAAGGCGCTATTGGCATGATCACCTAATCCATGCCATAAGACTACTGGAAGGGGAGTTTCAGAAGCCAACGAAGTTTCAATTGTGTCTACTTTACACTCTAATGTAGGAAGAGCCGCCACCTTGAAGCACACGTAAGTAACATACATTAAAAAGAGCTTTAGGGAACCAGACCACCGCATATTGAAAAATATAAAAGATGAATATAATTAATAGAAAGCAAATGATAAGAAAAAGAAGAAATAAAAATAAATTAAAAAATACAATACAGCAACTAGCAAGTGTTGAGGAGTTGGAATTTGAAGTTACAAATAAGCAATATTAGCTCTGTAGGATATTGTGAAGCGCCTCACGTAAATTAATGGTGATCGATATGCATGAACTTACAATATTGACAATCCAGTCAAATGAACGAAACTTAATATTGGTTGAATTTGATAGAGCTTTACACCTACCTAATGTTCTCTATAGTATAATACAATAACGGAATCTAAAGATTCCTTTTTTCTTGAACAGTCAGTCAATTGGAATATTATAAAAACCACCGTTTAAACCATTATATTTTATTCCCCGAAGCTCGTTTTGAAGGAGGAATGTATTTTCCCTTAGACACTGTAGATGACAGTTCTCGATTGATGTTTTTCAGAATACCAGCGCTTTTATCATCGTTTGCTTCACGATTAGTCTCAATATTATCTTTACACACGAAAGAAGAGACCGAATTTGAAGACTCATTGGGAAATGCCATACTTGAGTTGGCTTTATTTGAGACCTTTGTTGTTGAATTAGAAGTGGTCAGAGATAATCTCTTCATATCCAGGCTTAAACCATCTTGATTGTCACTATCACGGTCTTTGTTACTAGGTTCAGTAGCTGTCAAAATTGGTTCAGCACCTTTAAAGTTCTCACTACTACCGCCAGTATAAGTCTGCCCTTTTCTTTGGGGTTCAGCTCCTGTCGGCAACCTGGTACGGTTACCTGATAAAATCGAGTTGATGGCTTTCAAATGCGGACTCTTCAATGGCCGGGCTGTAGATGGCGTGTTATTATTATTACCAATATTAGTATGATATTCAGGCTCCGAAATACTACTACTATTATTTTCTTTGCTATTGTTTTGTTTTACGGCTTCGCGTTCACGTTGAGCTCGGGTACGAAATAATGGCACATCTTCTTGAGGTACAAAGCCCGGTCGAATCTTGATGGTCTTGCGTACGGAGCCATCTGCTCTGAGTGACCCACCAACGTACCGAGATCCATCGTCGGCCGTTTTTATACCAGAATTGGATAATGGCAAAGACATAGCTTTTTGACACGCCAGAGAATAGTTAATAGTGATTAGTGTTTATGGCTTACGTTGGAGGCCAATATATGCCAGCGAGTAGAAGCCATACACATGAGGTTAGGGTAACCAATAGGGACTCAACTTCTATCACCAAAAGAAGGTATATTCTTAAATAATCGAATTATTTATACCCTTTTTTAAATTAAAAAAGGTATAATGATATTGGGTATAATAATATAAACTACTACTTATCATATAGTTGATTAAGAAATAACAGCTATTTTAGTATGGATATTTTTAGTCGCACTTATAAGGCGGGCTAATAGGCTAATTCAAAGCCCCAGGCATTCTAAAAAATCAAGATTGCGACAAAACGCTGAAAATTATATGGCTCAGAATGATTTTTTGCTATATATGGGTACACATATTTATTGAGAGATTTTTTTGACCAATTCTAGCTGGTCCATAGTAATCTTTCCTTGAACACTATAATTTGTTTACTTTTTTATGAGTTCTTTGTGGTTTTCTGTCTGTTGTGAATTCTGGTTAATTCATACTTTTGTATATAGTTCATTGACAATCCATCTCGAATTCACAAGTTTTGAACTTCGTTAGCCTAATCTGCTTTATTCTTATCCATCATTCCCATTATATGGTTTCGGGAGTCTTCGGCTCTTATACCATAATATTCCTTGATTCAAATTTTGATGGGTCATACAGGCGTAATAATATACAAAAAATAATCATATAAAAATAGATACAAACATATTTGCGAGTTCCTTTAACATGAAAGGGTGACCTTCCCCTGATGAACTCGACATTAAATCTTTGCCCTAAGGTCCCAACGCATTTAGGCTGTATACTCGTTCCAAATCATATTTCGTTTTTACTTCAACCTTCATATATTTTTAGAGGCAAACCCAGTCGCTTGGCCCCATTTCTTATTTTATTATTGAAGGACTGGGCTTTTATTTATTTATTTTTAATTTGTTCCATTACAGAGGTTTGTTTGAATTGATCATCCGAAGCTGCTTATTTGATTTTGTAAGCATATTTTTGACTGATTCCTCCATATCTTTGAAGAGAAGTGACTGACAAAGCATAAATTATACTACATTTACTAGAATTGCTGCAAACGACACCTACTAAAGTAAAACACAAGTGGTGACAAAAAATGTCAGAACCTACTTCTCCAGTTCTGGCTAGTGCCTTACGTACTACCCTAAAAGATTTTGCCAGAAATCATAAGTTCAGGTCCACGCCCTCTATGCGACGTGATCTTCGTTTAGCCCTGTTTATTTCAGCTTCTAACAATGGTAAATATTTTGCTGAATTCTTTCCGGATACCATCGTACCTGATGCCCGAACTGAGGAAACTTTTAAACGGGAAATTGACCTTGAAAACGCTAAATATGGTGTCAGTAGGCCCGCTACTCCAGCTAATGCTGATACACATACCCAGGAGACAGTACCTGAACTTCAACCACCCGATGATATTGAACCATATTATACAGATGATGATATTGGCATAATTCAAAGCGCGGATTCTGAAGAAGAGGACATGTTTGATGATGCGCCCTTGGCGTGGGTTCCCGATCATCCGGCAATTGCAAGATTTGCTCAACAACAACTTGGTCAAGGCGAGCTTGAAGCAGAGGATCAACCCAATCAAGGTGACGGTTCAGATCAAGGTGAAGATAACGATAATGACACTATGTTTCAATTCGCTAATCATGCCGATTTTCAATACTCTTTCGAAGATGAAAATGACGATGAAGAAGGAGAAGGAGACAACGGTGAAGACGAAGAAGTAGGCGGTGATGATGATGATGATGATGATGATGATGATGATGATGATGATGATGATGAAGACGATGGTTTTGATGGCGTATATCATCGAAACGAAATTTTAGAGGAGCTAGCCCGCCGTGGGGTCCCTGTTTCATTTGCACGTGAATTGAAAAAATCTTCGAAAAACACTGAAATGAATTGGATTTTACGTGAGGTCAAACGAGATGATCCCGCTCACCCCGGCCGCCCTTGTCTTCGAAAATTAAAGAAGGGTGAGCCTACGTATCACTGTCAAACATGTGCCATTGACGAGACTTGTGTTCTTTGCACACACTGTTTTGATCCTGAATTTCACAAAGATCATAATGTCCAAATTTCTATCCAGCAGGGCGACAATGGTGGTATTTGTGATTGCGGTGATCCGGAGGCCTGGTCGCGAGAAATTACTTGTAAACATAGCGTTTTGAGCCCTGACATGGTTAAACCCTTACCTAGTGATTTTCAAGCCTCATTCGAAACCACGGTGGAGATCGTCCTAGATTTCTGTTTAGATATTTTACAACCTGCTGATTTGTTTATTAGCAAAAATAATACCGAAGACAAGGTTCTAGCTCATGTTAAGGCCTCAGCGTTAAGTAATGAAATATATGGGGGTGAAAATGATAATGTTGAAAATCTTGACAACTCTTATTATCTGAATTTGTGGAATGATGGTAAACATTCTTTCCACGATGCTATTAATATGATTACCCGTGCTACCCACAAGTCTCCAGCTTTTGGTAATATGGTGGCTAGAAAGGTCGATTCATACGGTAGATCTACACTGGTAATTAGTGAAGATTTGACAGATTTGATAGAAAAAAAGACAGCTGTTAGCCGCACTGGCTTAATGTCCACTATTCGTTCATCACGAGATACTTTTCGTGAAGAGATGGTTGATTGTATTATTAATTGGCTGAATGATATCTGTATGACTCCAGTTTGCAATAACTATTTAGTAGTTAGTGACATTATTGCCAAGGCATTCTGTAAAGAATGGACCGTTGGAGTTGGTCAACTTCGTGGAGAGTTGGAATCTGATTTTAAAACAAGTGCCTATGAGAATAGCAAATCTTCAGCAATCAAGGCTCTTAGTAATGAAGAAGCCATGAAGAGATTCAGATCAGGGCTTACTTTACCTCCAAACTGGTCTGGGTCGTGGTTTGACACTTATTTTGATGATACTGAAGCCAAGTTTGAAAGCTCTAACGCTTCTACTACCACTACCACTACTACTACTAATGACTTGGAGATTGATATGGTTTATGGTAAAAAACCAGATTACTGGACAGCTAATCAAAAGGATAAGTTCAATGTTATTAATGACGTTCAAGAACTTCTTGGCGTGGATAAAATACCAGCCAATGCTCGTATCAAACATTTCCTTTTCTTTGATCTTCAATTATGGAAAGCCTCCCGACTCCGACTTGCTGACTTATATAACTCAGTTTTGCTTTCAACCCGGACCCGGAAATCAATTTTGAGTTACTACTACGCCATGCTATATCCTATCTTGATCCGCTTTCACGCTGAATTCGATCGTGAGCCCGAGTACTCTATTATCAACTCTTTATCTACTCAACTATTTACTGTCCCTACAATTGCTACTAACATTGTAACTAGCAAATATCTTACTGAATATTTGGCTATAATTTACACATACTACACTACTGGCAAAATCGGATTACCAGATGATGTAGATATCAGTAAATGCATTAAAGTAGCACCAAAGTGCCTGCATGGAAGAGAAGTAGCTCAATGCCTTCGTGATTTACATACTATTCTGGGAAGAAATACCGATAAATCTGCCACTATCGGTGATTTGAATAAACTTTTACAGTCTAGTGATATAATCAAATTAGTTCAAGGTCTGGCGCCTATTGTACGTCAACAGGACACCCATGTTGAATATGAGAATAACGTACTATGGAATGACTATCTTCACACAATGAATTTTATTTATAAGTTTATTGAAAAGTTTACCGATGGCATCAATGAGTGCACACCTAAGGTTTCTCATCATGCGATTAGAACTATGACTCGAGTTATTTCTGCACATTGTGCTGGCTTGGAAATCGATCGATTTCCGACTCATGAAATTAATAGTAAGCCGAAATTCAAGATCACTTTCCTGAATGATCAATACTACAGTATTGTTGATTTTAAAGTCAGTACTGAAAAAATCTCATTCTACCATCCCTTGCACGCTTATTTGTCTTGGCTAATTCAATATGGTAATGTTGAATCAAAATCGCAATTGAAGGAGTTACTACTTCTCGGTAAGGCAGATATGGACCAAGAATTGTATTCGGGTATGAAAGCTGATGATGTACTTTATTTGATTCTGGATTATCCGTTGAGAGTTCTTGTTCTTTTATCACAAGTGAAAAACGGATTATGGATCCGTAATGGTATGAGTATTCGTTCAGTTATGACATGTTACCGTCAAATTACTCATAGAGACTCAGCTTATTTCAGGGATGTTTTCTTATGCCAAGTTGCTTTAGCCACTCTTGACCCAGTTAAGGCTATTCTTACAATGATTGACCGCTGGGATCTTCACAGTTGGCAATCATCTCATAATCATGATATCATTGAAGATGATAGACTGATTTTTACAGTGGAAGATTTTCTAATTTTACTGATTAATCTCTTATCAAACCGTCTTCATTTGCGAAATGCTTCACCTACTCAAGTCACTAAGGACTATATTAAGCAGGAAATAATTCAATACCTTTGTCTGAAACCTATGACATTCAGTGATTTGACCCGCCATATGAATGATAACCTGGTTGAAGAAGAATTATTTGAAACTATTTTAAGCGAAGTTTCTGTATTCAAACCTCCTACTGGCTTTAATGACAATGGTATATTTGAACTTCTACCTGAATACTATGACGAAGTTGATCCGTTCTATATTCATTATTCCTCCACCGAAAGAGAGGAGTGTGACAAGGTTATGCGAGAAGCTTATGCTAAGAAGGCGGGTAAGCCTGTGGAATCGGTTTATTTAGAAACTAAGCTTCAAAGTGTTACCACTGGCCCCTTCAGTGGTATTGGCGACTTCACTCGTTCTGTGCCTTTGATCAAATTTCTTCAATCAACGCTCAACTATTTCATCGTTAAGGAAGATGTGGCATCTAAATATGAAGGCTTTCTTAATACTGCTCTTCATTTATGTTATCTTGCTTCAACGGTTGATCTTAAGCGCACAGTAATTGCCGAGCCATCTAATAATCTTTACGCTACATTCGCTGAGGGTTCTTGTGCGAATGTTTCAGGAACTGAAGAACCTCTATTGGCCCTTTTATTCAAAATTTTGAAGAATTCGAAGTATGGATTCTGCAAGGCTAAGATAACTAAAATTATTCAGAATCTGCGAGACAAACTCCCTGATACAATTGAATCGTTCATGATTTCAGTCAATATCGACAGAGGTTTAATTATTAATGATAGTACTGAGGGAGACACTGTTGAATCTGAGTTTGAAAAGAAAAGACGTATTGCTAAAGAGAGAAGATTAAAAATTATGGCCGAAATGAAAAACCAGCAAAATGCATTTGCCGCTAATCAAGCTGGCAATGTTGATGCTAATGCTATTATTGATGAAGAAGACACAGATGATGATGAAGATGAGCCCGGAACTTGGTCTTTCCCTCATGACAGGTGCATCTTATGTCGTATGCCTGGTGATGCAAATGGTGTTTACGGTGTCATAAGTCATATCAGCAGTTCGAGTGTTTTTAGAGATCTTCCTATAATGCACAAAGATCTAATGTATGATGCTTTGAATAATACTATTGACTTGGATTGTGAATCAAGAAAGCTTCATCAAGAACCTCATGACCATGGCCATGATCACTATAATCAAGATGATAATGCAAGTTCTCGTTGGAAAAAGCGTGCTGAGGACTGGCGTGAAGCACATAAGATTGGTCCCGGTTTTCCTCGTAATTGTATGCATACTGGCACTGTTAGTACATCATGTGGTCATGGTATGCATTACAAATGTTACGCTGAATATAATAATATTGTTCATCAACGCTCTAATGATCATCTACGTGAATATGCTGTTGATATTTCTGATGGGGAGTTCTTATGCCCTCTCTGTAAATCACTCAACAATACATTCATTCCCATTATGTGGAAGAATAACAACCGAGTCATCAACGATTTGGTAGGACATGACGATATTTTCTCTGATGAGAACATGCAAGAAAATAGAATTAAATTCGATGCTGACTTTATTAATCGTCCTGGATCGCCCGGTTCTATGTCGGACGATAGTAATGATGAAAGTTCTCGTAAGAAGATCAAGCATGGAAAAACATTAAGCCCTACTTCAGGTCAATTGATTGATAATATTATATCGTCGTCAACTGAACTAATGGGTCCAGTTTATGCTGAAGCTCTTCAGCTAGCTACATCCACTGGTATAACTGAATCTGAGTTGAGCGATAGGGCTAGGCTTGATAACGAAATTGGTACATCTATGGCAAGAGCCCTAAGCCGTGCCATGAAAGTTGGCCATTGGTCAAATCTTACTCTTATAAAAAATTTGAAAATTACCAAGAATAACATGATTTATTATGCTCCAGAGTTGATCACTACATTCTCTAACACTATCGAGTCACTTGAAATTCTTCTTCGAGGTGTTCCCAGCCCTTGTGAAGCTGGCGGTATTCTTATTAGTCAAATTCCCCAGTTGGCTCTAAAAAACTTGAGGGTTCTTTCTGAATTTATTGTGGCTATTCTAGCCAAGTCCATGAAAGAAGGCTACGAAGCTTTTTCAAATAATGTTTTACCTGAGAGTAGGTCAGCTTCAATTAGTTTCGGTGCTATTTTTGATTTTAATAAGCTGGAATTATCTGAGCTAAAATCTTTTGAATGCTTTGCTGCTGCTGCATTGTTTCATCCCTCTTGCTCTGGTATTGATTTTAAATTTATTTTACGTCGTTGTTATCTTGCCAGAATCTTTAGCACAGTCAAGTACTTTACTGATGCTTACTTAAGAGACGACTCTGAGTGGATTAAAGATCCTGTTTTCAACGATATTCCGACTTTAAGTGGTATTCCATATGAAACCTATCAGTCACTTAAGGCAGTTCTGGTAAAGTACTGTAAAATGAATGAAGACAATATCCCTGATACTCTCTTAAAGGTACTATATACATTTGTTGTTCGTTGTACAATTCCATTCTTGAGACAAGCATCTATCTTTGTTCTTAGTAGATGTACCAATGGCTTTAATTCTGCCTCATATATGTCTGAGGAACCATTAACTGAGGACAGACGTCTTTGTGATTTTATGAAACTTCCAACAGTAGCAGGGACCCTTGATTTGATTCTCCAGGAAAATACAACTGAAAATATTTTTGTTAAAAGATGGGTTGTGGAGGATGAAGATTTGAGTAACCTTCGTATTCCTTTTACCGGGCCACACAAATTATTACACTTGCCAGATCGACTGGATCCCCTATTCACTTTAAATAATTTCAGCAATATCACTACTGGTGAAGAAGATCGCGAAGAACTTGAAAGTTTGCCTTTCGAACATGTTGTATGTCTTTATTGTGGTCAGACTACAGGACTACAGTCGTCAGTTTTTGGTAGTAATTATGGTGCTTGTAATCGTCATATGCAAACTTGTGGCAAGACAAATGGTTTGTTTATTGTACCTAAGCGGAACTGCATTCTTGTGCTGAAACCCAAGATTGGTACTTTTGTCCCCGCTCCTTATATGGATCTGCATGGTGAAACTGACGAACATTTGCGACGTGGTAGACCGCAGTTTTTGAATGAAAAACGCTATGACCACATGACTAAGAATCTTTGGCTTAACAATGACATTTATAATCTTTTAGCTAGAAGATTTGAAAGTGTTCATGATATTGGTGGTTGGGAGACTCTTTAGGGTATGCTTATCTATTTGTTTATATATGTTAAATGTAATTACTTCATTTTCGGATGTTTCAGTGTATATATTACAAGTAAAAACCCATCTGCAGGGCTTATAATAACAATAAAAATATTTAATTAAATCTCAAACGTTATTTAAATTAATTCAACCAATTTATAGGCAAAGAAACAATGAGTGAAATGAGAAAGCTCACGCCAAAAATCATGTATAGATGTCTAGTTAGTTTCTTCGATCTTGGTTTCGCTTAATTTCTTTTCTAACTCATCAGTGGAACTAGGGGGATAACGGGTACCCTTATTCTTAGGCTTCTTGACCTTTTTCTCCTTAGGAGGAGGAGGAGGGTACGCCTTGGCTTCTAATTCTTTGAAATCAGGATTCTCAAGGAATTGTTCTCTAATAGGAGCAAGGAGGTAGTTGATAGAATCAGAAACACCAATCTTAAGATCTTGAGGAGAAAGAGCTTGGGAAGCATAGGCTTCATGCAACTCTTGGATGTTATTGTAAATAACTTTACCGCCGTATTGTTCGGGTCTATCAATAACAAATTCTGACTTGCCTACTTGTAATTCAGAAATAGGGAAAATAACGTATTCAACGAAAGAAAGAAGACCATTACCTTCAACAACACCTGGAGCAGCAAAGGCACTGGCAATCTTCTTCTTGACAGTCTTGGGATCCTCGAGAAGGTCAATTTTAGAGTTAGGATCCGAGGCAGACATCTTACCACCTTGGGTAAGACCAGGAACCATAGGGTTCATAAGATGGCCACGCTTTTTGTAACCTAAACTAGGAAGAGTTTCTTCAGCGAGAACGAAAATCTTACGTTGATCAATACCGCCAAATTGCGCATCAACACCTAAATGTTCTTCATCTAGGGCTTGCATAAGAGGGTAGATAAGACCAGAAAGAAGAGGGTTATCAGTTTGTTTAACAACATCAGCACCGGCACGCTTACAATCATGAGATGATACCGTGTTGGAGATACGGAAAATGTCAAGAGTGTATTGGGCTGACAGTTGGTATTCCTTACCAACGGTGAACTTCAGTTTTTCAATAGGAACATTAATGGATTTGAGAATACACTTAATCATATTCTCGTAATATTTAGCACGATATTCGACAAGTTCAAGAGGAGCTTTCATGTTATCTAGGAAAGCATGTAAATCGGCAAGCAAAATGGTGACTTCACAACCAGCCCTAAGGAAATCAGCGAGCTTCGTCATGGGAACGAAATAACCACAGTGAGGGCGACCAGTAGGGGCAGTACCTATTCATATAACAATAAAAAGCAGTTGGTTAGATAGTCTTTTAATTAGAATTATTTTTGTGCGCAAGACCGATTGGTACTTTATAAAATGATATTGACTAATGACAAGGGGATCCTAATAAAAAGTAACTTACCCCAGTAGATCTTAAGAGGTCTTTCATTCTTTTCGAGAATATCTTGAATAATCTTGGCATTCAAAACTTCTTGAAGGTTTTTGGAAATAATTTCGTATTTCTCGGTAGCAGTTAATTCTGTTGACATGGCTGTAGTTAGTCTCTGATAAAATGAGGACAAAATCAAGGTTCAAACCAAATATTACCGAGTTCAATGTCTCTAACGAATGATGTCCTGGGATCGGTAGCCGCATATTCCAGCCTGTAATTTACGCTGTTCAGGCCTACATACATAAAATTATAATTAATTTAAATGATAATTCAAGATAGATGAATCAATCGATGTTTGCAAGATAGGAATGATAATACTGCTGTACTTATAAATATTACATAGGAATCATATTCTTAAGTTTTTAGGCGATACTTCGATAAATGAGAAATAAATAATTATACCAGTTGACATAGGCTAACCAGAAAGAAGGTACTTAACGTCATGAAACAGCCAGTACTTCATAATTGGTGTATATATTAAGTACCTTCTACTTATATATTTTTGTTGATGTAATGCTATTTCGAATTTTTTGGACTCTTTCGCAAAAGCATTATTTCGACTTTATGATTCCATTACCTCAGACTTGCCTTTATGGTCAACATATCTGCCAATATCTTTCAACCAAATCTAAGCAGAAAAGTGTACATTTAATTCTTATCAAAATTGGATACTTGATCTAACAAAACGGCTCCATTTCCATCGGATATTGTGCGTGAAAACCGAGCAAATCTAAAAAGGTGAATCGAATCAGCTCTCCTCACTAAGACAGGGTATTCAAACGATATAGTATCGGGTATAGTCTCCGGCATTAATAGTGCCCAATCAATAAGAACTCTGTTACTTTCTCTGCTTAAATAGGTGATATTAGTTGTATTCAAAAGTATCTGTTGAATCATCATTGGTAATGGTTTCTTAAATTCTACTTGCATATCCATTAATAATCCCTCTTCTTATGTTAGTAAAGTTGAAATTGAAAATTTCAGATGTAGGTTTAACACATTTATTCGATTAAAAACTATATGAATGGTTCATTCCTTATGTCTTCCGATTGGTTAAGGTTAGTTGGCGTATCTTTGAAAAAAAATGTGGAGGTTGGCTCGTGAGAAAAGATGATCTCTGTTAGTGATTTCTCGTGATTGGCTGATTAGTCATGCCATGATACTCTACATAACGATGAGCGGTAATTGTATACAACATTATCAAATCTGCGATTCGAAACCATTGTGCACAAAACCCAGAATTAATAAATGTAATCTTGGCTTCCCACATAGAATTATTGTTGAGGATTTTGTGATAGCCGCTAAAAAACCACAGATGCTAATGACTCCAAACTATCGAAAATCTGGAGAAGAATACACTGAATGGAATTTAGAATTGGATCTCGGCATTCTTTCATGCCTTGGATCAAATTTTTACAAAATTCCTGAGTTAAATCAAGAAACAGGTGCTTAGCTTCTACAAAGAGAAACCAAGAGTTCTTTTGACTATAGTTACAATTTAATACTTGTCTGCGGTAGAAGTTTTTGGATTTGAGTGTGATCAAAGATGCCTGTTTGATTTTGTCAGATCTGGCTGGTTCTCAGAAAAAGTTGAGTTTTTTAGTCAGAAAAAAAAAGAGGTCAAACGCATTAGCTCTTTTTATTTTTCTTGAAAACTTATAAATTATCCTCACTGATCGTTTCTATGCGATATATAGGCTGGCACATCAAACCCGCTAGAACTCTGCTGGGGCGGCCACGAGGAAAATAAGAAAAAAGTCATCATATTTACAAAGATTTGAAAACTAGTTTATATGAAAAGACTTCACAACTTCTGCAATTAATATGTATGCTATCTTGAGCAGAGGTTTATTCATATAATTCAATACTCTAGCAGAAGCTGATTTTGCGCGTTTTCAAGAGATACTTAAAAAACTAGTCTATGACCCCCGAAGGTAATCTCTTAAATTTTCGCTTTACAGACCTGAAAGATATGATTGCGTTTTATCATTAGTAAAGTAGGAAGCTCAATCTAGATCACCGAGTCTAGAGTTTATATGTTTATTTGAATTTAATCAAAATTACATTAAGTATTTGGCTGGTTACCAACGTGTGGTCTTTAAATACTCTGGATACAACCATAATTTCATACACAGCCTGTCAACCAAAAGTCGTTTGTAAGACTCTATATGGAATTTGTTATCATCAAAAAAAAAAAAAAAAAAAAAAATAGATTACTACCATTATCTTTATCCCGGAGATGGGATTCTGCAAATTGCCAAAAAATTATTAGTATGTTTCATCTTATGCCTTCCGATTCTATTTTGTAGAATGTATTGACGTTTATAGGGCCCATTGGGCTTTATCAGGAATCGTAGGGTCAAAACAAGAAAGAATAGGAAATTGTGATGATACTGCCATATTTTCAAAGTATTTTGTAATATTCCTATGTCTCTTGTATTTATTCGAAAACTACAGTGTTGCGCTTTGTTGGAAATGCTACAGTCAGTTTTTGCATATTAGCATGGTGCATGTATAATATAAATAACATATGCAGGTCACTTCCCAGAAACCCAGGCCTAAAGATGCCATCCTTACTCTCCCTTTGTATTATATATTTATTTTAGGAATTACCTCTAATGTTTACCAATAGATTATTTAAAAGAAATGTCGCTTTCATACTGGTACCAGCTCCAATATCAAAACAATTCTTTAGTCTGCAGAAACGTGACCCATTTAATTCCTTGTTGCGGATTTTATCTGGTGCTGCACTGACCATACTGGCCATGTGTGTAATGCTCCAGGGTCACTTGATCCGAGAATATGAAAAGAATGAATTAAAGAAAGCTATACAAAGCAGTCTATAAACTAGAATCTAGTATAAGTGCCTTAGAAAATATACCACTAAAGACAGATATCGATATCGAATTATCAAGCACTAAAAATGCTTGAACCAAATTCTTACGGCCATACCCATATACCTACCTGGTTAGGACATACTACTGTCAGTAATTGTTTGTAATGAGCTATTTGACTCAACTTTTGAAGTGCATAGTATCATTATGTATATAACCTAAACTTGTTCAGTTTATAAGTATATTTGCAATAATTGTTGCAAATAACAAAAATACGCTTCAATTCAACCATCTTATATCATAAAACCCCCCCAGGGACTGTTTTCACTACTTCCCCAGTTTGACCACGTCTATCTAGCATTCTGAGCATAAATACTGGATTTTTTCCTGCATCTTGCAACTCTTTAAAAATGCGGAGAGGTTTTTCTTGTAAGCCTAGTACCCTTTCTTTATCATTATAGCAAACCAATAAAGCATATTGCCTATAATCTGCATGGATTTTGTATCTTTTCAGAGCAGCTGGTAAAACTTTATAACAAGGGTCATCGACAGTCACACGGAATGATTTAAAAGGCTCGCTATTCCCTGAAGAATGGACCGAGCTTGATCCAGTATTAACATTATTATTCCCTTGTTTTAGGGTCGAATTAGTCGGGGAAATATGGTGAGAAAGCATATTTGGTAGACTCTCAGTGCTTGCCCCTACCAAATTAGAAATGGATGTGACACCCGAAATAGGTGTAGGTGTAGAAACTAATGAGGCAGAAGAAGTTATACTAGGCATAAATGTCGAAGCAGATGTAGGTGTAGTCTCATTTGTAGTAGACAGAGGTGAAGTAATCGACATGCATGTTGTAGACGTTGAGGGAGGTATGTCTACAGAAACAGATGTGAAAGTAGGAGTGGGAGATAATGAGGAACTACTTGTGGAAGAATAGTCAGATAAAGGCGATATAGAAGATAATTTTGAGTTATCATTACTATTTCCTGTGTCAGTATATAATGGCGTACTGTAATTGGAAGAGTTTTGGTTCACCTGAGATACATTGGCCCCATACTGCCACTCTAGATTCCTTGAGTTGCTTTCATTAATATTACTTAAATTATTATTGGCCGTTGTATTAGTATTGTTAAATAACGTTGGGTTATCTTGCCTTTTTCGAGGGGATGGGGGCGGATTTCTGGACAATTTTGTTGTTTGATTTTGGTTTTGGTTCTGAGAGTCTGATTTTGAGTACTGTAACCTTGGTAGAGAGCTAGACCGGCTCATAGGTTGCTCGATTACTGACAGATTATTGTTATCAATGGCTTGGCCACTAGGTGGAGTTTGAGTAAGATATATACCGGTAGACGCTGGAGAAGAGACAAAGTTGGTCAATGAGGGCGACATCTGCTGAGAACTCTGGAGAGGACTAGATCCTGATATTTTTAATGGATTACTGGCACTCCCTGTACCTTGATTATTATCTGAACCTAGATTTGTAGAAAACCCTTTCTGTAGTGTAGCCGATGTTGCTTGTGTTTGATCGGTTTTGGTGCTATCGGGGGTTGGTAACGGCTTAAATTCTTTAACTAGCTTAAAAACAGGCAGTAAGTCTTGTCTTAATCTCTGAAAGCTTTCGGTTATTTTTTTTATTTCGAGTTCAGCATATGATATTCTTTCATCGCGGAGTTCAAAGCTATTCAAAACTTTAGTAACATCCAACCCTTCATGTCCTTGATCCTGTAAAATCTTGACGGCTTGATACAGAACAGCAAGTTAGTACAAAAAAGGAAGGTTTAAAATTGGAGAAATGAATTATTACAACGAACAGAGTAAAACTTACAAGGTGGAGTATAGCAATGATCTAGCTTCAATCCTTCGGTTATCACCAAGTGATAAACTGCCTTTAGAATATGGAGCCTGTGGCCTACACTTTTAACCCCAATATCCATCAAATCAGAGTGATCAAGATGAATGAGAATATCACCAGTAATATCGTTCTCTAAGCCAAGGGTATGATTGTAACAGTTAGTAAAATTCTTATTAAAATACTAATTAATATTATCATATACCTTTAAAAGAGCCAGAGTAGATGCCCAAGCCAAGACTGCCGACCCACAGGGCGACTTGCTCCACATCCCAGTCCAATACTGTAGGATTAGAACTTAAATTATGATTACTAGTTTCATTGATTATTTTATTAGGCGATAACAAATTCGTCTCCCCAATATTGTGCGTGGACATATTAAATATTTATTCCTTTCCGATGATAAAGCTGGGTTTTTACCTGGCAGGTTCAACCAGGGAAGTAGATGTGAGTAAATAACTTTTCTAAGGGAATAAACAATTGGAAGATATTGAAGAAAATTTATCTCGATAAATAACCTAGTGGCAAATGTAGTTTTGTAGTGAATTTTTCAGAGTATTCCACGGATAGCCACTCTTTTTCGAAAGTGTCTGAGCTGAGCTGAGTAGATGATATATGAAGCGATGGTGGAAGCCTCAACAGTGAAGCGAACTTGCATATCAGCGTTATTTGCAGTTAGCCATGTCCAATAAGAGGGAGAAGTTTAATCGCTTTCAAAAACCATGTTTATTTTACAGCATCATCATCGAAAGAAAGTAATATAAATATAATAAATTCTATTGTGTTCTATCTGTCGCCAAATTGGCTTTCTATATATAAATAACTGTATCAAGTGTTTTGCGGTTGTTGCTTGTTACTTAAGCATCAAGCTCCGCGATTTTGGCAGCTTTTTTCTGCTTCTTCTTTTGCTTATAGATTTTAATCTTTACATGGACATTCATTCTACCTACGCTTCTCCAAACATTTTCGTCAACCTTAGTTGGTAACTTTCGGCCATAGAGACATTGGTCAACTAGCCACATCCCTACGAGAAACCCTTCACGATCCAGTGTACCACCTTTCACCCTATCAACTAGTTCCCAAATTTGGGCTAGTGTATCATCAGATAATCTACTACGAGCCCAAATTTCACGAACAATATAACCGTGAATGCAATCCTTGTGATCAATTTCAACGCCAATGGCATTTTTGGGGTAATTTTTCACGGTATCAGCGATTTCTGTTATAACGTTGGTAATATAAGTATCTTCAGAATCATCTTCTTCATGATCATACATATCTTCTTCATATTCTTCGTCTTCGGTTAGACCATCTTCATGGCCCATAAAATCTAAATGAACTCCCTTATTGGCCGCCCATAAACCTTCATAACGTTTTCTTTCTGCTTCGTTCAAAATGACCGCGTCAACATGATGTTTCCAAGGTTTATCTACGTTAAAAGACTTTTTGCGAGGGGCTTTACGCATTGTTGTCTTGATGGGCGTTCTAGGTGTTGAACCAGCGCGGGGCTCATTCTCGGATGAAACTTGATGGGAGCTTGAGTTTTTAGAATGTTTATGACCAGAAAACAAAAGTTTCATCATTCCTCGTTTGCCTTTTTTCGGTTCTTGGTAATTATGGTTAATTTTGTTACTAGATTCAGGAATAGATATCACCCCTTTTGATGTTTCATGCAGCTCTGTGGGTTTATTGGGATCATACTCGCCGATGGTAGTCCTTCGGGGGCTTAACGGAGATTCGATTCTAGTTATTTCCTCATCTTCAATATTTTCATCTATATCGGGCTGCTGAAAAGAGTAGTTAAACAAGCCACTTAATAAACTCTTTCTTTGCGGTGCTTCGACATTCTCTGTGGCAGATTGGGCATACGTATATGGATTAATTCTACCATCTTCAAGCAAATCAGATGTTGGGGTTGTCCGATTTAGCTTCCCGGTTGATGAAGAAAAACTTGAGGGTGGATATCCACTAATGCTTAACGGACGAGCTTTGGAGTTGATATCTATAGACATAAAATTGTGACTTGTATCGGTATTGTAAGGATTCCCATTTTTATAGGGATTTAGTGAACTCACACGAGCTGATGATGGAGTAGCATTTGCCTCTTTATTAATTAGATCGACTAATTGGGTTTCGGAGGCAGCTTTTGGTTTCATAGCATTTAGTTGATTTAACCCATTAACAGATGACGAATTCTTTTTTATATCTGAACTAGGGGAAGTCAGCTCAGCGGGTGGAAGCAAACTATTAGTTGTCTTTAATGGCTTTCGAGATGGCCTCATTGCATCTAAGCGAGAAGACTCGCCGGCTCGAACTGTCATATTTGACGGTATTCGTACTGATTTATTGGCAGGAGGGTGCATATTATTCAGTGGGGCTTCAAGATCATCCGAATCATTCTGGGATTCCGTGGGAAAAGATGATTTCTGATTATTAGTAGATGTGATTGTATCAAACGAACTTCTTGGACTTCTCTTTGGAGAAACTGGGATTCTCAATCGATTATTTGAACTGGAAGCCGGGCTCATTTTGGCTGTTGGATGATGGTTCCGAAATCCAACCTCTGCTTTGACTTTACTCAAAATACTAGAGTTACGAGATACTTTTTCTTTACTTGCATTTACTTCAGCATTAATTTTATTTGTAACCTCCTTTGCGTGATATTTGGCGGCTAAGGCAGCAGCCATTGCACCAGCATGTGCACCTCCAGAAAGGCCCGTATTCGAATTTGATGGAAGACCCAAATGCTGCGAAGACACTCGATTATGTTTAGATCGTAGGGTAAGATCAAAATGTTTAGCTGGTTGAGGTGATCCAGCTACCATTTGGCCTCTGTAAGGGCTTGTTGAAATAGTATTCCCCGGTGATTTTCCCAAAGAGGTAGTACTGTATGAACTTGGTACAGAAATAGGTGGTGTGTTAAATTTTGGAATTGGTACCTCATTTGATACACCAGCTTTAGCAAAGTTTGATCTAGAATTAGATGATCTCGATAGGTCTGGGCCTACAGGTGATTTCAAAGCTGATGATGACGTAGAAAGTGGCACAGTAGACTTAGGCGTTGATATCGATTCCGGAATCGCCGTTGAAACAGGCGTTGATTTTCTTGATATGCTAACTGGTTTTGTTTGTAAAGACGTAGAACCATTTTCTGAAGGTCCCAGAGAAATTGGTGATGTTGAAGGAACAGGTATTAACGACGATGACGAAGGCAGGGATGGTGCTCTAGATAACTGTTCTGCTGCAGGTTTCTTTTTAATAGTTTGATCATTTGGCGCTTGGCCTTGTTCATTTTTGGCACGTGCAAAAGCCGACGCAGCAGCAACAGCTGAAGATAGTTTTGACTTTGTAATAGGAAGTTTCTGAGTATTTGTAGAGTATTTATTAGTAATTAATGTAGACGATGGCGTAGCAGGCCTTGAATTTTCGCTTGTCAGTTCGGTACTTTTAACTTCTAAATTATCAGTACGTCTATCGTCTTTGTTTAGACTTAATGCTGATATAAAGCTTCCCACCAGGTTTGTAGTTTTCTCGGGGCTATTAACCCTAAGTGTCTTAGGTAAACCAGTTGAAGCATTAGCTTCTAGTATTGAAATTGGAACTGTAGAATTATTCGGGCTTTTGACCCTATTCTCATTCTCATTTGTTACAATTTTCGGCTCTGAATCCTTTTTCAACTTGGCAGCAGATGCTGCTATAGCTGCAGCCGTAGCAGAAACTACATTAGGTGACAAGTCCCCAAATCCCGGTTTTTGTTTTGCCATTTTCGCACTAGCTGAAGTTTCGCCCTGGCCGGTGGTACTTATACTGTTAACCAAGCTCGGTGTGGTCGAAGAATTTGCAGGGGTTAAAGTATCGGCTATTCCCTGTCTAGATACTGGAGTAGGCCGAGATACTGGTGTGGTTTTTGGTGTAAATGTAGGCCTGGTTGTAGTTCCTAGTTGTTTAGATGTTAATTTTTGTTTAGTAGAGGGCTCTGTTTTAGTGGTTATTGGTTTGTTGGCAGATGCTGGTTTGGTAGAAATGGTGGATTTTGATGTCTGCACCATATTTGATGTAGTAGCTTGACTAATCTTGCCTTTACCAATCTCTTTCGAAACAGTTAGCTGTTTGATAGACCTGGCGTCAACAGGAACCTTCACGTTTCCGGTTTTGGATGATAGAGAAGGTGGCAATTTGGAGGTCTCAGCCTTTGTTGAAAAAGATTCCTCTGGATTCGTTTCTGATTTAGGGTTGATGGGTTTTACAACTTGAATTGATGGAGGAGTGGTAGTGGCGGGCGGCCCAGGTACATCGGTTCCTGAAAATAATTGAGGTGATTGAGATGAACTTTTAGAATGAAGCTGTTCCTGTTTGAAGACCATTTTGAATATAATCCCTTTTTGTTGTTAAAAGAAATATTGGCCTGTAGATAGGTTTGTAACGATTTAGATTCAGATAGAGACTTTATTTGGTTGTGAAATAGCCTTGGTGTTACAATAATCCCGGTTGAGTAATAGCTCGAAGCAAGAGAAGGTAAACTAGTAATAAATAGAGAATTTTGTCATAGAGGAATTAGGGATTGTATACACTGTTGGACAGTCAATGAAAGTTACCTCTTTCGTCGTAAAGCACAATTGCCATGAAGCGATGGGTTTTTCTTTTTTTTTAATATAACAAGGTATATATAATTCAGAGGGTTATATTAGCAGTTGATATCTTTGTGCTCTTGTAAATATATTGTGATCGAGTATTCGAAAAAGAATGTTCTACCCCGTTGTGGATCTAGGTGGTGGGGGAACGGTACAAATAAACGATAGGTCCGAATGCTTAGGTCCTTCCAACTATTAGTGACTACCTGGTTGGTTGTAACTGCTGCGGTAGCTTTCCAGCCGAGATAGAGACTTTTGGAAAACTCAAGAAATGACACTTCTACAAATTCCAAAGAATTCTAAAAAACGGTAGCGTGTTCGAATCGCTGATGGGTATTTTATTTATGCTTGAGTTCGCGCAATTTGACTCCCAAAAATACTCCTTAGGAATAATTCTAAAAGCCCAAACACAAAAACAACAGAGTACATCTCAGCACAGGCACCTTCCACCGCATTCTCGGAAATAGTGTAAAGCCCTTTGTATGCTGTGAGTGGGAAATCTACAAACCCTGAAGTGCAAGACAACTTTCGAATGTTGCGTTTATCTGGCAATTTGTTATCGACTTTACGCACCCTATTATTTGTTAAAGCTTATCCTGGCACTACCCATACTTTTAGAATGTCCTCCACCACTGCCTTGAAAGAATACCTCTGCATTGTTCCTGATAAGAAGGATACGGTATGTACATTGACCCTTGAGCCAGTTCAGTTCGAGTTCAATACAATTATAGAGAGTTTTGGAAAAACTGGGAAATTTGGTAATTATTCTACTAACTGATACCGCGGAATTGCTTTACTTTTTGCACTATATAGCTCGCTGGTAGAATGAAGGTTCGCCCTATTCACGTCGAAAAGGTATCTTCTTTAGTCGAACAAAAGATTGTCACCTTTGCTGGTAAGTAAAGTCATCACATTTCTCGTAGAATCCCCTGATCAATCATTCAAGCTTTTTCGTGTTTGGCGTTATTTTTCTAACTTTTGTTGTATTTGTAAAGGTGGTTTTGCTGATGAGCACCCCGCTGAAGGTGAAATCCCCGGTTTCCTTGGTAGCTGTGTCGTAATTAGAGCTGAATCTAAGGATAAGGTCTGGGAGATCTTAAAGAGCGACATTTACACCGAAACTGGTGTTTGGGATATTGAAAACGCTCAAGTTCACGCTATGTTAACTGCTTTCCGTGCTGCTAAATAAATATCGAACGCTTATTATAATATTTCTCATCATTCACAAAAATATTGCTTGTCTGGCTTACAAGTTTGTAAATGACATTTTTCTATTTGAAGCAGGACTAATAAACATTTATATGCGCGTACATGCTTCATCCCTAGGCTTGAGGCTGTTTCATATTACATATTTGTACCCGTCTAAGTTAGTATATCCAACGTTAACCCCCAAAAAACACCATTGCTATAAGTAAACTGTAATTTTATGTTTCGGTGTTGGTGTGCCGTTAAGTAAGCCTTGGCTAAGTGAAGAGTCAGATACATTGATAAAAATTGTATAAAACGTAATGTTAAGATGGCGACCAGGCTAGATCGGGCTGGACCAATCAAAAATATTATTATAAAAGTCTTGTGTATTTTGAAAAACTACACTGCTTATTAGATCGGTTAAATATTAAACAACCTCACAGTATTCTTTTATTTAGTTTTGTCTTCATGACGCTTTCATTTTAAGCTCATACAGCGGCGAGATATTTCTGCGGCTCAGATCCGGTATGCAGATCTGGATTCTACTAAATATTATTTCCCTTTGTTTTTCACGTATGAGGTCCGTAGGAAAAATCAATAGTTCTATTACTATTTTGATTTGTTATTACAAAGGTTGAGTTTCCTCTTAACCGGCAAAAGACGGTTTTCAAAGTATTTTCTTACTCATCAATATATAAGCTTCATATACTTTTGTAACCTAAATTAGATCAAGACTGGAAAGTCTCCTCGCGATATACAGGAAGATTGAATTAGTGTCTGCTATCTATTTCAGTATTCTTGCATAAATTCTAAAGATATGGCGTGAACCAAGACTTTTGATAAGTGTAGAGTTTTAGCAAAATAATTTGGAAAAGGCAAGCAAAATTCGTAAATGAAGCAAGTAGGTTGATCTCTAAAAAAAGTCTAGGATGTAAAATCTTGTATTTCCATACAAAAAAATCAAAATAATGGATGACTATTTACATAAATTTAAAAGCACATTGAATTCAACTAATTACTGAAATCTTTTAGGGTCACAACCCTTTGATAATTTTCATCTAGCGCTAGTTTCATAGAAAGATGCGTGGCAGGTTCGGCATAAACCTTCAAGGATTTGGCCCATCTGCAAGCATGCCTTGCCAACTTTAAGAGCCAACCCCCAACCTCTCGGCCAAAATCAGCGGTCTTTGCCCTCACCTAAAATTGATAGTATTGTTGAGCCCACAAAATACTTTGCGGTGAATCCTGCCATAGTATAAAACTATATTAGTGACCTTTGTGTTTATTAATCTTATTGCTGTTCCCTTTTTCTTTTTCTGTTCAGCACACCCGAACTCTTGGTGATAGATTTCTTTGATTTTCAGCCTATTCTGCATCCCATCAGCCACCCACGGACATACACAATTGGTATTACTATTTATTCATTAACCCTCTATTTGACTGCTAATGTTACCTCGATCTGGGGACTATGTACCATATAATGGACGCTCGTCGGTTAATAACTCAAGTCCCTTACATACGGATTATGTATTAGTTGCAGAATTCGATTTAGATTCTGGACCCGTTGTAAGGCATCAATACCCCGAGCCCATCGATGGCGATCACAGTTTAATGGCCGAGCTAATGCTTCCCGACCAATCGCATGTCAGAGAGGAAGATTGGACGATATTTTTTTTATATAAAAACAGAAATAGCAAAAAATTTGAGTACCGATCGCCTGAAAGTAGTATTACAGAAAATGATAAGACTAGTGAGAGTCATCCTGGGGGGCTACCTCACCATTCTTATCAACAAAGCGCCGAGAATTTACCGGAGTCTCAAATGTATTATATTCTTAATTTAGTTAATACTAAGTTTGGCGAGGGCCTTAAGCGAGGTGCAACGGTAAAGTCAATGTGTATAGTTACCACACATCCTTATTTTCACATATTCAAGCCTTTCTTATTACTGGCTCTAGATGAATACTTCACGACGTTATCAATATCAAGTTTGAAGAATCTATATGATGCGATTAATTCTATGGACATCACGCTGTTGCCTAATTTGAATTTTTCAGATAAGTTATTGTTGTCTTCTTCGATGCAAACTCAATTATTTTCTGAAAAGTTTGAAAAGACAGTTACCAAAGCTCCTTTACTGAATTTCTCTGGCAATCAAAGTCACCAACAAAAACCTAGCTACTATATCGATCTCAAAGCCTCAGAAGGCCAAGGCTTAGAGGTCCGGAAGCTGGTCTCAGCGGTTGCAGTTAGAGACACCCATTTCTTCGAATCTACAGTAACATTCTCTAACATCAAGATTCCCGTCAAAGTACCGACTGCCATTTTTCCAGATAGCGTTGGTGATTTTTCATTAATAAGATTGTTGAGTACAATGTTAAAGATTACTCAACCTTTTCTGGTGGTTCATCCTGAACTCACGATATACGGTCCTCGTACGCCTGCCATACTAGTATTAATATATGCGCTTTTAACCCAGAAAAGAATATTATTTGTGGGTTATAATACACCTTCTGGTGAAGTCGCCAATCACGTATTGGCCGCATGTTTCTTGGTCAGTGGGGGGAGTATATTAAGATCATTCACAACTCGTGCGTTTCCTTATACTGATCTTAGCAAAGTGGATGACTTATTATTAACTGATGGCTACATTGCTGGTGTTAAGAACCCGGCATTTGGGCACCATCCCTCTTGGTGGGATATAATATGTGATGTTGAAAATTGTACCATGAAAATATCGCCGGATATTGGTATTTCAGTGGCTAATAGTAAGTTTAATGGGGGCTATTCGGCTAATAACTATGCAAGCGTTAATGTATCGGTAAATTCTGTTGATAGCCAATTTGTCAGCGACATTAAAAGCATGATAATGAACCATTATGGTGAGACTACATTGCGCAATCGGTGTTCGGAGTACATTAGTCGCTTTGTCCGTATTGCGGATGTTTATGAGCAATTCAAATACAATCGATCAGCGCTATGGCCGCTACATAATCCTAGGTATAATCACGGCTATGTGTGGAATAACGAAGTTCAACGTAATCAAGACTTGGCCCTATATTCTCCAGTAATTGAATCATGGATGCAATCAAAGAGTTACAAATACATGACTGACGACCGTCTCAAGATGCTCACCGCAATCAATAATGAAAATGATATTTTTGATATTGAGCATCAATTAGATCGCTTAAAGTGCCAGTTATTATCTGACGAAGAAGCTACCGAAGCTATACTCTTACTTTGTGAACGAGCCTATGATTACGATGATTTAAACTACCTTTTAGCCTTCTCATCAGCTGACAACCTATTCTATCTTGCGTACGGTTTATTCCACAAAAATGTTCGTGTTAGATATGCAACTGCTGAAATTCTGAAATATATTGAAGATCATCCCACAGGCAGATACTTTATACAAGAACTCAATAGGTTTCAGTTGTTGGCATACTACAGGGTTTTAAAGGAGAAGGAAAAAGATTTGAGATCAATCAATCATTAAAAATGAGAGTGGGTTTCTGTATAATTATTTAGATATATTAGGTCCATAACCTTTGTACCACCTATTTAAAAAATATCATTCAGGTTTGTGTTTTTGCATTTAAAAAACACTTGCCTCAATTTGAGTACTCAATTTTAATACGCAGAGGTGGAGTATAGCCCAGTACGCTATAATCAGATTGTATAAGAAAGTAATGTTATTCGTGTATATTTTCGAAAGACTAAAAGTAGAAATAATCATATGGAAACCCGATTCCCTTTCAATATATATTGATGTTTTTAAAAGGCTCTGGAACTTCTGTATTGTCAAAACTAGGTTTTCACATGTTTACCGGGGATACTCAATACACGACCCATGCCTTTTTCCCTCCCTCCCATACTCTGATCAGAACTAGGCTTTTTTGTCAACGTGGTAACTAACGTCTGCTGGTTATGATTACGGAGTCTTTTTTAGCTGGAAAAACCTTGAAAATTTCGTCTCAATCATTATCTTTCGATATTTCCGGTGGTTCGGTGCGGCAACGCAAAATTCCGGACTCAACAGTCTCTGTGCACAACAACACTGATCTTATGGACGACGAGAGTATCACGAAAATGAGTGCGCATAATGCCACCGATGAACTGGAAAATAATCTTTTACTTCCTTTAAGTAATTCTGATTTGACAGATGATAACGTGAGCGAAATAACCGCTGACAATAACGTCATGAAGAATGATTTATTACCAACCCATGCCAGTAAACCCTTTTGGAAATTAGTTTTAACTACACGAAATATAATAATTGCAACCACTCTTGAACGAATCATATTTTTTTTCTTTGGTCTTTATCAAGATAAACATATGGAAATGCGCTACACTGACATAGACTACTTCGTATTCACTGATGCTGCTAGATTTATGGCCGAAGGTGGATCACCATATGACCGTGCCACCTACCGTTACACTCCACTTTTAGCTTGGCTTCTTCAGCCAACCGTCTGGTGGTTCTTTTCTTTCGGCAAATTACTGTTTGCTATAGGCGATATTATTACCGGTTATTTGATCCTTCAAATTTTCAAGATCAAAAAAGTTCCTGAGCATAAGGCTGTACTTTTCTCATTAGTTTGGCTAGTCAACCCCATGGTATGTATCATCAGTACTCGAGGTTCATCTGAAGGGTTGCTCGCCTGTATCATAATGTCGTTTGTATGGGCTGTATATGCTAAGCGTATTGCCTTAGCTGGTATTGTTGCTGGCGTGGCAGTTCATTTTAAGATATATCCCATCATTTATATACCTGCTGTTATCTGGTCCCTCGATAATAGACCTTCGATAGTAAATCTCGACAGTAACAATTTTGTTATCAAGTTTATTAATAAGGATCGCTTGATATTCGTTATTTCCTCGGCTATCTCATTCTTATTTTTAACTGGTGTTATGTACCTTATTTACGGCTATCCATTCTTATTGCATACTTACTTGCATCATTTATCGCGAATCGATCATAGACATAACTTCTCGCCTTATAGCACAATTCTTTATATGTCATCATCACCCCCTGGGCAGTTTTTAGACTCGGTTTCACCTCATATCGTTATTCCACTGATAAATGTTACGCTTCCTTTGCCAGAGCTTTCATCATGGGCGTTTTTGCCCCAGTTGCTTCTGTCTGGAGTTATTCTTCCTATTGTTTTCGCCAAGCGAGATTTGATGAAAACTATGTTTTTACAAACATTTGCCTTTGTCACGTTTAATAAAGTGTGTACGAGTCAGTATTTTATGTGGTATATGGTATTTTTGCCCTTCTATCTTTCAAATTCAACGCTTTTGGATAAGGGCAAACGATGGGTTTCCATCCTTGCTGTTGTTTTATGGGTGGCGGCACAGGCCTTGTGGATCCAGCAGGGTTATCTCTTGGAATTTTTGGGTATAAGTACATTCTATCCAGGTTTATTTTTTGCTACATTGTTTTTCTTCTTAGTTAACTGCTGGGGTCTTGGATTATTCATTGACGACATCTAAGACTATGTGCACTGCCGCATATATGTATGTACATATAGAAAGAGATTCGCTTTTTTTTGCTTTGCAAGTTAACAATATACTCTCTCTTTAAACGTAATAAAAAAAGGGCAATCTTTTTTTAAAAAGTGCATATACATAGATACATATAAATCGAAAGCCAATCAGTCGGTATGTAAGGGTGGATTCCTTAACTTCTACTGCTTGATAGTTTACGCGTTTGATGGGAGAGGACTAAGCTGGCATAGTACAACTTTTCCTTGAAGAAAAAGAGAAACGCAGCAGTGATAATACTTTGAGTTAACTTGGAATCAATGCCTTTGTAAAGCGCACTGATTCCTTCAGATTTGATAATTTTATAGATACCCGTAAAGGTGGACTCTTTAATCTCTTCGCCATGTTCATTCTTTTTTCTGCGGACTTGTTGACGCGATTTTAATGTGACTGAAGATAATGTTAGTATATAAATAAGATTAGTTCGATAAAATAGTAACAGTACTCACTGTAAGGATAGGTTAAGCCGGTTGCCACAAGCTTGCCGATAGCTCCTAAGAAGAAAGCATCAAAGGCTGTCATTTTTCTTTTCTTTTCCAAAATTGTCTTGAGTTTTTCAAAAACCTATAAATAATGCGATGGTTAGTCTCCCCTTACGAATGAAAATTTGGTGAATATGGCCAAAATCAAATAAATAAAAACTTACAGAGTATTGAATTATGGGGTTTAGCACGAGAACCAAGGAAGGTCCAATTCCAGATAAAAATGCCTTGAAGCCATCGTGTTGGATAATATTAAGAATTGTTTTAATTACCGATCGCTTTTTAATGGCGCCATGGATATCTTCATCCTTAACAGTCATACGAGTATTAACGACCCAGATAGGGTTGGTTGAAAGAACAGTTGCTGAGCCCGCAATAGCACCTGCCAGCATAGCTTCTAAAGTTGATAGGGTGGGGCTTCGGCCCTTTCTGGAATGTATATCGGTAATAATACCCTTAGAAGCTTCATAAAAATAATAATAGATGAAGTTGGACAATGAAATACCAACCAAGGCTGATTCCCATCCGGAGTAGAGGCCGGCTACGCCCTCACGTTTAATAATGTGTTTAGCTGCTTGTAAAGTGCTGATTTTTTTTTGCGGAGGTAGATGGCCAGCAGCAGCGGCTTCAGCATAAGTCTTGGGCAATTCAGACTCAGTTTCCTTAGAAGCTCTAATAGATTCAGTTTGTGCTCGGGTGGAAAGGGTAATTAAAGGGTAGGTCAAAAACATAGATAGAGCACCCCCGCCGGCGCCAGAAAGGGCGTGAGCAATGTTATCACCTTGAGAAGAAGACATGATTATTGATTAAATTAAAGCTCGAAAGAGGATTTTATTATTGAAAGTATTAAAAATGAATTAATAAAAGTATTTATTTCAATTCTCATTAAAAGGTTGAAATCAAAGAACCCAAGGTACGCTGAAAAAAGAATGGACTCTCCCCTTAATATTTTAATAAGGCAGGAATGATTAGTCAAAACGGCTGATTTCATCCCGATAACGCGAGTTACGGAGTTTAATTAAATTTCAGTTATAACGGCCGATACGCTGGAACATCACTTGACCGTACATCAATTTTTTTCATTAAAAACCAAAATATAATTCCTAATAATCAACTACGTTATGAGCTCCGAACCAGTTTGTTTCAATAGCTTAGAAAGAACACAGTCACGCTCGCCAACGCCCTCACAGACGGTAAATAACACTAATAATATACCGGCTTTCCAACAGTTAGACAACTACGATTGGGATGGCGACCAGGCCTTTCAGCGTGGATTGAGTATCTTAATGGCAAAAGTAGACAACTCCCCTAAGGAAGCAACTGATTTGATTTTGGAGGCTAAAATATTTTTTCTTCGTCGTTTGAAAGGTATATCGATCGACTTCAACGAGTACAAACAATGGAAGGATCAGTTACCAGTACATTCCGGCCTGCAGTTAATAGATCAATATCCCTCTGCAGTGTCCATACCACCGACAAAATCAGATGATAACAATACAGAGTGCAGTGTGGCATCTAAAGTAGTGGCACAGTCAGAGTTATCCCCTATATCTGATGTTCCATATTCATCCAATTTCACACAAATCATGGAGATGATTCTCAGTGGTACGCCCATTCCCGGCATCAAAACTATTCCTGATACTGTTCTTGGTGACGAGGCGGCTTCTGAGTCTAAGATAAGCCGACGAAAAAAACCTTGGGAAAAACAAGAAAATTAGTAATATTGTTTTAAACTATCTTTCTTTCGAAAAAAAAAAGGTAACTGTCGCTTTTTCATTTCAGTCGAATAGACAAAAGTATTATTTATCGTACATTCGTTATGTTAGAAAGGATCTGGCAGTTCTTTGTTACTATTTTTTTTTTCTTATGATGGAGGAAGAATCATGAAAAAACTATTGTAATTTGTATAATACAGACTTTTTGAAGAAATTATTATAAAAATGAAAAATCTATCTGGGAACGTTTTTTCCCCTCTCGGATATAGAAAGGTCGCCAAATAGGTCATTAAAAATAGCGATTAATGTAGATTGATTCACAAGAGAGGGATTTTTAATCATTATTTTTAATGAAACGTTCTTAAAACGGCTTCAAAAGCGGCTAAAGCAGCGGCATTGGCAGGGAAAGATCTAATAAATGAAGGTGTGAAGCCTCTCCAATAGCCACCCCATCCCTTGGTTTGGTAAACCGCTTTACAAGCAGACCACCAACTCTGATACTTGGGGCTAGTGACACTATCTGTCATAATATATTGTTTAACCACATCGGAAGGATATGCGGTAATCCAGAACACTGAAGCACTCAACCCACCTGCCCAGAAATTGATGGCTGGGTTACTTAGTTGGGTGTGTTTTTTAAAGGCTTGGGTGAATACTTCATAAGAACCCCACCAAAAGACAAAATTACTGCGGAAGATCATCGTTGAGAAAAGGCCTTTATATAACCCAGCGATACCGTTCTGTTGAACTAATTTTGCAGCACAGTCAATAGGGCCTGTGTATAATTTGGTCTTGGCGTCATACTGGATCTGTAATCGAGCTTTGATATTTTCAATAGGGGCAGCGACAAAACTAACAGTCCACCCGGCAAGCATTCCGGCAATACAGTGCCCAGTTAAGGTTAACTTAGACTCGTGAGGATACATATAATCCTTCACACACCGCCTGTAATTGTGTAAAGATCCTAGCATTCTAAAAAAGAAACCCAGGTTAGTCTATAGTCTCGAAATCTATGAATGTAAAAAGTAACTTTGGTACTAGAGAGAATTACTTACACACTATCCATAACCATCCAACCTACTAAAGGTGGACTGGCACCTTTATAAAGGGCTCTAAATCCTTCATTACTGATAGTTTTTCTGACGCAATCAAAGGCACCATTAAATCGGCCGGCTTCTGCTGTTTGTAGTCTGACTTTGATAGTATCAAATCTAAATAGATAAAGATAAAAAAGTCACAGAGGCTGTGTTAGTGGTATAAACTATCAAATTTGATCATCTCGAGGCATAATAGACAATTGGGCATGTCAGATCAGCTCCAGTCAGCTAGCATTCGGAGGTGAAAAATCATAGTAAAAACATACGGATGGCCGACGGCTAACTTAGCCACTCCAGAAAAAATTCCAGCAATGAAACCTGCATAACCGGGAAGCTGATTTTTGCACTCTTTTTGGACTTTACTGACTTCATGTTCATTGCCCGATGTTGGCCGAGTTGGTGTTTTACCTATAATTCCGGTGGACATTTTAAGCTTTTTTACTGATTTTTAAGCTTTTCAATCTCAAATTAATTTCCAGAGGGCTTTTTTAAACGAGTCCCCAACTGCGGTATAGGAAGCAAGATGAAAAAAGGGAAAATTCAAAAAGAAAATGATAATTAAAATGGTAAACAATTAATGGCTGGCCCTTTAATATATAGTAGAGCCCAGATCAGATATACCGGCCATCGATTCCCGAAGGGAAATCGACACCGTTAAGGATTGGCGGGTTAGGGTGGATCCCCGTCAACGGTCTATGAGTCTTTGAAAGACAGAAAGAGAGTGAAAAAAGATATTAATATAAGCTGGATATAAGTATTGGTGTTATTGTTAAGAGTTTCGTTTTTTTCAAACTGCCTCTTTAGGCCACCTTTAAGGTTATGTTAACTAATTAATTGTTTGTTTCTAGTATTTATAAGGATTTTTTAAGTTATTTTAAAAGCTGGAATTACTAATAGCCAATCTGCTGAAATCAATATCATATGTCAGTGATTAGTCATCGGTTAATTGAAGTAGTTGCCGCAGTATCTCATGGGTGTACGTTTCTAAAGGGTGGACATAGCGAAAAGATCGCTTATGGGAAGTGTAGCACTTGACTGATTGAAATAACTACATTTAGATAAAATTCAAAATCATGTTGGGTAGAAACTCAAGCTATTTGAATCAGTTAGATACTGCTCGATCTGAGGGTGACTGGGATGCTGTAAAAGCATTGTCTGATAAAGTACTTAAGCACTCGTCGTCATCGGACGTCCTATGTGCCATCGCATGTATTGAAGCTGATTTAATGAGGAATCTGGAAAACGATTCTCCACCCAACCTTTTAACCGCAAATGAAAATTTATCGCAGGATCTAGCTGTCTTTTCACAACGGTGTGAAGCGTTATCTGTTCCAGCTGATGATTACAGACTTCGGCTACAATTGGTAATCTTGCACTGTCATATTTTGCTCTTACAGAACAATATTGGTTCAGTTGTTAATACATTTGATTTAGAATTACTCCAGAATCTATCCATAGATGCTGGGAAATCTTCTGATGATAATGATAAGTATTTGGATACGTTGATCATTAAAGGCTATGCTATTATGGGCATTGTATATGAAGCTAGAGGGAACAACAGTCAGGCGTCCCAAATTTACATGCAAGGATCCAATTACATCAAATCCAATGGCTCCTCAACTAAACCAGCCCAATCGATAATATGGTCTGAAGTTTTGCTTTATCGACTAGCAGGTATGGTAGCTTCAGCTCAGACCTCCTTAAGTGATCAAGTCCTAGATGTTTATCGAACTTATACTCAGTTTATTACAAACCTCATAAATAACGGTCCCTCGCTTCCTACTCTTCCCGAATCCATCTTGGTCAAAAACCGACTTAATGTTATGAACCGTCATTACCTTTATCTTTCAGCTCTGTTGTCTCAGCAAGGTGGGACATCAGTGCCCCCTAATCTCACAAGTGAACTTGAAGAAGTCTCAAAATTAGTTGAAAAGGTATTGTTAAGTTCTCAATCCATTCCAAAAGCAAATGATTCCAATGCTCCTGTTGAAAGCTATGTAGATATGATTTTACAAAATTGGTCGTCAATGGTTGAACTTAACGAAGTTACTGGGCTTGTAGAAAGCAAACTAAGTATTTCAATGACTCAGAAAATAAAAGATACTATTTATCAGGCCATTGAGAGAACTTTTCATTCGCGCAGTCTCCTTTGTCATCTGGTTACTATCACTCTTGCTTTGGGTCAGTACGAAGAAACTTTAGCTGCTTTCCAGATTTATCTCGATTATGAAGAACAATATCGGATTCAGAAACAATCAGGTGCTCAAGATAAGGCAACCACTTCATCTGACAATGATGCTTCGATTATAAAAACTATTTCCAGTGCTATTCATCTTTTCGTTCATGTTAAATATGATGGTGTTAAAGCCAAAGAATTAGCCGATAAGCTCAGGGGCTGGATGAATACTGATACCTCACCTAAGGTTAAGTCAACGTCCTTCAATGCTTATAATAAACTAATAGCTTCTGTTTATAGTAACATTGGCGCTGCTTATTTTCTTTACTCTCAGCAATCTGCTATAGTCGAAGACCATCTTGATGCATTAGCATTAGCTATAGAAAGTTATCAAACTGCTCTCTCTTTCGATAGCTCTTCGGTTTACATTTATTTTGATTACGCATTACTTTTGGCTAAAAGTAAGAAAATTACTGAGGCTGTTACTATTGCTAAGAAAGGTCTCATAATTGATAAGACTCAGGTTGCATTGTGGCATTTACTGGCCTTATTACTTTCTTCTTTCCAAAATTATGATTCTGCTTATAAAATCATTTGTAATACTCTTGATGACGCTGTTAAGGGGGCCGATGTTGATTCGTGGTGTGACTTTCCGACCACTAAGAAGGAAGATCTGTTGCAACTAAAGATTACCCAAGTGGCATTAATTGAAGCTTATCAAGGTGTTGCCAAGGCTATTGAGTCAGTAATAGATGTTTTTGCTATGTATGGCAAACTTTACACAGGTCATGGTTATACTAAAGATAATTCGAATTTGGGTCGCGATTCTCAATTAGAACACAAATCTAGCCGGTCTCATGGCAATGATTTACGACTTGTTAGAACCATATCAAAGGTTTCCAAAGTTTACACTAATGTCCGTAAGAGTTTCGATAAAATTCATCACAGGCCTTTGAATAACACCACAAAATCAAATGCCAGTCACCAAAATAATCTGATAACCTTACGCAAGATTTGGCTTTGGACTGCGGCATTATACCGACGTGGTGGTTTATTAGAAGACTCTGAACAAGCTATTGTTGAAGCCGAATCAATCAATTTTGCTGATCCTGATTCTCGCGTTCAATTAGGTCTCTTAATACGCCATTTAAGACCTAATGATGCGCTGAAAGAATTTGAATTAGCTCTCGAGGAAGATTCAAATAATTTAGGTGCTCTGTTGGCCTTATCCTTATTATTGTTAGATCATATCGAATTTGGTGTTGAGTTAAATGGTAATGACCATGATAAGTTGTTTATTTCACGTAATGACTCATTAGCAGCCAAAGCTCGAGTCCGAGCCATATTACAACAAGCCACTTCTAGAGGGGAGGCTCGAAATAACCCAGAAGCCTGGCTATTATTATCTCGAGCTTATGAACAAGAAGGCGATATTGATGGCATGAAGAAAGCTTTGTGGAGAAGTATTGAATTGGAAGAGTGTAGAGGTGTTAGGAGCTATGATGCAGTTTTTGTCTACTATTCATGATATTATTTAGGATATTTGAATATTATACCTGTTATTTAGCAAACTCAAAACAAGGTTATAATATCATGTTATATATATCTACCGCTAAACTTATAGCATTAATATTACTACTATAATTGTCAATATTCAAAAAATGCATTTTCTGACCCGAATTATCACCATCAGGGCTCAGGCATCAACAAGGCCATAGAATAAAGTCCAACTTAATACAAAACTTGATAATCCTGAAAGTACATCATTAATCCAAATCTCCTGTACAGGCTTCAAAAAATATATTTCTGGCTTACCCTTGGCTAAGACGAAATGTAGTAATACGCTGACAAACGTTGCCATTAGCAGATAAAAGAGAAATCCCCAGTAGGACTCTAGTCTTAGTATACCAGCTCCAACGCCAATTGTCAACGATGTTATATTACGAACTTTTTGGACTGTCTAAACATTGAAAATCCATAAGTTTAAAACAAAATCAGGTTAATAAAAATTACTGAGAATTTTAAGCGAGTGTGTTTAGGCCTACCTAGTACTTACATTCTGATTTTCTCGTATGCTTTCTCCCCATAAGGGACTTATGAATTGACTTTTATTCTCAGGATCCATAGCTATCAGTATATGTTATGTTTAAACGAGTCGTTCAAAAAATTTGAAAATAGTTAAAAATCACTGTATCGGAGTGTACCAAAAGTTGGTAGCTGGGACTGGGTGATAAGAGTCTCGTGGGTTTGCATCCAAAGTTGTGGGGCACTAAATATACAAGTACTTCTCCCCCAAATTATCTATGAAATTGTAATAATACTATTGATCTATTTTTAATTGAGAGCAAACACGAATTTTTAGATCTTTTTACTAACGAGTGTTTTTTTTTAACGATTAGATAGATATTCACTTTTTTTTGTTTTTTTAACCACTTAATTAAAACTAAAGAGCACACACACTAGCGTCAACTTTAGTAAAATTTACAAATATAAAAATAAAGAAGAACAATGCGAAAAAAAAGAAATGCGAAAGTTATTACCATCAGTGTTCCCGTATGTTAGCTAGTTTTTTTCCTTTCTAATACAAGGTCTTTTGTATACCAATATTATTTTAATAAAACTTATCTATTATACAGTAAAGAGAGATCACTAACGGGTAACATTAAGAGAAATTTTTCATAAAAAGAAATAGCGTCGCTCGGTTTCGATCCGAGGTCCCTTGGGTTATGAGCCCAATGCGCTTCCGCTGCGCCACGACGCTTTGGGGTGTTTTTTTAGGTTTTTTAGGTGATCATGAATTGAGCTATGTGAAAAGTTAGAAACCGAACGTTTTACAACTGTTAATGGATATTTGTTTATGTACAATACTGTTAATGCATTATTTTAAAAAACTATAAAAAAGAAGAATCTCTAGCTAGGCTTTCTTTAGATTTTTAGCTCTCCATTATTTAAGGTAAGTATTCTTTTTTTAATAGGAGTGTGAAGTTGTAATCCAAAAAACTTTTGGATTATAGCAATTATCTCTATTAAAATAACTTAAAAGAATAACACTCTCTCATGGCAAATCAGGCTTTTATTTCAATCAATATTTTCTAGAATTAAAACCAGAATCAGCGGTACCTCTTCTTTTTAAATATGTTCATTCGAATTTTTTGGCAATATTAAGCTGAGTTTTAGAAAAAAATAATGAAAACCTGAAAAGTCAAGGAAAATGCAGGTAAAATGAAAACAAATTCAAACTTTCCTGAATTTTAAACAACCGTCCTATAGTTAAATATTAAAACTCAAAAACTCAAAATGCCTATAGACTTATTGAGTTACCTTAACCATAAAACAGTTTTTTATATAAAAAAGTTCAACTATCTTAAAACCTTTTTTAGTCAGCCAGAAAAGAACGGCGCAGAACTGTTGATTTTGTGTGCGATGCAGGTCTTTTTTAAAACATCGTAGTGCGAACTCAATTTTTCATTTGGGACGATAGTAGATCAGATCGGTGTGCTCAACTTTAATTACTTTCAAACATCAAACACAAAAAAATTATTCTAAAATGTCTCAAGATCTCATTGACGTAAGTCTGTTAACATATCCAAATTAGCTCGAGATAAACCTACTGACAAGACTTGCTTACTATCCGTTATTTTTAGCTCGTTAACTTTTTACACGCTGACCACCCAGGTATTAGAGAAGTTGCTGCTGACAATCTCGTTGGTTATTCACAAGGTCCCCACGCTCATGTTTTTAAACAAGACGATTATAGATCTATCAAGGACCTTAAGCTTCTCGTTAAGGAAAAAAAGGTACATAAAAAAATTCTGCAAATTTAACTTCTATAATGCTGAACCTGAACTAACATTTTTTTCATTATTAAACAGAGAAGCATTGTTGAAAACGCTTTAACTATTTTAATTAATTTATGTGATGACGCTTCTGTTATTGACTTAATCGCTTCTGATGAAACCTTTATTGAGTATATTTCTAAAGCTATTTGTGATCTTGAACAACAGAGTGCTGATTTATTCACCATTTTACTAGCCAACTTGGCCAAGAATGACCAAATCAACACTATTTTCGATATTAGAGTCAAGATTGATAATGAAGTTTTCAAATCCGATAAAATAGTCGATTCTTTGATGGACTGCTTCGTCAAGGGTGCTAATCGTGCTCTCAACAAATATGCTACTTTCGATTACCTTTCCTACTTCTTCGCCGATCTCTCTAGAGTATGTTATAAAAGAATACTTTTGCATTGGTGTAACACTTATTAACTATATCTTGAATTTTTTTTAGTTTGAAAAAGGGCGTAAATACTTTGTTACAGAGCAGGCCTATGATCATGTAATTCCTATTACAAAACTACTCGTTTTCACCGAAATTGAATCCAAAATTAGAAGAGCTGGTGTTGCTTCCACTATTAAGAATGCTTTATTTGATGTCGATTCCCACTCCAAGTTTATTAAAGATGAAAATATTAATCTTTTACCTTATATCTTATTACCCCTTGCTGGCCCTGAAGAACTTGATGAAGATGATATGTTTAACTTACCTGACGAGCTTCAATTATTAGGTGAAGACAAGAAGCGTGATTCTGATAGTCAAATTATCTGTACGCACATTGAAAGTTTATTATTATTGTGTACCACAAAGGAGTGCAGAGAATACTTAAGAGAAAAATCTGTTTACGCCATTATAAAGGAGCTGCATAAGGCTGTCGATGATGCCGAAATCTGTGAAAGATGTGACAGAATTGTCCAGCTCTTAATGAGAGATGAAGCTCCTAAAGATGTTCAAGAAATTCTCTCTGATGATGAGGACGAAAAAATTGTTGAAATCTTGTAAGCCAAAAAAGTTTTATATTCTACAGATGAATTGCTATTTCACTAGTAAGAGCTTCCCTAAAGTTTTTTACAAAACCGATTTCTCGTAGTCTTCTTTTTTCCCTTAAATAAACTTCATTTAGTATATACATGTATAATTATATATAAACTACATTATAACTACGAGTATTAATTATCAAAAGCAATTGTACAATGTTAGGTTTCAAAATTGAACAGCTCAGAACTAACCGGATTTTCCGTCCTTTAGAATCAGAACACCATCTTGCAACTTAGCCAGCTTTTTCACTAAAGTCTTTAGTTTGGATGGGTTTTCGGGATGCTTTCTAATCTTTTGTCTAAGGGTTGCTAATAACTCCTTTGCAGTTAGTTTCTTTGAAGCGATAGCATTACGAACATCATCCTCCGTAAGAATATTGACATCTTGAGTAGTTTCAGAAGATACACCAATGGCTGCAACAGGTGAGCCGACATTGATAGGTAAGCCAACACCAGGAGAATCGGCAGGTGTATTTTGTGATTGAGATTCAACGGAGAGTTTGATTTTCTTGTGTGTATTTTCATCATCATTACTATCACCTTTAAGATCAGTTGTTTCAATTCTTCTGAGCTTAGCGGAAGGGTTCCAAACATCTTTAGGAAACTGACTAAGCTGTCTAGAAGGTAACTGAAGAATGACAAAACCAGGTGGTAAGTTTGTGAAAGTTTTCTTAACTAGAGGCTTCATATCAAGACCTGAAAGAGAATTAAACTTCGAAGGATTTTGTTTAGAACTTTTTTCACCGGGTTCCTTTTTAACGGTAGCCACACCATCTTCGACGTTAATCTTTGTTTCCTCATCAATTTCAGATTCTTCTTCTTCAGAGGCGTATGGGTTCTCTTCATCGTCACTTTCATAAAATGTGTTCTTTTCAAGTGATCTCAAATACTTTTTCAGCTTCTTGCCTTCCTGGTCTACCTTATTGGAATTTTCGTCTTCAAGATCTTCTTCTTTGACATCCTTGATACCTAGAATATTAGCGGATCTCATGTTCTTTTTCATTCTCTTTTCAACATCTCTCACTTCATCTTCATGACCTTCCATAATAGGGGCCTCTTCATCATCAGCAAATTCTTCATCGAAATCCAAATCCTCATCTTCAGCTTCTCTCCTTGATCCTTCTTCAGGATCACGATTTCTTCCGCCGTCATCAACCGTTAAAAACCTTTTTCTTTGACCACGCATACGCGAATCCTGAACTTCTGGTGTCATATGTCTCATAAGCCATCGGGGCACATTATTTTTTGCTTCCATTTGCTCTTCAGCCTCATCTAAAGTTAATGTAGCATATTGATTTCTAGGGGTAAATCTGTAATATTTCTCCGCAGGAACCATCTTGAAACCATCTTTATCGAAAACGAAGAGTGCAAAAGTATCAGATTGTGCTGCTTCATAACTGCCAACCCAAGTATTTTTTCCATCAAAATCTTCTAAAACCCAAGGGTAGTACTCTTCATATCTAAGCTTTCTAGCATTTTCATCCCCCAAAATAACTTGCCTGGTTTTCTTTTGAAAAGGGTTTTTCTTGGGCTTTCTAGCACCCCCATCCGGAGCAACAATCGACATATCAACGCTTGGAGCTTCTTTTTTCTCTTCGTCCTTTTCCCCTTCTTTTGAATCACCATCCTTTACCCCTTTGCCTTTATCATCTCCATTCTCAGCTTTGACTTTGACATCACCGTCCATGCTTTCACCATCAGGAGCGGAGGCTAAACCAGGGCTCGAATCGTGACCTGAAATTGAAGGTCCCATATCTGTGCCTCCACCAAGTCCTTGACTGATTTTATTTTGTTTATAGTTATTGATCTCGTTCTGAGTAAGTTGAAATTGAATATTTTGAGGGTCTTTTCTATGTAAACGGATCGGGCCTGCAAAATCTTTCATCGGGTTAACATTTTTGTTGCTGTGAAGTTTCATAATATGATACCTCATGTCTTTAATATCTTCATCTGAACAAGCCCGAAGCTTAAAGTCGGTATATGAAATCGGCTCTTCCTTCGCAGCTTTTTTAGCAGCTCTTGAATTATTGAATCTCTGTCGATTAGCTTGAGCCGAATTACCCAGACCGGATTCTCGTTTGACTAATGGATTGGAAATTACTGTCCTTCGCAGTGGCGAAGTTGTATTTCTGGACTTTGACATGTTGTGCCAATACTTTAGGTTTGAATGAGGCTGTTAAGTTGACTTTGGTAAAACGCTAGTTTTATTATTGATATTGATATATATATGCTTAGCTACCAAATCTATTGATGAAATCGCACAAAAAACGGTTCTTATACAGAGGATTCGAAGTAGCTTTACAATAGGCAAATACTAATTTTCAGTTTTAGCAAACGTGATAAAAAGACAAGTATGAAAAACGGCTAAGCTTGATTTGAAAGGCAAAATCCAGTAAACGCGAAATCCTTAACAAAATTTAGAGAATAATGTAGAAAATGTAATTGGGCTTTATTGCTGTTGATGGAAACTAGATCAAATAACCACTATTGAAACTCCTAGAGAGGTGCTTGAAATCATCGTGATGAATATGAAGAAAGCGTAGGCCCCAGAGCGCGCGTACATTGTGGTACACTATCTTGAGCCCATAATATGGGCTCTAATACCAACCTTCGAAGTTAATCAAATCACTCTAGTATCGAAGATACAAAACTTTAGTATATCCAATGTCGCTTTCTAGAACAGCCAAGGCTATGATGTAAGTATATCATGTATATTTTTTTCTGCTATAAATAATGTCCCCAGACAACTACCTTTTTGAGCATTCACTAACTATTCTCGGTTTAATATAGTTGGGGCAGTGGTGCCCTTAGTGTCCTTTTTGTCGGCACAATTTTAATTGCCAGAAGGTAAGTTAGTCGTTTATCAGATGATTTATTAATTTTATTTTGAAAAGTCCAAATGATTTTCTAACTTTCTACTAATTATCTAGGGAAATTTCAGAAGCCAAGAGAGATAGATATCGCTCCGGAGCCTGTTAGTAATCTTCATTGTACTTTTTTTAGCCTTGGATAAAAGTACTAACTCAACGTTATCTCAACTATAGATATTAACGAAAAAGGAGAACAAGTCATTCAAAAGCCTGGTGCCTTTGAAGGTGGAAGTGATGAAGTCATTGAAAGAAAAAGTGAATTTGAAGGAGGTGGTAGTTCCTACAGTGTATGTTGACCTAAATTTCATTTGCAAAATGGTGATAACTATTTTTAATTTTCAAATACTAACTCTTCTTTTATTCTTTTAGTCGAGAAAACCCGGAGATCGTCTTGGATTTGGATTCTGGGGTAGGGGATAGAAATGACCGGGCTGGAATTGAAGGTCATACTACTGTATTTCTGTTTTTTTCTTTGGTGGGATAGTGCCCACACTCCGATTCATTTTTACTATTTATTCTAATTTTGCATGTTTGGTAATAGCTTTAGCTTGTTTGTATATAGTAACATTTAATAATTATCTTGATTTAACCATTTCGTTACAGCTTCCTCTGGTTTTCTAACCTGGATAGAACCTCAACGAAAACATTTTAAATATGCTCTATAAAAGGGGACTTTTTCAAAAAAGTCAAAATGGACCACTGTATCATATTATTCACGTATATATAGATTATAAGCTATGAGCATTTTTAGAGTATTACATATATATTTGTATTGATATAATTAAAGTGACTATCTTTAATCTTCGACCAAGGACTGTGTTTACCCTATTGTCTTAGGAGAAGATCCTTCAGGGGATCACTATGAGACTCACAATTACGGCCGATATGCTGCAACCAGAGAAGATATTACACTAATCTATAATCTAATCATTAACAATATAAAACAATGACTGTGGTAAGTAACGAAGAAAACAGTAGATTCTATAAAGAAGATATATGCTGATATATCGTGATTTTTCTTAGCCAAAATTAACCAGTCTTTGTGTTTTTTTAGAAAGTTGTATACTGTGGTATCTGTAGTTTCCCACCTGAGGTATGTTATAACTTAATACATGAGATTCTCATCAACTCTGATGTGAATATGAGATATTGAATCTATAGAGGACAGATCCTTTACCGAATGCTGAGCTTTGTGAATACCAATGCTAATCTTCTTTGTGATATTTTTAGTACTGTGAATTTGGTGGTGCTTTCAAGCGTTGTAAGGAATGGCTCGAGAAGAAAGAACCTGAACTTTTCCAGAAATTATACTCTGTTGGTAAGTCAATCATGTGGTACTTTTTGGTTTAAAGGCTTTTGATTTGTTTATTTCTCCATGTAAGATTTTGATTCTAACTGATTCTTTATTCTATAGAAGCCTTAGAAAAGGCTACATCAAGCTTATCGATTGAAAAGCAAGAAGAAATTGAACGCAAGATTCAAAAAGATCAGAAAAAGAATGAGGCTAGAGCCGAACGTGAACTTGCCAACAAGTTATCATCTAAAATCTATGTTAAGAGAATTGAAAGAAATAAGCGTAAACATGTTATCGCTATCTCCGGCCTTGAACTTTGTGGCATCGATATGAAGAAGTTAGCCAAGGTATTTGCTTCCAAGTTTGCTACAGGTGCTAGTGTTACCAAGACTGCTGATGGAAAGGACGAAATCGTCATTCAAGGTGACGTTGGTGATGAAGTGGAAACATACATTGTGGATATGCTAGAAGAAAAAGGTCTGGACGATGTCAAGGTTGAACAAGTTGCTGAGAAACCCAAGAAGAAGAAACCTCAAGTCTAAACCACCCCATCCCCCTGTGTTTATGTGTTTATGTAATATATGTTATCATTAATCATGCCGTTATTCTTACAATCACTTTATTAATGATGTTTATAAATACTTTGTTCTATAATGTAAAAAGTACCGGAACGGTAAATAAATCAATGTTCTCTAATAAATTCAAAAATATCCCCGGCCTAATTCTTTCAGATTTTCGTATGTTACAAACACAAGAGCACTTGACGGGGCAGATCTAAAAGCGGTTACACCGCAACCTCTATAAAAAGCCTTTAGACCCCCTTTCTTATAGATAGAACTAGCTACATCCACAAAACCATGCCTGTGGCCGGATCTTTTATCTGTCAAGGGTGAAGTCTGCATTCGACTTTTGATGGTATCAGCTGGAAAGAAAGAAACATTGTAAAAAACACCAGCCAAAGCACCTGCAAAAATAGAATCAAAATTGGATTTGGTTTCACCATTTCTAATACGTCTATTCAAAAGAGCAGAAGAAAGATATTCATAAGCTCCAAACCAACAAGCAGAGCCTCCCGATTCCCTAATGAATGTGCCTGATTGACCTCTCCAGAGACCAAGAACCCCATCAGCTTTCAATATGCTACTAACAAGAGTCTTCATGGGTATCGATCTCACACCTTTAGCAATTAAGGGTTGTTGTGAAGAAGTTCCTCTAACATTCAAAGCAGATGAGTTTTGGGTATCATAAAGCAGCATAACTTGCATTTTACATTTGAGAAGCTCAATCGGGGTTAAAATGAATGAAGTAACTGCACCACTAATAAATCCCGAAAATACTAGGCCACCAACCGGAAGTTCATTATGCGATCTATAGACATTCTTAAGAAGTAATTCTTTAGTAGCGTTATAAACTAAAAATAATGAAGCATTTTCGGCAGCGGCACCTAAAAGTGGGTAAGAAACACCTCTATAGAGACCCATGAACCCTTCATTTTTTAGCAATTGTTTGGCACAGTCAATAGGACCACCGAACTGGAGTTGACCAATATCAGGCTGAGATTGTAAACGAACCTTAATGGTATCAAACGGATACTCGATAACTTTACTAAAAATACCCGTGACGGAGCCATAAAGGATTTCTAGCAGACTTTCCTTGAGTGTAATTGAACGCTGTTTTAGTTCGGTATTTGAGGAGGATTGCAAGGGACCAGAATGGATACCATCTTTAATGGCAGCTTGGCTTTTATGCGTACTTGGCTTTCTTCCGATAAAATCCCCCATCAATAAGCTTGATTCAATCTAGAGATTGATTTAGGGCTACGCAGGTTTGAGGATAAAGTTGTTCTAGCTAAGGGTTATTGGTCTTCTTTTTTTAGTGACTGAGAAAAAAGAATAAGAAAAAAAACAAAACAATTATATGTATTATTAGCAGGCGTAGGACATGTGGATCGCTCGAGCAGTTAACACAGATTCTGTCTGAATTTTTTAATATTTGTTTGATGGCTATAGTCCAACGTATATCACCGATAACAAGATACCAGAAGAATGTTTATTTAGCAACCGTCTGCGCTGAAAAATTCAAATAAAACGGGAAAAAATAGGAGATACCAAAATCAATTTAATACAGTAAAATTTCTCCAGCCTAATCAATGAGTAAGAAGCACCAATGGTGGATGGAACACATGCACAGGCCAGAGACCCTGAGGCGCCACCCTGCAGAATTTGTAGTGACAATTACTTGTTTGAGTCAACAAGGTCAGGATAAGTTTTTAGCAGTAGTCCATTATATGTTGCAGTTTAAAGCTTTGGCCGGGGTTGACTGGGCTTTTGAAATGGAGAGATGCGCTAGGCTCGATAGAATACTAAAAGCCCGTCAAAGTTTGAGTTTCTTCACCCTAGGGTAAAGGCCGGTATTGGTTATCAGCTATTCGCACAGCACCAGCCAGTCGTTTTTCTATGTTCATTGTCAACTGGGGGGGTTACTATCTACATTATGCAGGCCAAGTTTAGTACTTCAAATTTGTCCGTTAGATGCAAGTAAGGCGCTGGCAACAGCCCTTGATGAACAAAATTTACTCAGGGTGCCCCGGATGTGTGCAAAGGGCGCGTAGCCCGAATGCCTGACACATTTGCCTAGTCATTTATAAGTGTGGATGTTCTCATGAGGACAAGAATACCCGTTTTTCGACCGTTACAATGCGTAGAGTGACTGATCCGTACACACAACTTGGAATTTACAAAATTTGGTCATTCAAGATCCCACATATCTATCTATTTTTACATTCAGAGCGCAAAATATACAGAGAATACAATGAGTAATTTTGCCTTTAGTGTAAGAATGTAAAACGAATTCAAGTTAGATAATATATTATAATTTTCTTATATATTAAAACATATCAGTAAAGATAAAAAGTACAAACGAAAAATTCAATGCAAACTTTCGTAAAACAATCTATCTTAAAGGAATGAAACGGGCGGCACCACCAACACCGGGTCTACCATGGTTGGTAGGGGTGTAGGTACAGGAGAATTCACCAAGGTAGTGACCAATCATTTCAGGTCTGACTTCAACAGTGTTGAAGACCTTACCGTTGTAAACACCGACGACAGAACCAATCATTTCAGGGACGATAATCATGTTTCTGAGGTGAGTCTTGACAATGGTGGGCTTTTCGTTAGGACCGGCAGCGGACTTGGCGGCACGGAGCTTCTTGATAAGACCCATAGGCTTGGACTTTAAACCTCTGGTGAATCTACGTCTAGCTCTGGCGTGAGCGAGCTTGATGAAGTCTTCATTGGAAATATCGAGTAAATCCTTAAGGTCAACACCTCTGTAGGAAAACTTCTTGAAAGATCTTCTCTTTCTGGATTCTATAATGATTAAATATGGTTAGTTTCGTATTACTGGCGTACGATGATTTAGTGATTATTTATCAGTGTATTCCATTTTTGTTTTTGGTCGAATTTTGATTCATGAAGTAAGCATAATTCTTTATGTTGAGCATAGTTGGGTTGCTAGATCGGGCAAGAACGAGAAAAAAAAGCACATAAGATGAGTGCCCAAGATATGAAATACTAATTTTTGATGAGACGCCCTAATGGTAAAGTATCATATACTCGAAAAGTATCCACCTCTTGGTTGAGAATAAAGAAATGTGCCTAAAAGAATTTCTATAGTGCCGCATTGAGAACCTAGCAAATTTGAATATGGGCTATATGTTATATCGAAAAATCAAATGACGCAAAACAAATGGAACACTTGAATAAAACATCTTTACGGAAACCGAAAAGCTTTACATACCAATAGCAGCTTGTTCTTGAGCGTCAGCCATTTTGAATATGTCGATGTTTGATTAGTCGAAGGAAAACGAGTCCAAAGGGAAAAAATCAGGAAAGAGGGACTTTTCTTTCAATGCCTAACATTTTTTCGAATTACGTAGTTAAGCCCTCCCTCGCAGCTTCACTATTGGAAAACACAGACCTATAGTTACAACAAACGGTATATTTCAGCACACAATATGAAGCTGCCACATTTTAATAGCACGTGATAGGTGACTGCTTAAAAGTCAAGTAAGCGCGCAGTAAATAGTCCGGACGGAGATCTACCGAGAGGGCCCACTCAGAGACTGGGTGGAATTGGATTTCTCTTAAATCTTCCCTAGGGAGAAACCGTAGATTAGCTTGCCTGATATATCTCCAGTATCTAACGAATATTCGTCATCAAAAAGTATGTTTAATTAATAAGGTTAAAATCCTGGGTGTATGAGGAGCATGGATAATGATCACATTCGGTGTCTTTTCGCGGGAAAGCGACTGTTCTTTTAAAGGGATTATTTTCCGTTTTTTGTTTTGTAAACAGTGATTGGAAAATTCATGATTCCATGGAATCTTATTTTAAAATAATTCACTGTTATAAAAGTCAAAAGTACCTTGCTGTTTTATTCGTTCAGCTATTAAAAATAAATTCCCATTAGATCCAGTTCTTTTGCTAGACGGCAGCCTGAAAATGCTTATTGTTCATATCGTCAACTAATTAGAATTCCCTGAAGACCGATTACTAACATATTAATTTCTACAGTGAAGTACTTAGCTGCCTACCTTTTATTAAACGCTGCCGGTAACGCCGCTCCTTCTGCTGCCGACATTACCTCCGTCCTTTCTGCCGTTGGTATTGAAGTTGAAGAAGAAAAGCTTACTCTTCTCCTCAAGGAACTCGAAGGTAAGTCCATTGACGAATTAGTCGCCGAAGGTAACACCAAGCTCGCCTCCGTCCCCGCCGGTGGTGCTGC